>OX451739.1:858894163-859046120 GCA_948472305.1 Vicia faba
CTTCTCGATTTTCTTGATAAACCAGATAATAAATGCGCTAGTTTTGTAAATAATAAAAGTGCATATGTTTTGGTTTGAACCCATGCACTATTAAAATTATACCTCGGTGTTTTAAACACCAAGGTGATAAGTGCATTGTAAATAATAAAAGTGCATTGTAAGAACAAGATTTGGTTCTGCAATATTATCTCTGAGTTTTGATGATAACAAATGAGTATGTTTGTATGAACAATTTTGATACTCTAATGTTTATTATTGTTGAGTATATAACAAACAGTTTTTGCTTCTGATGGATGGCGTGGCCAAGACATTTTAAGAGAATTAGTTCCGCTTCTACGCTACATAAGTTCTGTTGAACAGTAGCAAGACACTCCAGAAGGATCTGAAGTGTAGGCTTTGATGTTTGTCTAAAAAGACTAGTCAGATGATCTAAAGATAGAAGTTTCTACTTATGTCCAGATTCTAAAGACTCAAGCTTCTAAAGACAACGTGTTCTAAGGAAACAGACAGAAGATCTGAAGACTCAAGTTTCTACTAAAGTCTAGATGATAAAGACTCAAGTTTCTAAAGACAGAGTATTCCAAATAAACAAAGTTAGAAGATCTGAAGACAAAGTTTCTACTGAAGTCCAGATGCTAAAGACTTGTGTTTCTAATAACAAGGTTCTTAAAAGGATTCTTAAAGAGCCAAGTGCTAAAGATTCTAAAGATGGGAGTTCTGAAGATTCCAAAGACTTGAAGTTATAAAGATCTAAGGTTCTATATAGTGGGTTCTCAAGACCAAGTGCTGAAGACTCTAAAGACGCAGCTCTTAAGACTCTGAAGACTTGAAGCTATTCTGATCCAAGGTTCTCTACAACGGGTTCTCACGACCAAGTGTTGAAGACTCTAAAGACGCAGTTCTGAAGACTTTGAAGAGTTGAAGTTATGAAGACCTTATTTTGTGTTCCCGCTTATAAACTCATGCTCACAGAAGCCTCTGAAGTACAATAGTACACAGTACGAAAAAGCCTTATTCTAGTACCTCCCCACTAGCTTGAATTATGGAACAGATAAGGATGTAGTAGTACTATTTGTAACGAATTTTTTCAAATAGCCAACGAATCTATTTTTCTTGTCTATATAAGAAAATAATTGTATGTTTAAAATGTCATTGGTGTTAAATGTTAAAAATGAAAGCTGATATTATTGGAACACAATCAAAAAGCTATCAACCCCTATAACAACAACAAGAAGAAGAATTTAACAAGATGATACTCAAATTCTTATCAAATACTTTCTGGTAGAAATATGAACAAGCAATAAGTTGTTGCTCATAGCTTGCTCAATAAAGAAAATGAAGACAAGAAGACTACAAGGTGTTGCACTTAAACTTATATCACATTCATATTTGTATAATCATGTAAACATAAGAGTTGTTGTTCATATTGTGTTATATATTTAGTTCTTCATGTAAATTGTTTGTACACAAGAGTTGTTGCTCATAATTGGGTCAAACAATCAGGACTTAATCATTTTTGTAATATGCTTAGAAAGAAGCAATCATGTAAACACAAACATTATCAACTGAATGTTGATGGTTCCTTGAGAGACTCAGTTGAGTCAGGATTCTCAAGAAGACTTTGGTTGCGGTCATCGTAGATGAAATCCTGGTAGTAGATTATGTTGGGTCAATGGTAGTCATATCTCAAAGGGGACTGAGTGAAGGTCAGCCTTGTGAGATCACTGATGAATATCATTAGAAGGAAATCTTGGTAGGAGATTCTGAAGGATCATATTCTATTGGGTTAATGAAAGTTATATCTAGTTTGGACCCTTGAACCCGTCATTGGATGTTAGTCACCGGCGATTGCCCGTGCGATTGTAATCAGATTGGTTATAATGGATTAAGTCCTTGAGTTCAAGGCAAAATCACCTTGGTAGGGTGGATAGGACTAGATTGGGGGTTTCTTAAGTGAACCAGGATATACCACATGTTATTTACTTTTGCTTATTATTTAGAGTTTATGTTTTCTTAACTTAATTAGAAGCATTACTTATAAGTAACACTCAGAAGCATTTTTCAACGAATAATGCTTAGAAGCGAAAGTTATTCAAGAAAGGAAAACTCAATTCAACCCCCCCCCCCCCTTTATTGTGTTTTCTTCACACCTTCAATTGGTATCAAAGCTCAGTTCTGTTATTTATGGATATCAAACACATAATAGTATCAGATAAAGATCCAGATGATGTGTGAAGAGATACTCTAAGGTGATAGTTATTCAATTTTCAACTACTGTCTAAAATCAAAAAATTCAAGAACAAGCTGATAAGGAAGATTCATCATAAAAGAAGTTATATTTGTTGAATGCTTTTGATGAAGTTCCTTAAGAGTATGTGATGTATTTCTCATAAGATCTCTTTAGGAATCTTTTCGAAAGAAGAAAGATTGTTGTCTTATGATACATAAGAACTTCATGATAAAGTTGTTTATTAAAACAAATAGAAGATCTTATGCAGAAGATCTAAACACTGGCTCTGTTAAAAGAGGATTTGTAGAAAACCAGACATGGCTGAGGAAAGAACGCTCATTGATTCATCATAAGTATGATCAAGACTAACTCTAAACAAGTTAGGTCAACATTGCAACAACCATTCTTCTAAGTGTTACTTCATACAATGAATATGAGAAGATCATAGAGAGAGAGACTGCAAATTCTATCTTTGTTTCTCTTCAGATGACGCATGAAGGCTATGCACAAGTAAAGGAAACAAAGGCTATCTCCTTAATTTAAAAGTACAAAGCCTTCAAGATGGGAGACGAAGAATTTGTGGAAATGATGTTTTTCAAGATTTCAGACTCTTGTGGCAAGACTTAAGGTTCTAAATAAAGGTTATTCTACAAAAGATCATGTTAAGAAGATTATCAAAAGTCTACCTGTCAAACGGAGACCTATGGTAAATTCTTTGAAAATTTCAAAGGATCTGAGTAACACCATTCTTGAGGAGCTAATTAGCTCTTTAAGAAGTCATGAAATAGAGCTTGATCAAGATGAACCTCAGAAGACGGTAAAATCAGTTGCTCTAAAGTCTACTTCTGGGAAGACAAAGGCTTATCAAGCTAAGGAAGAATATGAAGAAGAATTAGATGATGATGAACTTTCATTGATATCCAGAAGAATTAGTTAAATCTAGAAGCATAGAAAAAGCAAGTTCAGAGGTCAACGAAGTACATATGGAAGAGATGAATCTACTTTCAGTCATAAGAATGCTTCTGGAAAAGAAGTTCCTTGCTATGATTGCAACGAGCCTAGACATTACAAAACTGATTGTCCAAAGCTCAAGAAAGACAAGAAGCCTAAGAAGGATTACAAAGCTAAGAAGGGTCTTATGAAAACATAGGATGATTCAAAATCAGAAGATGAATATTATGATGAAGAGCATAAAAACATGGTACTCATGGCCAGAACCAGCACACATGAAGAAACATTATAATGTGAGTTGATAGAAGATGATGAGTCACACTCCGAAGATAAAGTTGATGTAATTGCTTATCTTTCTCGTTTTCAACTTGAATCTTATTTCTATTAAATGGTGAGAAAGTATCAAACTCTTCTAAGTAAATACAAAACTCTGAAAAATAAGTTTGTAGTTACTTCTGAAAACTCTACTAATAATAAGCTAAACATTTCTAATTTAAATGAAAAATTATTTGTTTTAGAAAAATCAAATCTAGATCTAAAAATTAAAGTTTCTAGGTTGGAAGAAGAGATAATATTTATCACATCTATTACTGATGAAGTAATCAGACATGATAGAGCTTTTCAGCATTTCCTAGCTAAGAGCATAGATAGAAGTAAAATGGCTTCAATGATCTATGATGTTAGTAGAAATGGAAGCAGAGGCTAGGAATACTTAGGACCATAAAATAAAATTGATGAGACTCTTATTATCATACCAAAACTTCTTTCTGAACATTTCGTGCTTGCTGGCACAAAATTGAAATGTCTAGAACAAAAAGGTTACGATACTACTGTGTTAGAACATAGTTTGGTTCTACATCCATGTAAGAGTTTTGATGATAACAAACACATGTTATTTATAAAGAACAAATATGCTCTCTAATAAAGCATTTTAATATGAATGGAAACTCTGATGAAAGAAGCATAGAAGATGAGAGAGTTACGCTTATGAAGCTCTGGTTCAACACATCTTACTTAGCAACAGATATATGTAACACGCTTAAAATGAAGAAGTTCTAAAGCTACAACTTTTGATTGCACCAAACATTGTGAGCCAAACTCGGATACTCTGATATAGTAAAGTTTTGGAAGAACGAAAATAAATCTCAACGGTAACATTCATCTTCTGATATGATTCAAAGAAAGGAATGTTCTGAAGCGTTACAATCGTTCATTACAAATCAAAAGTAATGGATGAATCAAGACATGATCTCTACTTTTGGAAAGAAAAATAAATACACATTACCAACCTTCCAAAAGCATCTTCTCATGTCTCTCATGCATCTCCTATATAAATAGTACTTGAAGAAGAGATCATACTACACACTACTGCGCACTGAAAGAGAAAAATCATCATTACCCCCATTCTATATTGTGCTTTTCAATTGTGTATAAATCACTATTGTGATATAGTTTTGTTTAGAAAATATTTTTGTACACACCTTCAATTGTTGTATCTTGTAATACCTTGATAAAACCGGTTTGTGGTTTAGACTCAAGAAGACATTGACAGTAGTCATTGTGTTTGTGTAATCAAGTTTTGATTAGTGGATTAAGACCTCATTTGAGAGAGGCGAAATCACCTTGGCGGGTGGATTGAAGTAGTTTGAGTTCAAACGAACCAGGATAACCAACATGTCTATTGCTTTATTTTTTGAAAACCACAATTCAACCCCCCCCCCCCCCTTCTTGTGTTTTTTCATTCTTCAATTGGTATCAGAGCGCCTGGTTCTAGGTGCAAACACTTAACCGTGTCAGAAAAAGATCCAAGCAAGAAAAACACTATGGTGGGACCAAGTCAGATCATCAACAATGATAATCATGATGAGAAAGACAGAATCAGCGAAAAACCTCCAATCTTTGATGGTGAGAACTTCGATTACTGGAAAGAAAGAATTGAAAGTTTCTTTCTAGCTCATGACGCTAAATTCTGTGATATGGTGATTGATGGATACATACATCCAGTTGACGAAAGTAGTCAAAAGATTGACATAAAGAGAATGGAAGACCAACAAAAGAAAGAATTCAAAAATCATTACAAATCCAGAATAATCCTCTTGAGTGATATCTCGTACACCGAGTATGAGAAAATTACAAACAGAGAATCAGCCAAAAACATGTTTGACTCCTTGAGAATGACGCATGAAGGAAACACACAAGTCAAAGAAACCAAAGCTCTTACTCTCATTCGGAAGTATGAGGCTTTTAAACTGGAAGAAGATGAAACAGTGGAAACAATGTTCTCAAGGTTTCAAATTATGGTTGTTGGGCTAAAAGTTCTGGACAAAGGGTACTCAATTGCAGATCATGTAAAGAAAATCATCAGAAGCTTACCCAAGAAATGGAGACCCATGGTCACAGCCTTAAAACTAGCCAAAGATCTGAACAAAATATCTCTTGAAGAACTGATCAGCTCCTTGAGAAGTCATGAGATAGAACTAGAAGAAGATGAGTCCCAGAAGCAAGGTAAGTCTCTCGCTCTCAAATCTAATAAAAAATATGAACCTAAAGTTTTTCAGGAAAAAGAAGAAAACTCGGATGGATCCTCATCAGAAGAAGACAAATTATCCCTTCTCTCCAGAAGAGTCAATAAGCTATGGGAGCAAAGGCAGAAGAAGTTTAGAACTCCTAGAAGAACAGAGAATCATTCTGAATCATCTTCTGGATACAAAAAATCTAGTAACATAAATATTGTTTGCTACAAATGCAATGAACAAGGTCATTAAAAAAGCGAATGTCCAAATCTTCCAAAAGAAAAACCTAAAAGGAGATTCTTCAAAGAAAAGAAGAAAAGTATTATGGAAACATGGGATGACTCGGAATCTTCTGAAGTTGAAACAGAATCAGAAGATGAATGAGCCAACATAGCCTTTATGGACAACGTATATGACATTGGATCATCTGAATCTGAGTCAGACTCAGGAAGAAAAGGTATTCTCTAGATTTTCTAGATCTCAATAAGAAGAAAGCCTGTCAGAAATTCTTGAAAGATATCAGCAACTTCGAGTCAAAAACAAGAACTTGAAAAAGGATCTACTATCTGACTCTGAAGAAACTACGAAACTAAAACTAAAAACTCTGAGCTAAAAGAAACGATTTCTAAACTCGAAAATGAAAATTATGTTATTAAAAATTAATTACCAAAATCTCAGAAAGAAACTGTTTCATAAGTTACTAATAGTTCTGATAGAATCATAGTAGAATATGATCATAACTTTTAAAAATTTCTAGCTAAAAACATAGATAGGGGAAAGATGGCGTCAATGATCTATGGAGTTAGCAGAAATGGTAGAAAAGGTATAGGATATAAGGGAAAAGAATCTCAACTAAAGAAAGTTAATGATATAGTCATTAAACACACACCTCTCTATTCACACTTCACATATGGACATACACATGACATAAAGTATACTAGTAATGCTTTTTCTGATAAACCAAAATTCAAACAGAATTTTGGTAACTCTAACAAACAAGGACCCAAAAAGATATGGGTACATAAGGAAAAAATTGTCTATGTTACAGATGTCTTTAATAGTAAAGTTGAAACACCGATTTTGGTACCTGGACTCTGGATGCTCTCGACACATGACGGGAAGAAAGCATATGTTCCAAAGTCTCGAGCTTAAGGCTCTGTAGGTTTTAGAGGCAATTAAAAAGGAAAGATTATTGGCTCTAAGACTATTGGTAATGGTATACTTCCTTCTATAAATAATGTTTTGTTAGTAGATGGACTGATGCATAACTTGTTATCCATAAGTCAATTAAGTGATGACGGTTATGATATGATCTTTAATTAAAAGTCCTGTAAAATAGTTAGTCAGAAAGATGGGTCTATCCTTTTTAATGGAAAGAGAAAGAACACCGTTTATAAAATAAAACTTTCTGAACTAAAAAGTCAGAATGTAAAATGCCTTATGTCTGTTAACGATGAGCAATGGGTCTGGCACAAAATATTGGATCTTTTTAGTATGAGAAGAATATCTCAAATTAAAAAACTCAATCTAGTCAGAGGACTTACTAACTTGAAGATCAGCTCAGATTCTCTGTGTGAAGCATGTCAAAAAGGAAAGTTTTCAAAACCCTCTTTCAAATCAAAAAATGTTGTTTCTACCTCTAGACCATTAGAACTTATGCATATAGATCTGTTTGGACCAGTGAAAATTGCATCCATCAGCGGCAAGAAGTATGGATTAGTGATCGTAGATGACTATAACATATGGACATGGGTAAATTTATTAATACACAAGGACGAGTCACACTCTGTGTTCTCTACTTTCTGTAACAAAGTTCAAAATGAAAAAGATTTTAGAATTGCTAAAGGCAGAATTGATCATGGTGAGGAATTTGAAAACAAAAGATTTGAAAACTTTTTTAACGAGAATGACATCTCTCATGATTTGTCTTGTCCTAGAACTACTCAACAAAATGAAGTTGTAGAATGAAAGAATAGAACTTTACAAGAAATAGCCAGAACCGTCACCAACGAGACTAACATTGTTAAGAACTTCTAGGAAGAAGCAATTTCCACATTGTGTTATATTCAGAATAGAATCTCCATAAGACCTATTCTGGATAAGACTCCATATGAACTATGGAAGAACAGAAAGCCCAAAATCTCTTATTTCCATCCATTTGGATGTACTTGTTTTATTCTAAACACTAAAGAACATTTGAACAAGTTTGATTTTAAAGCACAAAAGTGTATCATGTTAGGATACTCTGAGTACTCAAAAGGTTATAGAGTATATAACACAGAAACACTAATTATGGAAGAATCTATCTGTGTCAGATTTGAGTATAAGCTAGGCTCTCAAAAGTCAAAGCAAGGTTAATTTTTTGCAGATATAGAAGTTCAATTTACAGGTACTGAAGACAGGGCGTCAGAAGGTCTTAATAAAGAATCACATCCAAATACTAAATAAGATGTCTCAAATATTACAGTAACCTCTAAAGATCCCATCTAGAAAAGACAATCCAGAAGCAGCTTAGCACATCTGGAAAACTCAATTTTGGGAAAGAAGCATGACACAATCAGAACAAGATCTACATTCAGAAATTCTGAAGAATCGCTCATGGGCTTAGTGTCTCTGATTGAATCAACTTCCATCGACGAAGCTCTTCTAGACAATGATTCTATCCTTACAATGCAGGAAGAACTAAATCAATTTACCAGAAATGATGTATGGGATCTAGTTCCTAAACCAAAAGGCTTTAACATCATTGAAACCAAATGGGTCTTCAGAAACAAGGTAAATGAACAATGAGAAGTCGTCAGAAACAAGGCACGAATGGTGGCATAAGGTTATAGTTAGCAAGAAGGGATAGACTATACAGAAACCTTTGCTCCAGTCGCCAGGTTATAATCTATCGGACTTTTAATTTCTTTTGCTATAAATAAAAATGACATCACTCTTTATCAGATGGATGTTAAAAGTGCTTTTTTAAATGGTTACACTGATGAAGAAGTTTATGTTCACCAACCCCCTGGCTTTGAAAATACAAAACATCCAGAATATGTTTATAAACTTAAGAAATCATTATATAGTCTGAAACAAGCTCCCAGAGCTTGGTATGAAAGACTAAGTAATTTTATGCTAGAAAATAATTTTACCAGAGGGAAGGTGGACACAACCTTATTCTGTAAACTGTTTAAAAATGATATTCTAGTTTGTCAAGTTTACGTAGATGATAAAAATTTTGGATCTACTAAAGCCTCTTTGGGAAGAGAATTTGCTAAGTCTATGCAGGCAGAGTTTGAGATGATCTTGATGGGCGAACTCAAGTTCTTTCTGGGTATCCAAATCAACCAAACTCCATAAGAAACCTACATTCATCAAAGCAAGTATGTCAAAGAACTTCTGAAGAAATTTGACTTGTCAGAATGTAAGTCATCCAAAACTCATATGCATCCCACATGCATTATGGAAAAGGAAGAGGTAAGTAAGAAAGTAGAACAGAAGCTCTACAGATGTATGATTGGCTCTCTCTTATATCTAACAGCTTCAAGACCTGATATTATGTACAACATTTGTCTGTATGCTAGATTCCAATCAGATGCTAGAGAATCTCATTTAACAATTGTTAAGCGAATTTTCAAGTATATGAAAGGTGATATTAATCTTGGTCTTTGTTATAAAAAATCCAGAAAATATAAATTAGTAGGGTACCCGTGACGCTGACTTTTCTAGAGACAGAATAGAAAGAAAAAGTACTTCTAGAAGCTGCAACTTTTTGGGAGATAACCTAATCTCGTGGTCCAGCAAAAGACAATCCATCATTACACTGTCAACTACTAAAGCTGAATATATAGCAGCAGTTGGATGCAGCACACAAATGCTCTGGATGAAGAGTCATCTTGAAGACTTTAATATTATGAGTAACATCCCTATCCTCTACGATAATACTTTTGTTATTTTCCTTTCTAAAAATCCTATCTTAAATTCTATGGCTAAACATATAGAAATCAAACATCATTTTATTAGGGATTATATTCAGAAAGGAATTCTTTCTTTAAAATTTATAGACACATACCATCAATGGGCTGGCATCTTCACTAAACCCCTTTTGAAGATAGATTAAATTTCATTATGAATCACCTCAATATGGAATTATGCCCAGAATGAAAATGTAGTTTCTGTATATTAATTCCTCGGAACTTTCTACTTTATTTTTCGTTTTTGTGTTCACATCTGAACAATAATTCTTCAGAAGTGAGAAGGAAAGTTGTATCAGAAACTATCCAGAAGATCTGAACGCTTTCCAAAAACGTTTTATTTCTATGATAGAAGCAAGCAGTTCACCATATCAACATTTTTCAACTATAAACGCAAGGTCATCCTCTAAGGCTGAACACGTGTTCAAAATCTGAAGGGACTGAAACAGTTGAGTTGATGCATATAGGCGCGAGTCAAAATAGTAACTGTTCAAAATCTTCATGCTATCCCTCTTTTCAAAAATCATTAATTCATGTAATCATTGTTTTTATTTCTATTAATCAAAATTAATATTCTTGTTTTATTTCGTTGGCTATTTATACCCCACTCTCTCACAAACACTCTCACATCTTCACTTTCACTCACCTTTCTCTCTTCATTTGTTTCTCTTTCAAAACCCTAAAAAGTCTGTGAACAATGGCTTCCGCTCACCAAATTTCTCAAGTTTCTCAAATCATTCCTGGTTCTTCCTCTACTATTGAAGAAAGGAACGTTGAATCATCAAGAACTCTTCTCACTCATGTTGATTCTCTGGAAGTTTTATGTGAACTAACTGTTGATTTTGTGAGTATGAAAGATAATGGGTATGACCTAACGCCGAATGTTAAGTTCCAAGGATGGACGAAATACTTTGATCGTCTCATAGGTCGTGTTTTCCCAAAATTAGTGAAATAATTTAGGATCCATGCCACAACTTCAAATCATCAGGTAACATCTTATGTTATGGGAAAGAAGATCGTCATCACTGAAGATCTTATTGGAAAGCTTATAGGTCATGATAACAGTGGTATTAGATGCAGTGAAATGGCAGAAAAAGGTTATGACCTAACAATCATCTCAAAAGAAATCTTTTCCTCTGGACAACCCTCAAACAAAATCAAAGATATGAAGGATTATCTCATAATTTAGTCTAAAATAATCCTGGGGTGCATCAATCACAGAAAACCAACCAGATCTCCTGACTACATTAACATTGATAAATAGTATATTTTGTACTTCATCGCCACCAAAGCCAAAGTTCATCTTCCTCATATTATGTTTAACCATCTGAAGACAAGTGTCAAATAAACAATGGAAGAAGAAAGAACCAATAGAGATTGGATTCCTCTGGGAAGACTCATTTCAAATATTTTGACAGAAAATAGACTGATAGAATATTTGACTGAGGCTCAACAAGCAAATGTTCTTGAACCATGTGCTAGAAAGCCTCTAAATGCCAAGAAAATGAAGATAATTGAAACCATTATGAAGGATCCAACAATCACCACCAAGGAAGTCATCACCACCAGAAGAGTGCCTCTGAAGGAATTTACTCTCTTCAGTCAAGCAATTTCCTCTCTAGAAATTATTCTCAGGTATCTGGAAACCTGCAAGAGTGATGGTACGATTCCAGATGTGAATATTCTTGATCTAAGCCAACAACCTCTGGAAGTTATTACCAGAAAGTCAAGAAAAAGGAAAGTTGTTGGAGAAGGAACTTCTCAAAAAACTCCCAAAGCTACCAAAAAGAAAGGTAAATCGTCTTTGGTTTCTGTTATTGAATCAGTATTTTTATCAACATTTGAAACCCCCTCATCTCCAAAACCTTCTGAAGATCCATCTCCTCAAACCCTTGATGATTTTGACCTAGAAATTGACACCTCAATACCTTCAAATAATCCTCTAATTAATCAACCTTCTACCCGATTTGATCAGACTCAGCCAGAATTTGCACAAGTTCTTTCTGATATTGATCAATTTGATCCACTGTTTGAAGCTCCCTAAACCAAAAATCCAAATATTGACTCTGATACCATGACAGTCATCCCAGGCATCACTTGCCCAATCATGATCTCTCAACCACCAATAATCCCCACAACTACATGACAAACTTTCTCCATTCCAGATATTTCATCTCCCTATCATTCAACACCACCTAACTCACCTATAAATATTTCTGAATCTCCCTCTCCCAATAACTACCCAGAAGATTCCCTCAGAACAATCATTGATTTAGAAGCTTGGGATGATCTTGTCACAAGTTCTCAGAAAATAGTCGTTCCAAACCCAACACCAAAAATATCCAAATTATATGTTGGTAAATCTCTGCTGATTTTTAAAACATAAATACATGAATGGGTTAACTCCTTGAAGCAAGCTTTCATGGATAATATTAACTCAGCTGCTTATGATTCTCACTAGAATCAGTTCAAGATGGTTTAATTTTGAATCTTTGAAGCTAAAGGAACTCAGCTATGAAATTGCTCAACAAAACTTTTGCGATCACCTGAAAATCTTCAAGGATCAAGTTCTACGACATTGGTTCAAGAAACCCCTCCTTCTTCAAGACAACACCTCTTGGGAAGCCTCTCAGATATCTAAATGTAATGAACCGTCTCCTGAACCTCAACCTCTCCCTCTGGTCATGTTTCAAGACAAATGCAAGATTGTCGAAGAATCTCCTGAGCAAGAATCTGTTGCAGTTATTTATGAGAATGTGGGTTTTTCTGTTGAAACAGCCTCCTCCTCTCTTGTGCTAAAAACTCTGGAGGAGTTGAAGAAAGAAAACGTTGTGTTTAAGGAAAGGCTATACAAACAGTATGAAATGAGGAAAGAAATTAAAGAGATGCTTGGGAAACAAGAGGAATCAAACAATCAGATCAAGAGTTTATTGAAAGTCTTATTCACACGACTTCCACTTCCTCAACCTTAAGTTCTGATACATTGTTTTGTTTCTACTATGTTTGTTTTTTATTTCAATCTTTTATTTATCTACCTCCTTCTGTTTATCTTAATCCACTTTGAATACAATATCTCTTTTGTTATATTTACGTGTTTTTATTACTTTTTGATTTTTGGAAAAAAGGGGGAGAACGTAAGATATTTTGAATATAATAGTACCGAGACTTAGTCTCAAACATTTTGAATATCATAACTTCTATTTTATCTTTTGAAAGTAAACAGGAAAAATCACTTGAAAGTAACTTCTGAAAGAAACTTTTATCACGTGGACGTATTAAAACTTCCATCACAAAGCTCTGATCAGAACATCTTGCAAAAGAAGCTTCAACGTATCATTCAAGTTCTAATGAATATCAAGAAACTCTGGGGATTTAAAGTCTCAATGGTAATATTTTTATTCTGATAAAATCTCAAGGAAGAAAAGTTCTGATACGTTACAACTCATTCATTACAAATCAAAAAGTAACGGCTGAATCAAGACAAAATCTATATTTTTAGAAAGTGCATTAACAACACTTTATCAACCTTTCAAAAACATCTTCTCATGTTCCATATGCCTCGCCTATATAAAGAATACTTGAAGAATAAATCATATACAACACTACTGCGCACTGAAAGAGAAATATTTTTACCAGTTATATCTTGTGCTTTACACTTGTGTATACATCACTGTTGTGATATAATTTTATTTAGAAACATCATTGTACACACTCTTATTTGATTTATTTTGCAATACCTTGAGAAAAACCGAGTTATAGTTTAAACTCAAGAAGACATTGGCAGTAGTCATTGTATCTGTGTAATTAAATTTTGATTAGTAGATTAAGATCTCGATTGAGAGAGGCGAAATCACTTTGACGGATGGACTAGAATAGTTTGAGTTTAAACGAACCAGGATAACCAACGTGTCATACTGTCTTATTTTTTAAAACCTCAATTCAAACTTCATTTTCTTGTGTTTTTCCATTCTTCAAGCCTAACAAAGATTTCACCATACATCTCACTTTCGATTGTCACTAAATTATGCGTCATAGTGATTGCATATACCCCATGACACCAATTGCAAACCGTAGTTCATCATCATGAGTTTACCACCTTGTTTGTAAAATGATAAAACTATATTTTTAATTTCATGTATTGAAAAATAAGATATAACCTTTTATTTTGTTTTAAATTTAAATACTATTTATAATATATTTAAAACTATATTATGAACGTATAGTCAAAGATTAAATAGTTAATTTGACTAAGCTAAAGAGAACGAAAATCAATGAAAAAAAAAAAAAGTAAAGTTTGGTTTGTTTGGATGGACGGTTGGTAGAATTAATTATAATATAATTGAGTTTGATAAAATTGATTTTAACAAAATTGAATTTAATAGAATTGATTTATGTTTGAATATATTTATATAAAAATGAGTTAAATAATATATTTCAATGTAAAAATCAGTCAGAATCAATTATGTTAACAGAAACCATAAATTCTAACTTTAAGTATAATCATTTTAGAGACAGAATCAATTTTACTTTTGAAAAAACAAACACCTCAATGTCACCCAGAATCAATTCTACATCTCTAGAATTGATTCTGGATCTTCCAGAAATTGAGCCAAACATATACTAAGTAAAATTTGAATGAATATAAAACAAGTTGTTTAAGAAGTTGAACTTTGGTAATTGGAGTCGACCCGTGGATGGTAAGGCATGGCGTGACTTGGTCCAAAGTCTAACAAATATTAAAGAATAGTATTACATTTGAATTTAAGTCCTAAGTAAGTGGCTACTTCATAAAACCAGGTTTGTTTCTCACTGTCATTTTGTCTTGCTCTTTGTCTAATCCTTAATACACAGATTTGTATAACATGATTCACACATGCACCCAATAATCTTAGTTGTGAATATATACATATTTTACTTTAGTTCATGTTTAATAAATTCATATGGGGCCAGGGATAATGTTTTTCAAATATAATTATAAGGTGTAGACTGTAAAGTGATTTTGTATAATGTGGTTACGAGTAACGTTAAGGTGACTAAAAGCCTATAGTAATAATAATATAAAAGAATATGAGTAATTGTAACACCCAGAATTCCGACACAAATGCTTGCACATGAAGCCAGCACATGGTGTGGAGCATCGGAATAATATAACCATAACAATATCTTTGCTTCATTTAGCAGTACCTTGAGAATGAGATTCATCAATTTTATATTAGGTGTTTATCTGGTTGAATGAGGTGTAAGAGTTGAATAGAGTGTCAATAGAAAAGAAAGAGAAGCTCAGAAATTTACAAAATGGATTTCTATGGTGACAACTACTCACCACTTACGTTGACTTCACATTTTATTAAAATGTGAAATTTTTTACACTTATTTGAAATTTTAATTTAATATATCAATATTTAAAAACTCATAAAAAGACCAACTTTGTTACTTTGGTTTATAACGAGTATTTTTGCATGTAAATTAAATAATATAATAAAATTATGAAAAGAGATTACAATTTTATGTAATTAATCTTATTAATTTGTTAAAAATAATATATAAATGATAATTGAATAGCACAATTTGAAAAAAAAAATTACATTAAAATAGTGAGCTAAACGTCCCTAACTTTATTTTATATTACTAAATTAAATAGAGAATCTCATCAAAAATAATAGTCAAAAGATCAAAAGTAATAATTAATTCATAAACATAAAAATCGTTATTTTATAGTTTGGTTTGTTTCTTCTTTTCTTGCAAGTGGAAGGTTTATAGAAACCAAAAAAAAAAAAAAAGAGGTTTGAATTATACTTTTAGATTTAAAGTTTTTTCGAATACTCAAGTACAAACAACACAATAATAACAAAGATAAAGAACATACGATTTTATCATGGTTCACCGTTAATTAGGTTACCTCCGGTCCACACTACCTATGTGATTTTCCCTTATCAACAAGAACTTAATCTATTAATCAAATACCCTTTGATTACAATCATAAAGACTCCCTGTCTAAGTCTTCTCAAGAATCTTGACTAAACCTTTAGTCCCTCAAGGATATTAATCAGCCTGGTTAAGTTACAAAGTTTTGTGTTTACAAAGTGCTTCTTAAAAATATTTTACATACAATTTCAATAAAACAAGATTTACAAAGAATGAAAGTTATGAAACTTTCAAAATGATAACAGCTTTCTTCTTTCTGTTGATTCTCGACTATTGTTTCTCTCTTGTTTAGACTTGTTTCTTTTTTAATATGATTTTTCCGTTGTTTGTTCGTTGTCTTTCTTTCTTCTTCAAACACTCCTTTAAATAGATGAAAAATAAATGCATTTGAGGGTGAAGTTGAAATTTCATAATCCATAACTTACATGAAGATGTTGAGCAATACAGTAGTAGAGTGGCAGTAGCAGCATAGTGGAAGGTGAGGATGAAACATATTGAAAAAGTTAGTACTGATATACACTCCTTTTGTCCAATCTTGCAGGGTGGTGAAATGATGTTGATTTGAACTATTTTAATATTTTTACACTATCTCCTTTCATATTAATCTCTTTGAGTAAGAGACTTCTGATAGAATATGGTGAAGCTTGATCAGAGTCTAAAGTTATCATCTTTCTTGACATCTAACTACTTGATTCAGAGGCTTCTGATAGAATTAGATTAAGCTTGATTAGAGAAGTCTTCAGTTTTTTGAGAAATGTCGAGTATTCAAATACTTGAGTTATCAGAGTCAATTTGGATAAAATTCTTTCAATTATTGACTTGATACTAGTAGAAGCAGATAGTTCATTGTAAACACTTCTTTGCATTCATCAACGATTCATAGTGCATTTAATTGCCTAGAGTCTAAAGTAGCTTATTCAGAGTCCCGAAATACACTTGTCCAGAGTCCACAACTTACAAGGTCAGAGTCCAGAGTCATTGAATACAATCTACACACTTTAACAAACCATTAGAAAAAAATTATTCTACATCCTAGAGTACTTGTTATCATCAAAATTTTAAAGATTAATTGACGAACCAAACTTGTTCCAACAGCAAAGTTCGTATAATCGATGTAAAGTTTGTTAGAAAAGCATTATTTAAAGGTTATATGACCTAATTATACTTGCCACCTTTCCAATTATATCTGAACACTCCCAATTTTTTATATCAATTAAAATGTCATTCTTATTTTTCACTAATAAGATGCTGAAATTTTCTCTTTCACGCTAAAAATTTAGTAGTAGATTAAAAAAATGTGGTATGTATTCTCATCAAAACTTTTAAAAAACAGATAAAACCATGTTAATTTTCATATTTATAAAAAATCCAATAGTTTATATCGGGTAGATTTATGAAAAAACAAAGTTAACACTATCAAATTTTTGATAAATTAGATATGTTTAAAAAAATTTGAATTTTATAAAAAATCGATAGTTCATACATGTACATCCCGAAAATATTAGCCTTGACCGGGTCATGAAGTCGCTTGGGAAGGGAACGAAGCGAGTGTCTGGCCCGTAAAGATGAAGAATACCCGGGAAGAGGTGTAACTCAACTAAGGGTGTAAGGTGGCAGTCATTGTATCTGGGCAACACCTTATCTATGCACCAACCCAGACATTACATGTAACCGGAGTCCATCTGCTAAGAGCCAATTAGCAACTCGGCTCAATAATAATTATAACAGTTGTCAATGCATTAAACCCAACATTGCGCAGTCTTGAACGCACTCATTCATGGTGACAGCGACAATTATGCAGTTAAGAAGGAAAAGAGTCGCCTCTTGAATGAGGCTTTTAACGGTGCAAAAGGAAGACAGTATAAAGGGGTTCTCGCCAGAGGGATAAGCAAGACATTCATCTTGGGTCAATACACAGTATGATTGTAGCACCCAAATCCATACAAATACTACATAAATTTACCCTTGTTGAGGCTCTCCTTGTTCCTACAGGGAAGCTACTCGTTTAGTGTTTTTCGCAAGAATATCCGGCATCCACCGTGGGGCCTCGATAAAACTTTCATAGGCCACACATCATATTCAGAAGAATGTCTACTCATGAGAACCCTCCTAACATGGCACATCTGCTGGCCATGGTGGATGTTCTTCGTCAGCATAACGAAATGCTACGGGACATTGTCCTCATTCTACAACAACAAAGCATAGCGGATGGGAAATGATAAGTGCCTAAATATTGTTTTTTTGTTTTTTTTTTGTGGAACTTATCATTTATTTTGTTAAATTTCTTTGAATAATTCCCAACTTTGTTTGTAAATTACATTTAGTTTGTGTATATTTGTGTATTTGATTCATTTGTGTAATATTTGATAGATTTTACTTCTTTTGTAGGTAATTATTGCATATTTGGAGCATCAAGAAATAAGGTGTCTAAGACACAGCTCCAGATGCGCGTTTTCGAAATAAAAGACCAGTTTTGGGATGTTCTGCCCAGGCAAGCGCGCTTAGTGTAACATCCCAATTCTACCCCTCGGAATTAATAATAAAAATCAAAGTAATAAAATTTCATAAATAAATTGAGGCATCACATATCCATGGTTTCCACTTTGCAATAAAATGCATCATCAAAATAATCAAAAGTCGGATATATCGTTCATATCATCATACATCAAATAAGCATATATATATATATATATATATGCACACGGCAGCGGATACATCACCATCTATGTCGTATAAAAGCATATACATCAACAAAATAATCATGTTATAAAATAGACATAATCCACATAGTTATCAGGATATACAAGTATATTGTCCTAATTAAAACAACAAAAGCGCCTATCCCGAGTGTTACGCTATCTGATTAAGGCGACTCAAAAAGTAATGACTCGAGAAAATCCACCTCATCAACGCAGATCACCTGCACGTTACCAATATAAAGGTAACGGCGAAACAAGTAAAGGGTGAGATAATTCAAATCATATAAATAAAGAGATGATTAATAATATATAGTTTCGGAATTATAAAGAGATACCGATAATAAGTAATATTCAACATATATTCCAATCTCACACACTTTTATCACCAATGTAATTTATATATATCATCACTTTATCATCACCACATAAATCATCACAATCGTCATAAATCATCATAAAACAACACATTACCAATAAACTCAAACAAACATAACCGACACAATGTGACTCGACTATGTATGCATGTGGTACCAATACATTTTGTTCATAATTAGGAACATTGGTTAAAGCCCTCGTCATTTATGCAATGTATGCGACTCGACAAAAGACAACACATACACACAACAACACATCAACATCGTCATAATCATCAAAATGGCATAAGCCCTCATCATTATATTTACCAAACATTGGAGGTAAAACATCGTCATTAACATCATCACATTCTGCGTTATGCAAATCATCATCAACAAAAATCATGCATTCACAAATTGGAAGCATTAATCAACATTATTCACAATTCAATTAATTTCGGTTACGGATTAATATTTACCAAGATATACTCGTCATAAAAATCATCCTGAAATAATTGGTATTAAACTTATTATTAAACACCACAACCGAGTCGCCAAAACGCAACTCGAACCGATCAATTTGGACATAATTCTATCCGTTACTGGTCACCCGAATTCACCATTTAATTCCAATATTTCCTACTAAATCATATCGTCACAACCACGGCTCAAACCGGTTAATTTGGACTTAATTCAGTTCCTTACCGGTCACTCGGTTTGTCCGATTAAAACCACAGGTTACTATTATAAAATTATTCCTCTATTACCAGTTAAATTGGCGTGAAAACCACATCAGTAAATATCACAACCGAGTCACCGAAACGCAACTCAAACCGTCTAAATCGGACTCGTTTTCATCATTTACCGGTTACCCAAATTACCGATTAAACTCAATATATTTATTATTATAAACATAATATTTCATTTCATAAATAAATATGTTCTTCTATTATATCAGTAACCTGCTGTCTGCATAATTTTTTTAAACTGACACAGGAGGCTAACAGATACTGAGAATATAATTTGCTTTGTTATAAATTTTATGTTAAACTCACAATTTTCCAGAACAAAACAAATGCAAGGAAAGGCACATAAAAAGAAAAATTCACACACCACTAACCAAACAACAACTAATATATTTTCATTATCACAACCCAAACACCAGATTAAACCAAGAAATTTCAAGAAAAACACTCAAATCTTCACAACTCTAACTCATATAAAATCTATCGTTAATCTATTTATAGGATAGAAATTACCAAACCCCTTACCTCTAGTGTTGCTCTTCTTAATTTCCTCTTGATTATGCTCTTCAAACCACCAACCCTAGCTCTTGTTCTTGCTCTCGTTTTCTCTTCTTCTCTCAAGACCACTTCTCTCTCACTCTATGTTTCTATTTTCTACTTCCTAATAACACTACTTACAAAACAACCACTAAATGCCCTTTTGTTTTGTTTCTAAGTCATACGGTGAATTACCAAAATACCCTAAGGGTACTATACTCTTATATCTAGTCTTTCTACTTAATAAATCAAAAACCCAAATAAACCAAATAAGCCCGAATAAATAAATACCGGTCTGAATAAATAATTACCGAACTGAATAAAAAAATTACCAGACCGAATAAAATAATTACTGGACCGAATATAAAATAATTACCGGAATGAATAAAATAATTATCGGACCGAATAAAATAATTACCGGACCGAATAAAATAATCTTCTTTTCTCACTTCACATCTAAAACCCCTCTTTTCTCTCTTTCACTCTATGTTTCTATTTTCTTTTTCTGATACAAAGCCAACACACTAACTACTACTACTACATACTAACTACTTCTACTACATACTAACTACTACTACTACATATGTGTCTTGGTTTTGTTTTGATTCAAGACAAGGGATAATTACTAATATACCATAAATAACACTACACTCTTAAATCTAGTCTTGCAGCTTAATATAATAAAAACTCAAATAAACTAAATAAGCCTGGATAAATAAATACTGGTCCGAATAAATAATTATCGGACTGAATAATAAATCTCCGACTATGTTAATAAATATACCGATTAAAAAATATAATTTATCACGAAATAAACATTAACTGAAAATTTTGAAAATAATAATATAATTATGATATTTAAAAAATCGGGGCGTTATAACTCTCCCCCACTTATAAGAATTTTTTCCTCGAAAATTTACCTGATTCGAAAAGCTCGGGGTAGGAATCCCGCATCTTATCCTCTAACTCCCATGTCGTTCTCTCACCGGTCGCTCCTATCCAAACAACTTTGACTAATGCGATTTCTTTGCCACGAAGAGACTTTATCTCACGATCTTCGATCCTCAAAGGCATCGTCTCCACCGTAAGATTATCACGAACTTGAACATCATCCATTTCAATCACATGGGACGGATCTGGAACATACTTCGAAGTTGCGACACATGGAACACATCATGCAAATTCGAAAGATTTGGCGGTAACGCCACTTTATATGCCACTTTTCCAACTCTACTAGTAATTTGATAAGGACCAATAAATCGAGGAGTCAACTTCTTCGATTTCAAGGCTCGTCCCACACCGGTTGTAGGAGTAACTCGTAAAAACACATAATCACCCGATTGAAACTCCAAATCTTTCCTTCGTTTATCATGGTAACTCTTTTGTCGACTTTGAGAAATTCTCATCTTTTCTCTAATCATCTTCACCGCTTCGGTAGTCTCTCTAACCAATTCCGGTCCAAGTACCACACTTTCACTCGACTCATGCCAACATAAAGGAGTTCTACACCTCCGACCATATAATTCTTCGAACGGTGTCATTCCAATACTTGCATGAAAATTGTTGTTATAAGTAAACTCGATCAACGGAAGATAAGTATCCCATGAACCACTTTGTTCAAGAATACAAGCTCGTAACAAATCTTCCAATGATTGAATCGTCCTCTCCGTCTGACCATCGGTTTGAGGATGATAAGCCGAACTCAACCTCAATTTAGAACCTAAAGCCTCTTGCAAGCTTTTCCAAAAATCTTAAGTGAACCTCGGATCTCTATCCTAAACGATACAAAGAGGAATACCATGTAATCTCACAATCACATGCGTATAGATTTCCGCCAACTTTGATACGGGATAACTGATGTTAATAGGAATAAAGTGAGTCGACTTTGTGAGCCTATCAACAATCACCCATATCATATTATGTCCTCTAGGTGTATTCGGTAACCCCGTCACAAAATCTATGGAAATGCTATCCCATTTCCATTCCGGAATTTCCAACGGTTGCATCAATCGTGCAGGTTTCTGATGCTCCACCTTTGACTTCTGACATGTCAAACAAGCATACACAAACTGAGCTACCTCTGGTTTCATACCCGACCACCAAAATAATTTCTTCAAGTCTTGGTACATTTTGGTCGCTCTGGAATGAATACTCAAATTGCTTCGGTGAATTTCTTCTAAAATCATTCTTTTCAAGTCCACATCATCAGGAATAGAAATCCTATCTCGGAACCTCAACACACCTTGAGCATCCAATTTGAAATCCTCATTCTCAGTTTGTCCAATACCAACCAACAAGTAAACAAGCTTCACATCAAGCTTCTGAGCTTCTCTAATGCCATCAAGGAAATCATTATTGATCTTTAACATTCCCAAGATAACACTCTTCGGCGTCACCTCGATCACAAGACTCATATCTATAAATTGTTCAATCATTTTCAACTCTTTCACCATCAAAAGTGACATATGCAAAGTCTTTCGACTTAAGGCATCGGCCACCACATTTGCTTTACCAGGATGGTAATTCAATCCAAAGTCATAATCCTTTAACAACTCAAGCCACCATCTTTGTCTCATGTTAAGATCTTTTTGATCTAACAAGTACTTCAAGCTTTTATGGTCACTAAACACCTCGAATCTAGAACCATAAAGGTAGTGCCTCTAAATCTTAAGCACAAAAACAACCGCCGCAAGTTCCAAATCATGTGTAGGATAATTCTTCTCATGAATCTTCAATTGTCTATAAGCATAAGCAACCACTTTGTCATTTTGCATAAGCACACCACCTAGACCCATCTTGGAAGCATCGCAATAAACCACAAACGGTTCCTCCGGATTAGGCAAGATCAAGATCGGAGCCGTTGTTAACCTTTTCTTCAATTCCATGAAAATTTCTTCGCACTTGACATCCCACATGAATGCAACTCCTTTACAAGTTAACTTTTTCAAAGGAAGTTCCAACTTTGAAAAGCCTTCAATAAACCTCCTATAGTAACCAGCCAAGCCTAAGAAACTTCTAATCTCAGTAACCAATTTAGGAGTTTCCCATCTCAACACTGCATCAACTTTCGAAGGATCTACCACAATGCCATTATCGGAAATGACATGGCCTAAGAAACTAACTTCACTTAGACAAAACTCACACTTTGATAACTTAGCATAAAGCTTCTTCTCTTTTAACACTTCTAACACAATATGCAAATGTTCCGCGTGTTCTTCGTCTGATTCAGAATAAATCAGAATATCATCAATGAAAACTACCACGAAGCGATCCAAGTAAGGATGGAAAATATGATTCATGTATTCCATGAATACTTCCAGTGCGTTAGTGACACCGAAAGGCATCACCAAATACTCATAATGCCCATATCTAGTTCAGAATGCGGTTTTCTGAATATCTTCGTCCTTCACCCTTATTTGATGGTAACCCGATCTCAAGTCAATCTCACTAAACATGCGAGCACCAACCAATCGGTCTATAAAATCATCGATCCTTGGAAGCGGATATCTATTCTCGATTGTCACTTTGTTCAATTAACGGTAATCGATGAAAAACCTCATGCTACCATCCCTTTTCTTTACCAACAAAACTGGAGCTCCCCAAGGTGACACACTTGGTCTAACAAACATTTTCTTGAGCAGGTCTTATAATTGGCTCTTCAATTCTGACAACTAGGATGCGAACATCTTGTATGGTGCCATAGAGATAGGTCTGGTACCAGGTACATGATCCACGGAAAATTCAACTTCTCTTTTTGGCGGTGCACTAAGAATCTCATCAGGGAATACTTCGGGAAAGTCGCACACCACCGGAAAGTTTGCAATCACAGCCTGACTCTCAACAGATAGAGTCGCCATAAACAAAAACACCAACGGCTCTTCCTTCATGAATTCGTTCAACTGTTTCGTCGATACCAAAATGGCTCATTCTTCTTCTTCGAAAGAATAAAATCTCAGTGTTGTCGTAGCAATTCATATTAACATAATTGGCTTTCGACTAGTCCATACCTAAGACCATGTCCAACCCGACAAGCGACAAACAAATAAGATCCACAACAAAATCTCTATCAAATATTGATAAAGGACAACTTGCACACACAAAAGAAGTATTAATTGTTCCCTTAGCTGGAACCTCTACAATCATGTCTCAATTCAAGGAAGATAAAGTAAGACCCAATCTCTTAACACAATCAGCGGCAATAAAGCAATGAGTAACACCAGTATCAATAATAGTAATGAGAGGAATGTTATTAATGAAACTAGTACCTCGAACGAGACCATCTTCATTTGTCGTCTGATTTCCCGACAAAGAAAACACTTTACCCACACCTTGCACCTTCTTTGGATTCTTACATTGAGTGTTGATGTGTCCTCCCTCGCCACAGTTGAAATAAACCACATCCTTACGAGTGCAATCATGAGTTGTGTGGCCTAATTGCCCACAACGGAAACACCTCACCTCTCCAGATCTACAGACATTACTCTTGTGACCAGGTTTTCCACACTTGAAGAAAACAATACTAGCAGGAGCATCCCCCCCCCCCACTAGTTCTTCGCCCTTGAACAACTATATGCTTCCCTTTTCCAACCGGGACATCATACAGTTTCCCACGGCTTTGTAGACCTTTGTTCCTCCTATCAGAAATGATTTCGTAGTGGGCATTGCTATCCTCTTCAAAGATCCTACAACTATCAATCAAATCTGCAAAGACACGTATTTTCTGATAACCCACTGCTTTCTTAATTTCAGTACGTATGCCATTTTCAAAATTTATGGATTTAGAGAACTCAGTAGTCGGTCCACCATAGTGCGGATAGAACTTAGCCAACTCAGTGAACTTGGCCGCATAATCAGTGATAGACATATTCCCTTGCTTTAACTCAAGGAACTCAATTTCTTTCTTTCCCCTCACGTCTTCAAGGTAATACTTTCTCAAGAACTCCCTTCGTAACACTTCCCACGTCATCTCTTCACTAGCAAGTTCTAATCTATGACGGGTTTCAACCCACCAGTCATCAGCTTCAACAGTCAGCTTACGTGTGCCATAGCGGATCTTTTGCACAGGAGTGCAATCCATCACTCTGAAGATTCTTTCAATCTTTTTCAGCCATGCTAAAGCTCCCTCAAGATCATACTTCCCTTGGAAGGTAGGAGGGTTCTCCCTCTGAAAGATTTCCAAACTACGAGACCCCGTGTTCTCGTCAGCATTTGGCGGATTTTGAAACGCATGAGCCATTGTATGCACAGCGGCAGCAAGGGCATCATTTTTCCTACCAGTATTCCTTCTAGCCATCAGAACTTCTGCTCACAACAAAAACAAGGATTAGAATCAACAAATAACAATACTTGATTGTTAAACAACTAAAGACTCAACAACTTGGCCGGACAGACCGACCTGCTCTGATACCACTAATGTAACACCCCAATTCTACCCTTCGGAATTAATAATAAAAATCAGAGTAATAAAATTTCATAAATAAATTGAGGCATCACATATCCATGGTTTCCACTTTGCAATAAAATGCATCATCAAAATAATCAAAAGTCAGATATACCGGTCATGTCATCATACATCAAATAAGCATATAAATATGCACACGGCAGCGGATACATCACCATCTATGTCGTATAAAAGCATTTACATCAACAAAATAATCGTGTTATGAAATATACATAATCCACATAGTTATCAGGATATACAAGTATATTGTCCCAATCAAAACAAGAAAAGCACCCATCTCGAGTGTTACGCTATCAGAGCAAGGCGACTCAAAAAGTAATGACTCGAGCTAATCCACCTCATCAACGCGGATCACCTGCACGTTACTAATATAAAGGTAACGGTGAAACAAGTAAAGGGTGAGATAATTCAAATCACATAAATAAAGAGAAGATAAATAATATATAGTTTCAGAATTATAAAGAGATGCCGATTATAAGTAATATTCAACATATATTCCAATCTCACACACTTTTATCACCAATGTAATTTATATATATCAACACTTTATCATCACCACATAAATCATCACAATCGTCATAAATCATCATAAAACAACACATAACCAATGAACTCAAACAAACATAACCGACACAATGTGACTCGACTATGTATGCATATGGTACCAACACATTTTGTTCGTAATTAGGAACATTGGCTAAAGCCCTCGTCATTTATGCAATGTATGCGACTCGACAAAAGACAACACATACACACAACAACGCATCAGCATCGTCATAATCATCAAAATGGCATAAGCCCTCGTCATTATATTTACCAAATATTGGAGGTAAAACATCGTCATTAACATCATCACATTTTGCGTTATGCAAATCATTATCAACAAAAATCATGCATTCACAAATTAGAAGCAATAATCAAAAATATTCACAATTCAATTAATTCCGGTTACGGATTAATATTTACCAAGATATACTCGTCATAAAAATCATCCTGAAATAATTGGTATTAAACTTATTATTAAACACCACAACCGAGTCACCAAAACGCAACTCGAACCGATCAATTTGGACATAATTCTATCAGTTACCGGTCACCCAAATTCACCATTTAATTCCAATATTTCCTACTAAATCATATCGTCACAACCACGGCTCAAACCAGTTAATTTGGACTTAATTCAATTCCTTACTGGTCACTCGGTTTGTCCGATTAAATCCGCCGGTTACTATTATAAAATTATTCCTCTATTACCGGTTAAATTGGCGTGAAAACCACATCAGTAAATATCACAACTGAGTCGCCAAAACGCAACTCGAACCGTCTAAATCAGACTCGTTCTCATCATTTATGGTTACCCAAATTACCGGTTAAACCCAATATATTTATTATTATAAACATAATATTTCATAAATAAATAAATATGTTCTTCTATTATATCAGTAACTTGCTGCCTGCATAATTTTCCTAAACTGACACAGGAGGCTAACAGATAGTGAGAATATAATTTGCTTTGTTATAAATTTTTTGTTAAACTCACAATTTTCCAGAATAAAACAAATGCAAGGAAAGACACATAAAAAGAAAAATGCACATACCACTAACCAAACAACAACTAATATATTTTCATTATCACAATCCAAACACCAAATTAAACCAAGAAATTTCAAGAAAAACACTCAAATCTTCACAACTCTAACTCATATAAAATCTATCATTAATCTATTTATAGGATAGAAATTACCAAACCCCTTACCTCTAGTGTTGCTCTTCTTAATTTCCTCTTGATTATCCTCTTCAAGCCACCAATCCTAGCTCTTGTTCTTGCTCTCGTTTTCTCTTCTTCTCTCAAGACCACTTCTCTCTCACTCTTTGTTTCTATTTTCCACTTCCTAATAACACTACTTACAAAACTACCACTAAATGCCCTTTTGTTTTGTTTCTAAGTCATGGGGTGAATTACCAAAATACCCTAAGGGTACTACACTCTTATATCTAGTCTTGCTACTTAATAAATCAAAAACCCAAATAAACCAAATAAGCCCGAATAAATAAATACCGGTCCAAATAAATAATTACTGGACTGAATAAAATAATTATCAGACCGAATAAAATAATTATCGGACCGAGTATAAAATAATTACCGGACTGAATAAACTAATTATCGGACCGAATAAAATAATTACCTGACCGAATAAAATAATCTTCTTTTCTCACTTCACACCAAAAACCCCTCTTTTCTCTCTTTCACTCTATGTTTCTATTTTCTTTTTCTGATACAAAGCCAACACACTAACTACTACTACTACATACTAACTACTACTACATATGTGCCTTGGTTTTATTTTGATTCAAGACAAGGGGTAATTACTAATATACCCTAAATAATACTACACTCTTAAATCTAGTCTTGCAACTTAATATAATAAAAACTCAAATAAACTAAATAAGCCCGAATAAATAAATATCGTTCCAAATAAATAATTACCGGACCGAATAATAAATCGCCGAATATGTTAATAAATATACCGGTTAAAAAATATAATTTATCACGAAATAAACATTAACCGAAAATTTTGAAAGTAATAATATAATTATGATATTTAATAAATCGGGGTGTTACACTTAGCACAAGTTCTATCATGCTACGAGTTTGTGCATGTGGAAGAGAGATGGTTTTCTGAGCTTGCTAAGTGCGTGAAGTCCGCTTAGCGCGGTTTAAGACGGTTTGATGTGTTAAATTAGGAAGTCGCGCTTAGCACGGTCTGCTGAGATTTTTTTTATAACTTAGATTTCATTCATTTCTAGGTTATTGTTTTGGGTGTGTTTTTGTTCTCCCAACTCCATCAACTTATTTTTTGATAGATTAGCTTAAAAAAATAATGGAGCTTGCATACGGTTGATCTGGGGTGGATTTCTCATTGAGCCATGCTGACAAACTAGGAGATTTGTGGTTCATTTCTCTTTTTATTTGTATATTCTTTATGTATTGGGATTTGTATATGTATTTACTTTGAACTCATGTATATTCATCGCTCACGGTGTTGTATAAAGCTTGCTTTACAAATCTTTATCGATTATTATCCTTGATTTTTTCTCTGTGCTTGGGATTTGGGTTGCTATAGACATATACTACTTGAATTCTTATCTAAGATGATTATCTAATAATGTCTAGATTCTAGATATAGATTTAGAGCTATTATTCATTTAGGTGTATGTGCTTAATGTCTCTGTGTTGGTTGTGTTATGTTGAGAGATTGTCAACGCAAGCAACATGATTGTCTTATGTGTTGTTGAGGTTGGTTGAGAGATCGCCTCCGAGATGATACAATTGGTGTTGTGGTTGATACATGATGACATTGATGAGTATTATAGGTTGAGTATAATTGGTTGATATATTTAAGTTTGTGATGAGTGGATTATATGCACGCTCAATAAGTTTCTTCTCTCTTAAGAATGAATTATTTTCCAGTTCATAAATTTTAATCCCCGCATTTACTTTAAACTCATTTTAACTCAAGCTCATTAACGAGAGATTTATCGAACGGAAATTCAGTAGCATTAATCCATGTGGATACGATACGATATAACCTATATCAAAATAAATACTTACTTTTGCTTGTCACTTTACCACTTCAGCAAAATGGCGTCGTTGCCAGGCATTAGTGTTTTTATTGGGTCACATCATGATAGTTTCTTTGTTTTTGAGTTTTGTAAATATCGTATATATTGTCTATTTTCACTTGTTTATATTGATACTTTTATATGTTTAGCATATTTGTGAAATTTACATGTTTGCATACTAGTGAATATATTGGATATATTTGTTTCTTTTCACATTTGTCAAAAGTATGATTATATGTGTAGTTTCGTCTAGAGCTCGAAGAGATGAGAGCGAAGGCGGGAGTGAAAGTATTTGGCTCATCTGAAGCAACGTGCTCTTTTGTAAATAAGAGACATCAAGCTTACGGCGTAAAACAAGGATGTTTTATTATTTTTTCTTTGTGTTAGCTTAGGTAGTATGTTGATTGTTGTTTAGACAAGTTGAAATGGACCTATTTTAAATTCTCAAATCTTCACTTTTCAACTTGTTTATTCACTTTCGCTTGGTTTTTCCAAGAGCTCGCTTTTATTAGCTTGAGGAAAAGTGTATGTCTGTAATTTTGTTTAATTGTGTAATGAGATGTGTAGGCGAAAGTGGAGGTTGCATTAGAATTGTAGCTTGTTGTCATGTTTTTCTTCTTCTGGTGTAGGGCGTTTAGCGCGTGTTTTCGCGCTTAGCACTCTCTGCTGTGTTGCGCTAGTTAATTCTTTTTGTTTCATATGGCCCTTCTTTTTCCCACTTTCATCAAGGCTTTGTAGTAGTAAATAACATTAGTATTATATTCTTTATATTCTTTTATTGTTGTTGGGACTCAATTTTGGTCTGGTAACTCGAAGAATTTTGAGGTGATTTTCTGATTTTGATTGATTCAACTTGCAAATGTATGGTAATGATAGTTTTCAAAGTTTGTACTCGCCAGGTACACGTTTATCACTTTCTATAACATTACATGTTTAGGAAAATTTTCATTTGTATAGCTACTATACCATTCATTCTTTTTGCATTACTTGCTTTTGATTGAATCATTTTAGTTCCTTTTTACCAGCCAATATGAGAAGTTTTCCATTATTCATATATGTTGGAGGCCACAATTATTGTTTTAACTGGATTTTATTATGTTTAATCTTGTATTTGTATTGATTGTCTGAAAGCATGAAAATGATCAAGACTGAAATTCTGGTATCAGATATGTGATGTCGAAAGAGATGTCACGACACAAATATCTATTTGCAAGTAAGGTGCAATAAAATCAAAAGCATTAAAAACACAAGAGATTGTTCACCCAGTTCAGTGTACAACAACACCTACTCTGGGGGCTACCAAGTCAGGGACAAGTTCACTAAATAGTATCAATTCATAGACCCTCAGTAAACAACCAGTTTACGATCTAATCACTTAATCACTACCCAAGCTAAACTTCTACCTAAGACTCGCCTAGGTAATGAGGTCATCCTCAAATCCCTTCAATCACTTACATAATTAATAAGTTTGAAACACTTCAATCATTCATTTCTTAAAAGCTTATGAATAATACACAATTAACAATCCAAATAACAACTCAAGTACTTAAACTAATACTTAGAGTGTATTACAAATAAAAAGCCTAAACTTCTAATCAGAAAGAAAGTATTCTTCTTCAAAAATTGCTTGTCTTTGAATAAGGAAGCGGGTCCTTATATATGCGCAACTTTGGGCTTGGGCTTGAAAATAAAAATTCAAATCTTTTGAATATTTCCATAAAAATAGGCTAAGATATAATTATGCAATTTGAAAAATATTCCTCCATATTTTTCACAACCTGTAGTTCACAAATCCTGAGTTATAGAGTGTTGGAAATCAGGAAACAAAAGACTTAACTGATTTTGGGCTGAGATCATTTCAGTAGGCATATGTCAAGACATCTGCTTTGACATCATTTCAAACAGTTTTGCTCCAAATGTTAAGACATTTAGCAAAATATTAACAAGTCGTTGTTTTACCAAAATTGCTGCTAATAAACACTTACAAACTCCCCCCTTTGGAAAATTTTGGCTAAAACATTGTTAGAGTATATCATCAGAGCAGCAGCACAATTATTAGAGCATTATCAGGGCAGCAACAAGTAAGGCAATCAAAACATACATTCAGTTAACAGTTAGCTGTTAGCACAGGGAGATGTCAAAACATCTTCTGGGACATGAGACTCCCCCTCAAGTATTGAGCTCCTCCTCAATCAATGATCAGTGGTCAGTCAGTGGTTAGTGGTTAGCTAGTCACTAACTCACTTTCTCTCCCCCCCTTTTTAGTCATAATATGCCAAAGAAAAGATGCAATCAAAGGAATATCAGTATTAGGGTACAAACCATAAAATTCAAATGTCAAGCACATGCAAGTGCCAAAAAAGAAACAAAGTGTTCAGATAAACATCAAATAGTCTAACTGTCATCCTGACCAGTTGACTTGGTTGAACTAGAATTTCTTTCCTCACTGGAATCTTCACCTTCAGAGCTCACTGCATCATTAAGGTTGTTATCCTTTTGTAGGTCCTTGATCATCTTTTCAAATACTAGCTTCCTAGCTGAGCTCACTCTGATCACATCATCCAATTCCTTGCAAGCTTCCTTTAGTTCATTGATCATTTCATCCTTAGTGGAGGTCTTGTCAGCAGAAGCAGATGTTAAAATAATGTTTGGGACATGTTTTCCTGAAAAGAGCTTAAAGTGGAGGGTCAAGGCAGACTCCCTCTTGCACACAACATCATTTCCACTTAGGATTCTAGGATGCTAATTTAGGATAATTCCAGAGGAGGGAAGGAAAAGCAATTGGCATCTTAATGGCATAAGTTCTTGTATGTTTGATGGTCTGATCAAAGATATAAGTCCCATAATAAAAAAAAATTGGTTTCCAATAGCATAAATGAACTTTCCTAAACCAATGGAGATGGTTGAAGTGTGATTAGTGGGAACCCAATTTGCAGCTCAAATCCTATGTAAAATTGAATATTTCACACTCAGTTTGCTGACAGGAAGTTTGTTTTTCATTGGCCACTCACTTACTTGATTGGAAGTAATGGCTCTACACACTTGATTGTTTGTAACTTCCAGCTCACAACATACATCTTCAGACCTACCTAGAAATTTGTTTATAATGGCAGGAGAAAATTCAACACACTTTCCTCTAACAAAAACCTTTCTATATTCCTTACTCTAATGGTCAGCACAATCAACAGGAATATTAACAATAAACTCCTTAACAAGAGTTTCATAGCAATTTAAAAACCTGGTAACTGTTTTCATCAGTCCAGCATAGGAGATCAACTCCATGATTTCCTTACATTCCAAGGCACCATCTCCTAGTTCTCTCTCCCGGGCAATCCTTCTTTGATACACATACTTCCACTTTTCAGCATTCCCAACAGAGTGAAAGGAGATGTTGTCAAGTGGGGCATCAGGAACCCTAACAGACAATTTCTTATTTGTAGACTTTTTTATAGGAGAGATGTCCTGGACATCTTGCTCGACATCATACTCAGAGTCAGTCTCTTCAACTAGAACAACTTTCTTCTTACTCTTGGACCTTTTTACAGCATCCTCATCATCATCAGTAGAAGTAACAGGTCTAGCTTTTCTCTTGCTAGAAGGAGCGATCATTTTACTTCTTGCTTTTGGGGGTCCATACATGGTTTTCTTCTTGATAGTCTTGGGAGGGGGTGTGATGCTTGCATCTTTCACTCTCCTGGACTTTAGCCTTCTAGCAATACCAGGTACAACATTAGTGATGAGCTCATTGTCAGAGATCTCTTCAACATTGACAACATCCACAACATTGTGACATTCTCCACCCTTGGAGGCAGCAGCATTTTCTTCAACATTTTGATCAATATTTTCCTCAACATCTTGATCAACATTTTCTTCTTCCATATCTTTTAGGGCAGAGGTAGCAAGCTTCTCAAGTTTGCTATCAGCAGCATCATTCTTGGATGATTCAGCAGCATCATTTTTGGATGATTCAGCAGCATTATTCTTAGGATTACTTCCTTTCTCAGTTGGAGGGGGCATGCGAGCAAGGGGAGTAGAAATCCCAGACACAACAAATCCTTCATTTAAAACTCTGTCCACAAGTCTTCTGATGCTTCTATCAACATTGATAATTTCTTCTTCAGTTCTATTGTCAGTAGCAAAAGAGGAGTTACCTTTACCATCTTTAGATTTCTTAGCTGGTGATGATTTAGGTTTCTTGACCTTTTTATCAAGAGGAGGGATCGCTGATAGAGGAGTAACATCTAGTACTCTGTCAAGAGAAAGATTTTCATTTGCAGATTTTGAGGGAGATGATGTGTGATGTTGAGACATGTTTGAAAATTTTCTGGCAAGGAGATGAGGAAAGGCAAGGGTTCTTCTTCTGTTGAGGAGAATGAAGAGTTTGTGAAGGTAGAGAGAAGAGATGTAGTAGCGTGTGGGAAACAATTCTAGGCAGTCTTGTAATGATTGTTTTCTAAAATTTATTTGTTGGAAACACAAAAAATATAATATCACTTTAATGATATTCCCACACATTTTTAATTGCTACAAACCCTCATATAAATATATCCCTAATTTTCCTCTTAAATTCTCAAATTGATTAGCATCTGAAGCCTTAGTGAAGATGTCATCCAGTTGCAATTCAGTGGCTACATGTTTTAAGGCCACAATCTTTTCTTCAACAAGCTCTCTTATGAAGTCATGACGGATGTCAATATGCTTGGTCCTGCTATGTTGCATAGGATTCTTTAAAATGTTTATGGCGCTTAAATTGTCACAGAATAATGTCATGACATCTTATTTGACATTGTAATCTATTAACATTTGTTTCATCCAAACCAATTGAGAACAATTGCTTTCTGCAGCAATGTATTCAGCCTCAGCAGTGGATAGAGACACACAATTTTGCTTCTTGCTGAACCAAGATATAAGGTTATTTCCCAGAAACAAGCATCCTCCTGATGTAATCTTTCTATCATCGGCACTCCCTGCCCAATCAGCATCACAAAATCCAGTTAAGGAAGAATTTCATCCATGAGAGTACAGGATACCATAGTCACTTGTCCCATTCACATATTTGAGAATCCTCTTTACATGGTTGGCATGGCTAACTTTGAGATCAGCCTGATATCTTGCACACACATCTACAGCAAAGGCAATGTCTGGTCTTCTAGCTGTGAGATATAGAAGACTGCCTATCATGCTTTTGTAGAGACTTTGATCTACACTCACTCCTTTTTCATCTTTAGTCAACTTAAGATGTGTGGGAGCAGGGGTTCTTTTGTGACTTGCATTCTTCATCCCAAACTTCTTTACTATATTCTTGGCATACTTGCTCTGAGATAAAAATATGGAGTCTTCCATTTGTTTAACTTGCAGACCAAGAAAATAGGTTAATTCACCAACAGGACTCATCTCAAATTTAGACTGCATCTGCTTGACAAAATATTGAACCATCTCATTTGACATTCCACCAAATACAATATCATCAACATAGATTTGAGCAATCATAATCTTCCCTTCTTCTTCTTTGACAAAGAGAGTCTTGTCTATGCCACCTTTCCTATATCCATTTTCCCCAAGGAATATTGTGAGTCTCTCATACCAAGCTCTTGGAGCTTGCTTCAATCTATACAGAGCTTTCTTCAGTTTATAGACATGTTTAGGACAACTTGGATCAACAAATCCTTTTGGTTGTTCAACAAAAACTTCTTCATTCAGGTATCCATTCAAGAAGGCACTTTTTACATCCATTTAAAACAATTTAAATATCAAAATGCATGCAACTCCTAACAGAAGTCTGATTGATTCAAGTCTAGCCATAAAAACAAAGGTTTCATCAAAGTCCACTCCTTCAATTTGAGTGTATTCTTGAGAAACTAACCTTGCCTTATTTCTAGTGACCACCCCTTTTTCATCATATTTATTCTTGTATACCCATTTAGTGCCAATCACATTTGTCCCTTCGGGTCTTGGGACCAGATCCCAAACTTCATTTCTACTGAATTGTTCCAGCTCCTCTTGCATAACATTGATCTAGAACTCATCAGTTAGGGCCTCTTTGACATTCTTAGGCTCAATTTTTTATACAAAGCAAGAGTTATAAATCCCTTCTCTTGATCTGGTAGTAACTCCCTTGTTTGGATCTCCTATGATGAGCTCCTTAGGATGATCTTTCTGAGTTCTGATTGAAGGTCCTTTATTGAGTTGACTAGGTTGGGGATCTTCTTGAGGAGGATTAGAGTCAATACTTTTGTCATTTGATTTAGTTAGACTATCAGGCAAAGATGTTCCAACATCTTCTTCAACATTCCATCATCTATCATCAATAGTAACATTTATTGACCCCATCATTACTTTGGTTCTGGAGTTAAACACTTTGTATGCTCTGCTGTTTGTAGATTATCCCAAGAATATTCCTTCATCACTCTTGGGATCCATCTTCCTTCTTTGTTTGTGATCAGCTAAGATGTAACATTTACTTCCAAAAACATGAAAGTATTTTACAGTTGGTTTTCTTCCCCTCCATATTTCATACAAAGTAGTTGAAATGTCTTTCCTTAGAGCGACTTTGTTATGAATATAGTATGCAGTATTCATAGCTTCATCCCAAAAATGATAGGGTAGCTTCTTAGCATGAATCATGGCTCTGGAAGATTCTTGGAGAGCCCTATTCTTGCATCCTATAATCCCATTCTGTTGAGGAATAATGGGAGAAGAGAATTCACGGTTGATTCCTTCAGAGGAGCAAAACTCGGCAAATATGTTGTTCTCAAATTCTTTTCCATGATCACTCCTGATTCTTATGACTTGACTTTCCTTTTCCCTTTGAAGTCTTTGAAAAAGATCTTTGAACACTTCAAAAGTTTCTGATTTTTCTCTAATAAAGCTTATCCATGTGTATATAGAAAAGTCATCTACAACAACATAGGTATACTTCTTACCACCAAGACTTTCAACTTACATAGGTCCCATCAAGTCCATGTGAAGAAGTTCCAATATTTTTGATGTAGTAAGATGTTTAATCTTCTTATATGACATCTTAGTCTGCTTTTTAATTTGACAGTCACCACATACCCTTCCTTCTTCTATCTTTAGCTTAGGAATCCCTCTCACTGCTTCTTCAGATATAATTCTCTTCATACCTTTCAGATGCAAGTGACCTAATTTTTGATGCCATAGTTTAACCTCATTCTCTTTGGCTGAAACACATGTTGAGGAGAGGTTTAACTCTTGAGGAACCCATAGATAACAATTTTCTTTAGATCTGATTCCTTTCATGACAACTTCATTCTTTTCATTGCACACAAGACATTCTTCTTTGGAGAAGTTAACTTTGAATCCTTGATCACATATTTGGATTATACTTATCAGGTTAGCTCCTAACCCTTTTACAAGTAACACATTATTAAGTTTAGGAACTCCTGAACAGTCAAGCTTGCCAACACCTTTGATTTCCGCTTTTGCTCCATCACCAAAAGTCATATAACTGGTGGAATGAGATTTGACATCCACCAACAGATTCTTGACACCTGTCATGTGTCTAGAACAGCCACCGTCAAAGTACCAGACATCTTTGGTTGATACTCTGAGATAGGTGTGGGCAATGAGACTTCTAACATTGGACTTGGGAAACCATTGTTTCTTCTTTTTGCTTTTTGGGGAATCTTATCATTTTTGGGAGGAGGAGAATTTTTAGGATATCCATACAGCTTGAAACAGAAGGGCCTTATATGTCAAAGCCTTCCAGAGTGATGACATTTCCAGGGCTAGGGATTCTCTTTGGTGTGATTAAGCTTTTTCTTCACATGATATCCTTTCTTCACATGAGGTTTCCCAATATGTCATTTCTTATCATGATGTTTGCCCACATGTTGAGACATCTGATTCAACATCTTTGGTTTAGCCTTGGCATGTGTGGTAACAGATGTAGGTTGTTTGCCATGATGTTCATTCTTTATATGATGTCTTCTAGGATGTCCTTTCTTACCATGATGTTGAGACATTTGATTCGACATCTTTGGTCTAGGATTGGAATGAGTGGAAACAAATGAAGGCTCTTCTTAGTTAGGTTTATTTTTCTCATTGAAACCTAAACCACTCTTATCTCCTGTCACTCTTCCTGCTTGGAGAATTTCATCTAATGTGTCAGACCCATTATTCAGCATCTTGAGAGATTTGACCATTCTATCAAGATTTAAATTTAGAGATGACACTTCACTTTCCAGATCAGAAATAGTTTTAAGATGCTCTTCCCTTTCCTCCGTTAACTAAGTTATAAGGGCTTCTGTTTCTCCCCTTTAAGATATACTTCTGCACTTCTGAGATATAATTTTGTATGAAGCAGCTAACTCATCAAAGGTCAGTTCCCCATCACTAGACTTTTCATCAGATACATATTTGCATGTCAATGCTTTCACATATTTGGCAGATTCTTCAAGATCACTCTTTGAGTCCTCTTCAGATCAAGTAAGAGATAAATTCTTCTTCTGTTTCTTTAAATATGTAGGACATTCAGCTCTAATGTGACCAAAGCCTTCACATTCATGACATTATATTCCCTTCCCTTGAGAAGTTTTTTCTTCAGCCCTTTTTCTTCCCATGTCAAATGAGATGTTCTTGACATTTGACATTTGGTTCCTGTCCATTCTTTTTATCACTTTATTAAATTTTCTTCCAAGCATAGCTAGGACTTTTGATATTCCACCATCTGAATCCATATCACAATCCTCTTCTTCATCTTCAGTATTGGATACAAAGGATATGCTTTTGTTTTTCTTCTCAGATCTTTCATTTATGCTCAATTCAAATGTTAGAAGGGATCCAACAAGTTCATCCACTTTCATTTTGTCAATGTCTTGGGCTTCTTCTATAGAAGTTACCTTCATATCAAATATCTTGGGAAGAGACCTGAGCATCTTTCTCACCAATTTGTCTTCAGGTATTTTCTCTCCTAAAGCACTGGAGGCATTAACAATTTCAAGGATGTTCATATGGAAGTCATTTATACTTTCATTATCTTTCATCCTTAAGTTCTCAAATTTCGTGCTGAACAGCTGTAGTCTTGACATCTTAACTTTGGATGTGCCTTCATGAGTAGATTGAAGAATTCCCCATGCATCCTTAGCAACTTCACAAGTATTCACCAATATAAAAATATTCTTGTCAATTCCATTGAATATAGCATTCAAGGCTTTAGAATTTCCAAGAGCAATTTCATCTTCTTCCTTAGACCAATCTTCTTCAGGTTCTAGTTCAGCAGTAGGTTCTCCATCCTCTCCCAATTTGACAGGGTGTTTCCATCCTCTTAAAACAACTTTCCAGGCCCTGTTGCTAAGGACTTTAAAAAGGCAACCATATGTGGTTTCCAGTAGTCATAATTGCTTCCATCCAAAATGGATGGTCTGTTCACAAATCCTTCTGCCTTGTCCATAGTAGCAGAAAGTATCTTCCTTGGATCTCACCCAGATAAAGAGAAGGATGCCTGCTTTGATACCAATTGAAATTCTGGTATTAGATATGTGATGTTGAAAGAGATGTCACGACACAAATATATGTTTGCAAGTAAGGTGCAGTAAAATCAAAAGCAGTAAAAACACAAGAGATTGTTCACCCAGTTCAATGTACAACAGCACCTACTCTGGGGGATACCAAGTCAGGGACAAGTTCACTAAATAGTATCAATTCATAGACCCTCAGTAAACAACCAGTTTACAATCTAATCACTTAATCACTACCCAAGCTAAACTTCTACCTAAGACTCACCTAGGTATGAGGCCATCCTAAAATCCCTTCAATCACTTACAGAATTAATAAGTTTGAAACACTTCAATCATTCAATGCTTAAAAGCTTATGAATGATACACAATTAACAACCCAAATAATAATTCAAGTAATTAAACTAATACTTAGAGTATATTACAAATAAAAAGCCTAAACTTCTAATCAGAAAGAAAGTATTCTTCTTCAAAAATTGCTTGTATTTGAATAAGGAAGCGATTCCTTATATATGCGCAGCTTTGGGCTTGGGCTTGAAAACAAATATACAAATCTTTTGAATATTTCCATAAAAACAGGCTAAGATATAATTATGTAATTTGAAAAATATTCCTCCATATTTTTCACAACCTGTAGTTCACAAATCCTGAGTTATAAAGTGCTGGAAATCAGGAAACAAAAGACTTAACTGATTTTGGACTGAGATCAGTTCAGTAGGCATATGTCAAGACATCTGCTTTGACATCATTTCAAACAGTTTTGCTCCAAATGTTAAGACATTTAGCAAAATATTAACAAGCCGTTGTTTTACCAAAATTGCTGCCAATAAACACTTACAAAGACATTTTTCTTTCATTTTCAGTACAACTACCTAACCAAATAGTCAATTCACCTTGTGAGTGTGTGAACTTTTGTTAACCCCTTTTGATTTGTGGTTCATTTCTCTTCTTCTTTGGGTATTCTTTATTTTTTGGATTTTATATATGTATTTACTTCGAACTCATGTATATTTATTGCTCATGGCATTGTATAAAGCTTTACTTACAAATCTTTATCGATTATTATCCTGGATTTTTGCTCTGTGCTTGGGATTTGGGTTGCTATAAACATATATTATTCGAATTCTTATCTAGGATGATTATCTAATAGTGTCTATATTCTAGAAATAGATTTAGAGCTATTATTCACTTGGTTGTTTGTGCTTAATGCCTCTGTATTGGTTGTGTTGTACTGAGAGATCGTCAATGCGGGCAACACAGTTGTCTTCTGTGTTGTTGAGATTGGTTAAGAGATCGTCTCTGAGATGATATAGTGGGTGTTTTAGTTTATACGTGATGACATTGATGAGTTTTGTAGGTTGAGTATAACCGGTCGATAGGTTTAAGTTTGTGATGAATGAATTATATGCATGCTTGATAAGTTTCTTCTCTCTGAAGAATGAATTCTTTTTATGTTCATAAGTTTTAATTCTCGCATTTACTTTACACTCATTCAAACCCAAACTCATTAACAAGAGATTTGTCGAACGCTAACTCAGTAGCACTAATCCTTGTGGAGACGATACGATATAACCTATACCAAAATAAATACTTACTTTTTCTTGCCGCTTCACCGCTTCAGAAGAAAGCAAGAGGAGGAGATTCTCGATCCCTAGCAGCTGTCATAAGCAATCTAGGACGACCAAATCCCCAAGAACTTCAAGTCACCGACACTCTCATCATTCAATGGAAAAACTGACCCCCAAGAGCATATTATCGCCATCAACAATGAAATGACAATAGTAGGGCCCTCTGATTCATTAAAGTGTAAACTTCTGGAGGGAACCTTCAAATATGTGGTGCTAAGTTAGTATATGAGTCTTCCTCGGCTGTCCATGGTAAACTATCAGGACCTGACCAAAGAACTGATACAACACAGCGAACAGACACCGAAAGGTTTCAACGACTACCATGTTCAATGTTTGACATGGGAATGCAGAATCCCTACAGGAGTACTTGTCCATATTCAATGAAGAAACAATCAAGGTTTCACATCCCAGCCAAGAGTTATTTGTGGGGGCATTCCAACACGGTATTCGAGCCAGACAATTCAACAAGTCTCTGGCACTGAAACTGGCGTCCAACATGGACAAAATAATCACCAGAGTCGAGCGCTACATCAAAGGTGAAGAAAGAAATCGGGAGAAGCGGTCCTGAGACACCACCGAAAAGACAAAAAGTAGGGAAGAAGGATCGGGGCACAAAAAAGAGCATCCTCGGTCATGTGAACGACCCGCTGTGAGGTTATACGATAACCTTTCGAGGCGGAAGAAGACCAAACACCCTTGAATACCAAAAGAGGAACCATTCTGAAATAAGTAGGCCACCTAAATCTGAAACCTGAGTTGGGACGTCCAAGAAAGGTCAACATAATAATGGGAAAGGGAACTGGGGCTTGGTCAATCTATCACCGGCTCCAAGGTCACCACACTGACGACTTCCATCAACTCAAAAAAGATATCGAAGCACTGATACGGAAAGGACACCTCTTATCGTATATGAAAGATTCCAAGTAACAATATGAGAAAAGAAGTTACCGGAGAGAAGACTCTAACTCGGAGAGATCCTCGTGCAAAAAAGAGAAGGACATTGAAGAAGAACACAGAACAAAGACTTCCTGACATACACTCAACACAATTTTTGACGGGTTCGCTGGAGGTGGAGAGACTAGCTCGGACAGAAAGAGGTACGCTTCGTTCATAATGTACATCACCCAAGAACCTTTCGAGGGACGAGAAGGAGACCTAGATTCCTCCAGCTTTTCCAAACAAGACTCCATAGAATCTCGGCTCACGAAAATGATATGATGGTGATAAAAGTGCAAATTTGAGATTGGAGTATAAAGCGGGTCTTAGTGGATCCCGGGAGCTCGGTCGATGTGCTCTACTAGGATGCCTTCAAAAGAATGGACTTCGATACAACTGAGTTGTTACCATTTAAAGGCTGCTTGGTCGGATTATCGGGAGAACAAGTCCACGTACTCAGACACATGTCGTTGTTAACCACCTTCGGCAATGAAGCAAATGCAAAAACAGTCTGGGTAAGATATATAATTGTCAATGCAGCCTCCCCTTACAACATCATCATAGGCAGGACATCTTTCGACATTCTGGAAGCAACACTTTCAACCTTATACCTCACCATGAAGTATCCAATGGGAAAGGGTCGGGTTGGTGTCATCAAGGGCGATCAAGGCCTGGAAAGGAAGTGCTACAAAGTCAGTTTGAAACTGAAAAAGAAGAACCTGACAGGCAATGTCGAGCTAAAATAAACTTCATTGATATTCAACCGGCAAAATGAAAAGCATCAGAAAGAAAAATAAAAACAAAATAAACAGTAAAAGTCCTATGGTTTATAGCAAAAGGGAAAATAAATCCTAAGAGCCTAGTGTTCAGGAGTAGGAGCAAGAGCAGAAATCTTTTGCAGAATCAGTTGTAGCATGTTCTGAACATTCTTATTGATAACCTTTTATTCAATGATGCTTTCTCTGAAAACTTGTTGTTCTCCTTTAATCTCGCCAATTGCATTTTCCAGGCGCGCAATGATAGGATAAGAAGAAGACACAAACCAAAGCTCTTGTCATGCCTTTTCTGTCGTTTCATCTTCCAAAGCCAACTTAGCTTCCTCAGCAACTCTGGCATCTTCCTCATACTTAAGCCTAGATTCTTCTGCCTCTTGAAGTTCTCTAGCCTTAGCTTCTTTTTGCTTCTTAGAAATGAATTGGAAGACTCTGATTCTTTCCTCTCTTTCTATCACCGTCTGAATAGCAGCAATTATGGATGCTTCAGAGAAAGTCTCCAGCCTTTCAAATTCAGAAGACATCAACTTCTAAAACAGCTTCTAGGAATCATCCATATTCTGGGGCTTAGTGCTTGATCTTGCTTCTTCTCTTAGCTTTGCAATCTTCTTTCTAGCCTCATTTCTAAACAAATTAATGTATTCATCCAAGGTTTTTGGAACAGGATTTTCATAAACAATTAAAGCGAGTTCATAAAAGGTTGGTTCAGAACTATTGAGTTCAGATGGTTGTGGTTTAGAGGATTTTTGGTCAACAAGATCAATGATTTTATAAAAACTGAATGGTTCGATAGTGGGGATTTTAAAATGGTCAGAAATAGTCCTTTCAGGCATTTCATAATCAGAAGGTGAATGAGGATCATAGTGAATAGTGGATGAGCCAATGTGGATTGGAGATGGGTTGAAAAAGGCAAAATCAAATAATGATTAAGTAACTGGTGGTGGTGGTGTAGTTTCAGAAATAGGAGTAATGATTGTTAGGTTGAATGTAGGAATAGGTTCTGATGAAATGGGTGTAGTGAGAGATGGAATGGTGATTGAAGCAGGTGCTTGAGTTGTTGAAGGGGGTGTGGTGGTGGAAGGTTGAGATTCAGAAATGGTGGTGGTTTATGGTGAAGCAGAAACATTTGAAGTGAAAGGAATTGTTGTTGAAACAAAATCAGATACAGGTGAGATATTTGTAACAAGAACAAAAACAAAAGTGGTGATGGTGGATGGTGGAACAAAAAAGGATGTAAAAGATGATGTTTGTGTGCTGGTGGTTAGAATGGATGAGACTGCATCAATAATATTAGAAACAATTTTAGAAACAGATAAAGAAGTAGCAGTAGTAGACTTACTTGTTGTTTCTGGATAAGCAGCTAGAGTCACAGTCTTAGAAGTTCCAGACTTCTTCTTCTTCTTTCCAGGTTCAAAAGATTTTGAACTCTTCTTCCTTTTAACTTTGGAAGAGTCAGCATACTCTTGAACATGAGGTAAATCAGAATAGTTGAAACTGGACATATCATATATTTCTTCTTCCATCATCCTGACGTAGATAGCAATGATAGACATGCTATCCTTGGTAAACAAAGGATAGTTATTCACGGGAATTCTTGAGATTTTGATGCTTTCAGAGGGAACAAGTAGAGGTTTAAAAATGAATTCCTCTATTATCCTCATATTCTTCAGAGTTAGTCCATTGAAGGAATCTCCAAGACTAGAAGCCAGATCCTCTGTAAACTTAGCTTCTTCAACCAGAGTTTTCACCAAGCCACTTTCTATCAAGATGTCAGTGATGTGATGTCCAAAAGGAATATAGTTTAAAACTTTCTTCTTGGGATGATCAGTGGTTCTGGTCTTTATAACAGAGTCTCTCAAATGATAAAACAGAAGAGCTGAAAGACAAATCTTCTGATGGGTCATCAAATAGTACAACATGTACTTCTGATTGACGTTGAAGTACTCAGAAGAACTGGACAGAGGTTTGGGATGATACAATTCAAAATGATTTTGTGCCAGTTTTTGAGTTCATCATGGAGATCTTTACTCTTATACTCAGTTTTCTCAGGAGAGTAGTTCTTGAAAATGGCTTTATTGATCATCTCTTTCACGTATATAGATTTACTATGCATCTTATAAATTTGTTTGCCTTCCAGATGTTGCATGCCTAGAAGATCAGCAATAGACTTTTCAGTAATGACAATTTTCAAACCCAGCACATGAGCAACTACATGAAGATTGTCACAATCCGCTTGAATCCAAAAATCCTTAACCAAAGAATCATAAATAGGAGCACGAAGACGCATGAAGAATTTCTCTCATCCTTGAGCATTCAAGTCGAAAATTAGGTTTGCACCATTTACATAAAGGTTATTGAAATCCATCATATATTCACGAAGAACATTTAACTCTTGTGGTTTTAGATTACAGTAAACTTGAACAGATTTTTGTGTTATGTGGTGTTCATCAATAACTGATAGAGAAGATGAACCAGTTATCATAGGAGAATAAGAACTGGTTGGAATAGTTGAAATAGACGGCCCAGGAGGATTTAGGGCTTGTTCCATTTCATTTGAAAACTGGACAACCTTTTGTTGTTGAGCATTCATCATGTTGAAGTGTTGAATATGATGAAGGTTGTTGACGAAGGTGATGATCTTGATGAAGAGCGTTGATGAAGATGATGAACACCGAAAACTTGTTGAACGGTTTGAGAGAAAAAAAGGTTTAGTGTTTCTAAAGTGTGGAAGTGAAGTGAAGTGTATGTTTTGTAGTGTTTTAGAAGTGAGAGAAAAATAAATAAAAAATAAACACATATAGACATAATTATTAGGAGCATTAAATGAAAGCAATAACTATGATTTAATCAGTTCTAAGAAAAACTCACTGCTCATTGCATAGCCTAGGTAGAGTGTGATGATTAAACATAACCAAGGGTTACACGCGTTAATCACTATATCTAATTAGGTGACACATTTTGATATCCTCAGAATATGGAGGACCAAAAGGTTTCCATTTAATCAAAGACATTTCTGACCAAAACATCTTCTGATTACTAAGGTCTTGAAAAATAAAAATGCTTTTTTGATCAAGTCAGAATCTTATTTCTTCAAACTAAGACTAAAACACATCTGATTCTGATGAAATCTTACTCTGGACAAAAGTCCATTTCCAGATGCTTCAGAATAAACATAAATCTATCTGCAGCTAAGGGTTTCGTAAAAATACCAGCCCATTGATGGTTTGTATCTATGAATTTTAAAGATAAAATCCCTTTTTGAACACAACCTCTAATAAAATGATGTTTAATTTCTATGTGTTTAGCCCTAGTGTGTAAAATAGGATTTTTACTTAAATAAATAGCAGTGATATTATCACAGAAGATAGGAATGTTACTCTCATAAATCTGATAATCTTCCAGCTCATTCTTCATCCATAGCATCTGAGTACTTCACAGTGCTGCTGAGATGTACTCTATTTTTGTTGTTGAAAGAAAAATTGTTGATTGCCTCTTGCTTGACCATGAGACCAGATTCTTGCTTAGAAACTGACAATTTCCAGAAGTACTCTTCCTCTCCATTATGTCTCAAGTGTAATGTGCATCACAAAAACCAGAAAGAGTGTACTATGATGTTTTCTCATACATCAAGCCAAGGTTAGTGGTTCCTTTCAGATACCTTAGAATTCTCTTAACAACAATTAAATGAGATTCCCTTGGATCATATTGGAATCTAGCACAAAGATGAACACTGAATAAAATATCAGATCTAGATGCAGTCAGATACAGAAGAGAGCCTATCATACCACGCTGCATCTTCTGACATACATTTCCACTTACCTCTTCTTTTTCCAAAATGCATGTTGGATGCATCAGAGACTTTGTTAAGGTGAATTCCATCATGTTGAATTTCTTCAGAAGTTCTTTGGTATACTTACTTTGATGAATGTAAGTAACTTCTGATTTTTGATCAATTTGAATTCCCAAAAAGAACTTCAGTTCTCCCATCAGACTCATCTCAAACTCAGCCTGCATTAACTTAAAAAATTCCTTGAAAAGAGAGGGATTAGCATAACCAAAAATAATATCATCAACATAAATTTGAACTATTAGAATATCATTTTTGAAGGTTTTGCAGAAGAGTGTAGTGTCAACCTTCCCTCTGGTAAATTTATTTTCTAAAAGAAAATTACTCAATCTATCATACCAAGCTCTGGGAGCTTGCTTTAGATCATAAAGAGATTTCTTTAGTTTAAAATAAAAATCTAATTTCTCAGAGTTTTCAAATCCAGGAGGTTGTTTAACGTACACTTCTTCTGAATATAACCATTCAGAAATGCACTCTTAATATCCATTTGATAAAGGATGGTGTTATGATTTACAGAAAAAGAAATTAATAAACATATAGACTCTAACCTAGCGACTAGTGCAAAGGTTTTTGTATAGTCTATCCCTTCTTGCTGACTATAACCTTATGCAACAAATCGTACTTTGTTTCTGACAACTTCACCCTTTTCATTGAGCTTGTTTCTGAACACCCATCTAGTTCCAATGATGTGGACACCTTTAGGTTTCTGAATAAGATCTCATACATTGTTCTTTAAGAATTGGTTAAGTTCTTCTTCCATAGCAAAAATCCAGTCTTTTCTAGAAGAGCTTCATAAATAGACGTTGGCTCAACCACAGACACCAAACCCAGAAGCACTTCATCAGAAGATTTGAATGATGATCTGGTCCTGACAGGAGCATATTTGTTTCCCAAAATTAATTCTTCAGTATGAGAAGATGATATTTTTCTTTTCCTTTGTTGTAGGGATCAGGAGGAACATCAACAATATCAGAAGTATGAGCTTTTAATTCTTTATCTTCTTGTATCTTCTCCTTTAGTTCTTAGAACGTTATCTTCACATCTGTAAGCTTTTCAACCATCTTTGACTTTTCATAGTCAAGCTTATCATCGAATCAGATATGGATTGATTCCTCCACAATCTGTGATTCTGTGTTGTAGACTCTGAAGCCTTTTGAGCATTCAGAATATCCTAACAACAGACACTTATGTGCCTTGGAGTCAAACTTGCCCAGATTCTCTTTAGTATTTAACGTAAAACATACACATCCGAAAGGATTGAAATAAGAAATGTTGGGCTTTCTATTCTTCCACAATTCATAAGGAGTCTTACTCAAAATAGGTCTTATAGAGATTCTATTTTGAATGTAACAGGTTGTGTTCACTGCTTATGCCCAGAAGTGCTTAGCCATTTGAGTTTCTCGGATCATGGTGCGAGCCATTTCTTGCAAAGTCATATTTTTCCTCTCTAAACCCCATTTTGTTTTGGAGTTCTAGGACAGGAGAAATCATGGGATATGCCGTTAGAATCAAAAAGTTTTTCAAAATATTTGTTTTCAAATTCTCCACCATGATCGCTTCTAACTCTGACTATTTTGCAATTCTTTTCATTTTGCACTTGGGAGCAGAAAGAAGTAAACACAGAATGTGACTCATCCTTGTCTTTTAAGAATTTTATCCACGTCCATCTGCTGTAATCATCAATAATGACTAGTCCATATTTGTTACCACTGACATGAGCAATTTTTCACTTGTCCAAATAAGTCAATATGAAGAAGTTCTAATGGTCTAGAGGTAAAAAAAATCTTTTTAGCTTTAAAAGATGTTTTTAAAAACTTGTCTTTCTGACATGCTTCGCAAAGAACATCTAAAGTATACTTCAGATTGGTCAAGCCTCTGACTAATCCAAGCTTATTTAGTTGAGATATTTTTCGCAAGCTAACATGCTCCAGACGTCTGTCCCAGACCCACTGCTCTTCTTGAATAGTCAGAAGACATTTTACATTCTGGTTTTTCAAATATGATAACATTATTTTATAAATTTTATTCTTCCTCTTACCATTAAATAGAACTGAGCCATTCTTCTGACTTACAGCTTTACAAGACGTTTGATTGAAACTGACGTCATAACCATTGTCAATAAATTGGCTAATTAATAAGAGGTTATGCATCAGACCCTCGACTAAAAGAAATTGTTAATAGAATGAAGTTTACCATTACCAATAGTTCTAGAGGCAATGATATTTCCCTTCTGGTTGCCTCTAAAACCAACGACTCCTCCATACTTAAATTCCAAATCTTGGAACCTATGCCTTTCGCCCGTCATGTGTCGCGAGCATCCATTGTCCAGATACAATGAATGGTGTCTCAGTGGCACCATCAAGGATATTTGCAACATAGATTATCTCATTCTTAGATATTCATTTTCTGGTTCCTATGTTGTTAGCAGATCTAGAGGTTCTGACACCTTTGGAATCTTATGCAGCAGGATAATCAAGTGGAATTTGTGCATGATATCTAGGCTTAGAAGTTTTCTTCTGTGTCAGTGGTTGTGTTTCAATGGAATCAGAACCTTCTTGTTCTGGACATTTTAGTTCAGTTCCAGCAAGCACAAAATGTTCAGAAAGAGGTTTTGGTTTGACACTCAGAGTCTCATCAATTATTTTTTATAGTCCTGAATATCCCAAGCTTCTACTTTCATTTCTGCTAACGCCATAGATCATTGAAGCCATCTTGCTTCTATCTATGCTTTTTAGCTAGGAATTGCTAAAAAGCTCTATCATATATGATTACTTCATCAATAACAAATGTGCTAGAGATAAATTTTTCTTCTAACCTTGAGACTTTACTTCTAAGAGCATAGTTTGATTTGTCTAAAACAATTAATTTTTCATTTAAATCAGAAAAGTTTTGCTCATTCTTAGCAGAGTTCTCAGAAGTAACTACGAAATTCTTTTTCAGAGTTTTGTGTTTACTTAGAAGAAGTTGATATTTTCTCATCATTTCAGATAAACAAATTTTAAGTTCAAAATGAGAGAGAGAGAGAGAGAGAGAGAGAGAGAGAGAGAGGACATTACCTCTGCATAGTCTTTAGAGTCTGATTCATCATCAACTGTTAGCTCACACTCTGAGATAACTTCAACAGTGCTTGTATTGGCCACGAGTGCTATGTTATAATGTTTTTCATCAAATTCTTCTTCTTCTTCTGATTCTGAATCATCCCATGTTGCCATGAGACCCTTCTTTTCTTTGAAGAATTTCTTGTGCTTCTTGTCTTTTTTGAGCTTTGGGCACTCATTCTTGTAATGTCCAGGCTCTTTGCACTCATAGCACGTGACTTCTTTCCCATAAACTTTCTTCTGACCAGATGTAGATTCAAATCTGCCATTTTTTCTTGATCCTTTGAACTTGCTCTGCCTGTTTTTCCATATTTGGCTTATCCTTCTGGATATTAGAGAAAGTTCTTCTTCATATGAATCTTCTTCAGATCCTTCTGGTTCTTCTTCAGCTTGAAAAGCCTTTGTCTTTCCAGACTTAGACTTCAGAGCCATAGATTTAACTCTTTTCTGAGGTTCATCTTCTTCAAGCTATATCTCATGACTTCTTAAAGAACTAATTAGCTCCTCAAGACTACTATTGTTCATATCCTTTGACAACTTCAAGGCAGTTACCATTGGTCTCCACTTCTTAGGCGGACTTCTGATAATTTTCTTAACATGATCTGCAGTAGAATATCCTTTGTTCAGAATCTTGAGTCCTGCAACAAGAGTTTGAAATATTGAAAACATAATTTCCACAGATTCATTATCTTCCATTCAGAAGGCTTCATATTTTTGGAATAGGCCATAGCCTTTGTCTCCTTAACTTGAGCATTTCCTTCATGAGTCGTCTGAAGAGGATCAAAAATAGACTTTGTAGTCTCTCTATCTGTGATATTCTCATACTCATTGTAAGAAATAGAACTTAGAAGAATTGTTCTCGCTTTGTAGTGATTTCTGTTAACCTTCTTATGAGCATCTGTCATTGCACTTCTTGCAATCTTTAGACCTTTGTCATCTATTGGGTCAGTGTAGCCATCAACTACCAAATCCCATAGGTCATGGTGATATCCCAGAAAATAACTTTCAATTCTATCCTTCCAATAGTCAAACTTTTCTCCATCAAACATAGGAGGTTTAACACTATAATGGTCTCTATCCTTATCCTTATTATCAACCGTTACAATAGCATGGTTACCATTGTTTGCCATTGTTTCTCACACAATTTGGATCGATATTGAACACTGTTAAGTGCTTGATAAAAATTCAAACTTTTTATCACTCTTCAGAACCAGAGCTCCGATGTCAACTGAAGGTGTGAAAAACACAAGAAATTGGGGTTTGAATTGGATTTTAAATAAAAAAACTTTTCTTTTTAAAGTCATCTTTAATCAAAAACAAGTTACTTCACTTATTGATAATAACGATAAGATGCAAGAAAGAAATAACAAGTTATATTTATACTAGTTCACTTGAAAACTATCAAGCAAGTCTAATCCACCCGCCAAGGTGATTTCGCCTTTCTCAACAAGCTCTTAATCAAATAACCAAACAGATTATTACAATGCACAAGCTAACTGCAAGTGACTAACGTTACAACCTCTAAGGCACACTAATCTTAGACTTCTCGAGGATTCTGACCAACTGGTCCCTTAAAGAAAATCAAACAATTGTTTGAACAAAATTTGTTTATAAAAGATATGCTTCTACACAAGCGAATAAGTAAATAGATTTTCAATAATATAGACTAAAGAAACAAGGAAGCCTACGAACAATCTTTTTAGAATGTGAATTAGCAGCCTTCTCTCTTAGTCTTCAAGCCCTTTTATAGCCAATGAAGTATTATAACCGTTGGAGGGTATTTCTGGAATTTCTGGAAACTGGCAACTTGAATTACGTGGGGGACAAGATCATACACAACGTCCGTCCTTCATAGTAGTGGAATAAAATAATTTGTTTGTACCAAGTATGCGTTCGAAGAATGAGAATAACACTTGGGTCTTCAGAACTTTAAGTCTTTAGAGTCTTCAGAACTGCGTCTTCAGAATCTTCAGCACCTTGTCTTTAGAACCCTTTATCGAACCTTGGGTCATCAGAACTTCAAGTCTTCAGAATCTTCAGAACTTCGTCTTCAAAATCTTCAGCACTTAGTCTTGAGAACCCTTTGTCTTCAGAAACATAAGTCTTTAGCATCTAGACTTCAGTCAGAACTTCTTTCTTCAGATCTTTAGAACTTGGTCTCTTGGACGAGTATCAAGTCACTACTTCAGAGCCTTCTGAAGCTTTTACTACTGTTCATCAGAATTTGTGTAGCTTAGAAGCAGAACTTATTCTCTTCTAATGTCTTGGCAGTGCTGTTTATCAGAAGTAGAACCTATTTGTTAAATCTTAAAAATAACAAACATTAGAGTATCAGAATTGTTCATACAAACATACTCATTTGTTATCATCAAAACTCAGAGATAAAATGGCAGAACCAAATCTTGTTCTAACACTCTAAAACCCCAACATAGAAATAGAAGAACTCCTCATTAGAATCCTTCAGGCGAAGTATGCATACCTGTTATCTAGGGGCAAGAGACTCCAGGATGACAACATCTTCTTCCCCGATCGACGAAACATTCATCAAAGACTGAAGATTGGTGATCTCTTCATCGTTAAGCGAGTTATTCTCTTAGCCCATAACTTCGAGGTCGAAAGGGGCAGACGTTTTCATCAAAATTTCTACATAACCTGAGGAGGAAGAATCAGAGTCAGAATCACTCAAAGAGGTGAAGGTACAACCATAAACTTCTCTTATGATTCGATCAAACTTCTCCTGACCTAGGGCACCATTAACCTCCTGCATACATTGGTTCCATAACTCCTTTCTCTCCTCAATATTTGCATATTTCGCAACATTCCCCTCATCATCATATTCTCTTATGATGACCATTCTCTAAAATTAAAGACAAAGAAAATGAAAAAATAAGGTGAGGAAAGAAAAGGAGAATACCTGGAAATGATGAACACATGGGTAATGTGTAAGCTTCACTGGAAACAAAACGTTGCTAAATGCAGAGATGAAAAAGGAAAGAAAGAAGTAAGATTTAAATAGGGACCCAATGAACAATGTATTTGGGAAGGAAACGTCACCAAATAAACAAGTTCTTATGAAAGTCATCATTGCGCTATGAGAGAAAATATACGTGACTTTTCAGTCTATGACATGTGCACAAAGGTGAGGTCGGATTATAATTCGGTCCAGACCTTAATACATCACGTGCTTTCCGTGACAACACTTCATTCTTACAAAAGAATTTGTATTCGAGGGATTGTGTACATCCCGGAAATATTAGCCTTGACCGGGTCATGAAGTCGTCTGGGAAGGGAACAAAGACGAAGAATACTCGGGAAGAGGTGTAACTCAACTAAGGGTGTCGGGCGACAGTCATTGTATCCAGGTAGCAACTCATCTACGCTACAAACCCATATATTACATGTAACCGAAGTCCATCTGCTCAGAGCCGATTTCAACCCAGCTCATTAATAACTGTAACAGTTGTCGGCGCATTAAACCCAAGGCTACGTAGTATTGAACGCACTCATTCATGGTGACGGCGACATTTATGAGTTAAGAAGCCAAATAGTCACCTCTTAAATAAGGCTCTTAATGACACAAAAGAAAGACTATATAAAGAGACTCTCGACATAGGGATAAGCAAGACATTCATCTTGAGTCAATACACAACATGAATGTAACACCAAAATCTCCATAAATATTACAAAAATCTACCCTTGTTGCAGCTCTCCTCGTTCTTACGAAAAAATTACTCGTTTAATATTTTTTGCAAGAACAATATATCATAGGCAAATAAAACAAATGAAGTTAACACTATTAAATATTTTTGATAAATCCATATAAAATTATAGTTGTATTTTAAAAATATATGATTTTACATTAAAAAAAATTAGATGTATACCTAATTTTTGAAAAAAAGTCGTCATAGATTTTTTTCTTAAACAAATCATGATTTTCACTTTTTTTTTAAATAAAGTTTAAAAACAATGCTTTTATACCCAAAAAAATTCCAAAATCCGAAATATTTGGGAAAAACTCAAGAAAAAAAAAACAAAAGTCTAGAATTTCATTAAAAAAAATATTAATCCAAAAATCCAAAAAAAAAAACACTTTTTTTATTTTTATAATTCGAAGACTTTTAGAGATATTTTAATAAAATTGCAGATTTAACGTGGTGCAAGAGATATAATTTTAAGGATAAAAGATATAATCTTCCTAGAGGACTAACATTACTCATAGTTGGATGGTGCATGTAATGCATCCAATCCACAACCATTTATAAATCAGATATAATATCAAATCTATACAAAAGTTTTGCTTTTACAAAATCAATTTTACATTTATAAACCAATTTTGAACATAAAAAGTGAATGACACATGGTTGATTATTTGTGGTGTGTGCTAGAGGGAGTGAAACAGTTACAATGATATACAAAGGGATGAATTTTAGTAAAGCATTGAGCTAAATACTTAATTGCACCCAATAACAATCCAGTTTTAATTAAAATTAAGCTTCAAAATAAAATCAAACGAATTTGCCAAAATCAAATTCAAATTAATCTCACAGAGAAAGAGAAGGGTAATTCAAATTATCAAGACTAGCGAATTTCTTATCATTTTCACAAATATCTAAACTAGTTGGATCTCTAGTGAATTTTCTGAGCATAATACTACTTGAACAGTGGAATGCAAAATAGTCTTAGTATTAGAATCATAAAACAAGCCAGGATTAAGTGCTTTATTAAGATAACATGTCCAATCAGTGGGATCTACTTTACAAGTCCACACAGCTAAAATGTCAAGACCAGGAGTTTTAACATCCGGCTTAAGGAAGCACCTTTAGGAGCAGCAGAAGGTGAACCCCCAATTAGAGTTCCTCTAAACTCATCTAGGGACTCTAAGTAAAAATACCTACTCCTAGGAAGCTTGAAATCAGGTAAATAATCACCAAAACTCTACCATCACGAAGAATAACATCAGCAGGGGTTAGAGTCGCAACGGAAATTTGACTTCTAATAACAATATGAAATACAACCCTCACTAAAGTTGAACACGAAATAATGTAGTTAGAACAATAAACTTATATGAAGAAATGAAATGTCTAAGAAGAAAGATGAACTTATTGAAAAACTAATAACTTGTTACAATATATATTGATAATATCTATTGTGACAAAACATGCTTCATTTTATAGAATCCATATGCTATAAAATGAGTGAATTACATTACAGACAAGTATAAACCGTTGCCTACCTATTATTACTCCTGATTTTTACTAGAGTGTATTGTATTGCATTAACCACATGTAATCTTTCCATATTTAGCTTTGCTAAATATTCCTTTAATTCCACAGTTCTCCACCTCGTTCATAATTTGAAATATTCAAATTTTGGACGAATATGTGATAATGTTTAACAAGTTCAAGCAGTGTTGGAACTTGCAATCTGACACAATCTTGGTTAACATGTCAGTTGGGTTCTCATCAGTATGTACCTTCGTAAGAGAAATATGACCTTCCTCTACGATATCCCGTACAAAGTGATACCTTACATCGATATGCTTGGTTCGAGCATGATGAACCTGATTCTTAGCCAAATAAATTGCACTCTGACTATCACACATCAGTCTCACATGTTCTTGCTTAACACCCAAATCACCTAGAAGACCCCTCAGCCACAATGTTTCCTTTACTCCTTCTGCTACTGCCATGTACTCGGCTTCCGTAGTAGAGAGTGTCACTGTAGACTGTAACATCGATCGCCAACTAACTGGAGCACCGTGTATTTAAAACACATAACCAGTTGTAGACCGTCGTCTATCTAGATCACCAGCATAATCCGAATCAACAAACCCGCTTATTTGACATGTATCTCCACCAAAACACAAACATGTGTCAATGGTACCCTTTAAGTACCTCAAAATCCATTTCACCGCATTCCAGTGTGCCTTTCCCGGATTCGCCATGAATCTACTAACAACACTTACCGCTTGTGAAATATCCGGACGTGTACACACCATAGTGTACATCAAACTGCCAACTGCACTAGCATAAGGTACATTTTCCATGTTTGCCTTATTTTCTGCAGTAGTGGGAGACTGATTACCAGAAAGCCTAAAATGTGAAGCTAATGGAGTAACCACCGACTTAGCACCTTTCATTCCAAACCTTTCAACAACTCGCTCTAAATAGCCCTTTTAACTCAAAAACAGTTTTCGGTTTGTCCGCTCTCTTCTAATCTCCATACCCAATATTTTCTTTGCAGCGCCCAAATCCTTCGTCTCAAACTCTTTACCAAGTTTAGACTTCAGCTTATCTATCTCCACCTTGCTTTTTGAAGCAATAAGCATGTCATCGACATACAATAATAGATAGATATAATCACCTCCACGAAGCTTCTGAATATAGACACAACTGTCATAACTACTTCTAGAGAAACCTTATTTTATCATGAAAGAATCAAATCGCTTGTACCATTGTCTAGGAGATTGTTTCAACCCGTAAAGTGATTTTCTCAAGCGACATACCTGACTCTCTTTACCCTCAAACTTGTAACCCTCAGGTTGATACATATATATTTCTTCATCTAAGTCTCCATGCAAGAAGGTTGTCTTCACGTCTAGTTGTTCCAGCTCAAGATCACCATGAGCTACTAAACTTAATAGCACCCGGATAAAAGTATGTTTCACCATCGGAGAAAATATCTCATTGTAATCAACTCCTTCCTTTTGTGCAAACCCCTTGGCCACTAGCCTAGCCTTATATCTTGTACCGCATGACTTAGTATGATCTTCTTTTCTTTTATACACCCATTTACAACCAATAGCAGTCTTTCCCACGGGCAATTGGACCACCTCCCATGTCTTGTTCTTGTGAAGAGATTGCATCTCTTCCTCCATAGCAACCAACCAACTCTCTTTATCTTTTTCTTTGATAGCTTGCTTGAAGGTGACCGGCTCATCATCTTCAATTGAGAGTGCATATTCCACCAAGTTAACCTGCCCATAATGCCTCAGAGGTTTGTCTGACCCAAACTTCTGAACTAGTTTATAATTTCTCTTTGGCCTAGTGGTATCCAAAGATTCCTGTTGTTGTTGTTGTTGTTGTAACACATGTGTATTTTCCTGCTGAACCTCCTCATGATCAAGTTCATCCTCTTCCTCGTCTTCACTAGCGATAGGATTCTCCACCTGACCACGACTAAAATCTGGTTGGTCTTCAGATTCTATCTCAATAACTTACTTATTTGATATCGTCACATCACCATCGTTAGGATTTATAGCTTTTGACAAAGCTACCATAGATTTTTCATCAAATGTAACATCCCTGCTAATCACAAACTTAGAATCTTCTATACTCCAAAGGCGATAGCCTTTGACCCCTGTTGCATATCCTAGAAAGATAGCTTTCTTGGCTCTATTATCAAGTTTACTATTCTTGACATGATAATAGGCCGTGCATCCAAAGATTTTCAGTTTTTCATAATCAGCATGTTCACCTAACCACACCTTATAGGACGTGTCTCCACCTAAACTTGAATGTGGGGATCTGTTTACAACATAGCAAGTTGTAGCAACCGACTCTGCCCACCATTCTCGACCTAACCCAGAATTAGAGCGCATACACCTCGCTTTCTCAAGAAGTGTACGATTCAGTCTTTCCGCGACTCCATTCTGTTGTGGTGTGCCTCTGACCGTCCAGTGTCTAACAATACCTTCCTGATCACAAAACCTCTTAAAAGCTCCATCTGTATACTCTGTACCATTATCCGATCGCAGAGTTTTCAGCTTTCTAGCCGTTCTTTCTCAACCATTGCTTTCCAACACTTGAAAATATCAAATACCTCATTCTTATGCTTAATAAAGTAAATCCAAGCATACCTCGAATGATCATCAACATATGTAACAAAGTACCTTGAACTACCCTTAGAAGTAACTGGAGCCGGACCCCAAACGTCAGTGTGCACGTAGTCTAATATTTCCCTACTTTTATGCTTGCTTGTAGAAAACCGCAACCTATGTGCTTTGCCATACACAATGTTCACAAAATTCCATGCATGGCTTTTCCATGTTCTTCAGCAAACTTTTCTCACCAAGCAGTGATAGACCCTTTTCAGACATATGCCCAAGGCGCATATGCCACATCCTCGTACATTCAGTTTGGTCTTTACTTCTATTGATTCCAACTGCCAAATCACCAGTGACGGTTTCCCCCATAAGAGAATACAGATTTCTGTGACGAACCCCTTTCATCACAACCAACGAACCACGAACAACCTTTAAGCCTCCATTTTCCAAGATTATTTTGCAGCCGTTTTCCTCTAATACACCAAGAGAAATAAGATTTTTCCGCAAATTAGGGACATGTCTCACGTTCATCAAAGTCCTTACCACTCCATCATGCATCTTGATTCGTATTGTACAATACCCCATAATTTTGCAGGCATGGTTATTCCCCATTAAAACTGTACCACCATCTGTGCTTTGGTAGGTAGTAAACCACTTCCTATTTGGGCACATATGGTGAGAAGCTCCTGAATCAAGCATCCATCTCCCAGAGATATCATGGTCTTGCTCTGAGACAGAGAAACAATCATTCTCACCATTTGAGACATAACTCGCCTCTTGCAAATCTTGTAGTTTACCTTTGGATTTGTTGCCGTTGTTGGTATAATTTTTAAATAATACCCTCTTATTTGGACAATTTGCTTTAAAGTGCCCAAGCTCACCACATTTAAAGCACGTTCTTTCCGCATGAGCTCTAGATTTTAATCTAGACTTGCCGCCCCTGCCTTGTCCTCTTTTATTTGGCCTCCCTCTAGTAACAAGCAATCCTTGAGCTTGTTCGTTATTTTCTCCACCATTACTAGACATCCCACTAGTAGCAACCTTTCGAAGATCATCCACTAATAATGATGTTCTAGTCTCATCCAGGGTTAGAGTATCACCCACAAGCATTAATGTTTGAACTAGATTTTCATACTTCTTGGTCAATCAAAGAAGCAACATAAGTGCTTGGTCTTCATCATCAATCTTCACTCCTATATCCTTCAAGTCCGATATAATCCTATCAAACTTGTTGACATAATCACAGATTGGAGTGCCTTCCTCCATCTTGCATGTATACAATTTGGATTTCAAGTAGATTCGATTTGTTAGAGTTTTCGTCATGAAATTTTTCTCTAACTTTAACCACACGCCAACAGTTGTTGCTTCTTCATTAACCAAGAACACAACATCTCTCTCAAGGCATAAGATTATGGTTGCCCGTGCTTCAAGAACTAACTCTTCCCAATCCTCATCCTTCATACTCTCAGGTTTCTGTTCTGCTAACGCCTTGTGTAACTTTTGTGAAATAAGGAATATTTAGCAAAGCTAAATATGGAAAGATTACATGTGGTTAATGCAATACAATACACTCCAGTAAAAAAATATGGAGTAATAATAGGTAGGCAACGGTTTATATTTGTCTGTAATGTAATTCACTCATTCTATAGCATATGGATTACTATAAAATGAAGCATGTTTTGTCACAACAGATATTATCAATACATATTGTAACAAGTTATTAGTTTTTCAATAAGTTCATCTTTCTTCTTAGACATTTCATTTCTTCATATAAGTTTATTGTTCTAACTACATTATTTCGTGTTCAACTTTAGTGAGGGTTGTATTTCATATTTTCCAATCTTGACGGTTCAACTACATTATTTCTACTAGTGGAACCGTCAATGTTGGAAAATATGAAATACAACCCTCACTAAAGTTGAACACGAAATAATGTAGTTAGAACAATAAACTAATATGAAGAAATGAAATGTCTAAGAAGAAAGATGAACTTATTGAAAAACTAATAACTTGTTACAATATATATTGATAATATCTATTGTGACAAAACATGCTTCATTTTATAGTAATCCATATGCTATAAAATGAGTGAATTACATTACAGACAAGTATAAACCGTTGCCTACCGATTATTACTCCCTATTTTTACTGGAATGTATTGTATTGCATTAACCACATGTAATCTTTCCATATTTAGCTTCGCTAAATATTCCTTTAATTCCACGGCAGGATACTCTTCTATCCATTGGTATATGCCTAAAACAATAGCTTGAAGACTTATTACACACACTTGAAGATTCATAATTCATAAACACATTAAACACACACCACAATCTTCTTGTAGAGGAGAGCAAAAAGAAGTCAATGGGAAATATAACACTACAACAGTTGAAAGCACAAAAAGCAAGAAACACAAGCAACACACATGATCACTTTTAAGAATTGAAGATTAGGCCTAACTCAACCTTACAAAGCCGGTTTGTAAGATGAAGATTGTCCCCGCTAATAAAAAATTGGTCAGGCCATTTAATGTTAGATGTGAGACTCTATAACATACCCCTCACACTCAAGACACTATTTGGAGCATGGATAAAAATAGTGGATATCCCAATAGAGAAAACTTGACAACATGTGGCTCAACAGATCTTAAATTGTGCTCAGATACCATCTTAAAATTGTTGGGGCCTAACTCAACTTTACAAAATTGGCTTATAAAGTGAGGATTCTTTTTGTTCAAAATTCAATTCATGTATTCAAGTAAATAGTTGAAAAGAAACTTACTTTCAACTAGTCTAAACCAATCGAAAGCAATCTTTCAACATAATTCTTGGCACAAAACCAATGTATTTTAGTCCTAATTCTAGTTTCTTCTCCTCTATTATCTCTCAATTATAGATAATGGCTGAATCATTCCTTCCCATGCCAATACGAGTGTATTACCATTCTCAAAAAGACAACGGAACAAAGCGGTTTCGAAAATAATATGGAACGGTTCTTTCACAATAGTTAGGTACAAGACTAAGGTGACCAATGCTAAGAAATTGTATCCAAGACTCTTCAACTACAAATTCACAAATTCTTTCTCCTGCCATATAAATAAATGAATCCCATGAAAATCATGAGAAAAAACAAAGGGAATCCATCAACATAATCAAAATGGTTCAACAGACGCCACCTTATCAAAACCACAAAGGGGTAAAACTAAATGTTGGTCTCTATACTCTAATGAAGGAAAACAATCAAGAAGTTGACTACATTGGACATTTCAAATGGCCAACCAGTTAATATTGTCACTCACATTGTGTGCAAATTAAAAAAGGCTTTATATGGGCTAAAGCAATCACCACGAACATAGTTTGCGAGATTCACCAAAGTTATGGTAGGTTTAGACTTTAAACAAAATCAAGGAGATCATACTCTCTTTATCAAACATTCTGAGACAGGGAGAGTAACAATCTTATTGGTTTATGTGGACATTTTAGAAACAGATGATAATGAGAAGGAGTAACAATTTTTAGGCGGACACTTAGTTAGTCAAGTAGTTTGAGATTAAGTCTTTTAGAAAATTGAAGTACTTTCTGGGAATTGAAGTTGCCCACTCTAAGAAAGGAATCTCCTCCATATCTCAACAAGCATACATTATTGATCTTCCGCATGAGACAAGTAAGATAGCATGTAAGTCTGGAAGTACACCAATTGATCCAAGTGTAAAGTTGGGAAATGCCGAAGAAAATATTTTGACTGATAAAGAAATGTATAATAGATTAGTTGAAAAACTTATATACCTATCACATACTAGACCAGATATTGCTTTTGCTATAAACTTAGTCATTAAACTCATGCATCAACCAAAGGAGATTCATTTACAAGTTGCACACCAAATTGTGCAATATCTAACTCCAAGCAGAGGAATTTTGTTTGAATGAAATGGAAGTGTGAGTCTTAAAGCATATACTGATGTTGACTATGCAGGGCAAATTGTGGATAGAAGATCAACTACGATATATTGTACTTTACTGGGTGGGAATCTTGTGACTTAGAAGAGTAAACAAACAAAGTGTTGTATCTAAATCTAGTGCTGATGCGGAATTCAGAGCAATGGCACAAGAGATATGTGAACTACTTTGGTTGAAAATGATAGTATAAGACTTGTAGATAAAGAGTGATGAACCAATAGACTTTATTGAGATGATAAATTTGCTATTAGCATAGCCCATAATCTAATGCAGCATAATAGAACCAAACATATTGAAGTTGACAGACACTTCATCAAAGAAAAGTTAGATAGTAGTCTTATTTGCACTTCATATGTTTCTTCTCAAGACAATGTTGAAGATCTTTTAACTAAAGGGCTGGACAACAATAACATTGAAAAGATTGTTTCCAAACAGAGAATGATAGATATTTATTCACCAGTTTGAGGTAGGTGTTGTAAATAAGTTACTTTTGCTATTGTCAGTAGTTATTCATATTTGGCTTTTAGTCCATTAGTTAGGCCCATTAGATTATAATATTAATCTTATATAAAGAGATTACTGCTTGTAATTTTTATATACTCAAAATATATTGTTCAGATTTCACAGTAAGTAAATAATGTTGGATAGTATACCATTTAGCCTTACTTTGCTCAATTTTCTCAAGCTTTTCAATAATCTCTTGCGAAAGGAATGGTGAAGGTGATCCACCAAGCCAAATAGTTAGATGGCTACTTACCTGATTCAAATAAATTAAGTAATAGAAGCATAGATTACTCTAAGTTGTAATCAAAAGTAAATCACAAAACAAAATTCCATCATATAAGAAAGCAATTTCTGCATTCTGAAACAGTTGTTATCAAAAGTTAAAAGCCATCAAAAGACTTTTTTCTTTTTTTAAAAACTTCAAAAAGACCCTATCTCAAGTTATTGGTTTAGGTAAGAGTAATTTTCCATCTATCATTCATCATGGCATGTTATTGCATATCAAATTATAAGAGTGAGAAATTTTAAAAAAATAAAACAAATTGACACACCTGTGTTTTATCCTGTTGAGTAAAGCAGTGGATTATATGTTTTGATTCAGGACATAATACTTTAAAGTTTCTAGAACATCGCAAGGGATAATACTTTCATTGAAGAGCACTTATTCTTCTGAATTGATGTTTTAAGAATGATATGCCAGAAAAACAAAGTAATAAGTGAAACAAAGTAACTCATCAAACCTACAAACTAATAAGTGATTTAGTAGGCCACTATCAAGCAATTCATCAAAAATACCAACTAATAAGTGAAACAAAGTAACTCATCAAACCTACAAACTAATAAGTGACTTAGTAGGCCACTATCAAGCAATTCATCAAACATACCAACTAATAAGTGAAACAAAGTAACTCTTCAAACCTACAAACTAATAATTGATTTAGTAGGCCACTATCAAGCAATTCATCAAACATACCGACTAATAAGTGAAACAAAGTAATACACTCATCAAATACATATTTAGCCACAAGCCCTACATGCATGTACATAAATCAAAACGTAACAGAAAAATGTTCAAAAATATACCCAACAAACATGCATAAGTCAATAATATAATGTGAAATCTGAAACATGAATACCTGAACTGTGTCTTGTGAAAGTGTGAATCATGAACACTACAAAAACCACAAAATCTGAAGCGTGGAGGAGGGAATCTCGAACAAACTCAGTCGCTAAGAGTGAAGTTGTTAATCGCGAGCAAGAAATCGGCCGCGAAGATTGAACAGTGTGAAATGAATTAATCACAAACAAGATTGCAATGTGAGAATCGTGAATCGAGAATCAAAATGTAGGCTTTTGATTATCATAAATCAGTCTGGGAGTAGGGCTAGCGATTGCACAGGATGAAAAGCATATCAGACGAAGAATAAACTTGGGTTTGGATCATTGTTGGTTAAGGTCATCCTCAATTGGTTATGGTCACCCATCCAAATGTAGGAAATGGGCCAGCTGATATACAAACACAAATATCCGTTTTTTATAACCGGATTTGGATATGATTCTAGATAAACCACTTATCCAACTAAAATGAACACCCTAAAGAAGATTGCATGATTGGTAAGTAGACAAGTTATTTGATTGGTAGTGAAGGTGCACAAAAAACAGATATATTAATGATAATCCTAAAATTATATACAACCTAGAAAGTTACTAATAAGTCACTCAAAAAACAGATATATTCAAAGCTATGAAAAACACAAACACGGACACCGGACGTGACAGTGGCATTAATATATTGACACCGATAATAATATGACTGAATGTAATAACACATGTCGTTGTCATGTCACACACTAACACATCCTAGACATCGGACACGTTTTCCATAACAATTGTCGGTGTTTAAGTTATTCTAAGCTTTGGCGCACCCAGCAAATCTAGCAGGACTAAACTTTTCAAGATCAACAATGGTAGAATGACCATCAAGAACAAGCTCGGCAACAGCAGCTCCAGTGGCAGGACCATTTAGAATACCCCAGCGGCTATGTCCAGTCGCTACATAACACCCCTTCACCCCAGTAATCTCTCCTATGATCGGCACTCCATCATCAGTGCCCGGTAGAAAGCACGCTTGCTCCACCTTCAATCCTTCTTCCCCAAGATGGGTTGACACAGTCTTAGCCACCCTCTTCAGCATTTCAATGGATTCATTGTCACCCCTTATCTCCTCTGGATTATCCGGTACTTCTTCCTCCTTCGACACCCCACACACATACACTTCCCCTAGAAAAATACATTATTTTTATCTAAAATATTCTTCTTTTTCATTGACTATATAAGTCTTACATTATTCATATTGTTTTGTTATTATCAATATATATCATTTCTATTTTACATTTCTCTATTATTATATACTATTTTTCTATTAAAAATAAGAATGGTAATGGGTAAAGTACTTGCATTTGATTGAAATATGGTAAATTCATACCTGTTGGATGAGGGTATACTTCAGGGTCAAGAGGTGCTCTTTGTAGCTAAGAAAAAGAGCATGAGGTGTTATGGCATTGGGTTCTCTGGGTTCCAAAACAATACTATGAGCCTTAAGCCCCGAAACTCGAAACCTGGAAGACAACAACTCAAGCTTACTAAGGGCCCAATGCCAAAACCACAGCATCAGCATCCACAACCAACCCTCCCTCTAGAACCACCGATCCAACTCTTCCTCCATCCGCTTCCAACCACTTCAATTTCCCAATCACGATTTTCACACCATACTTCTCCACGGCGTTCTCAATAAGCGTCCGGGTAAAGAGTTGCGGGTGCACCTGCGCCGTCGTTTCGTGAGTCCCAATCGTCTTAGGCCCACGGGCCGGTCCATCAAACAAGATGGCAACAATTCAGAAGAACTAGAAGAAGTGGAACTAGAACTGCGCTTTGATTCTTCGGTTACGGTGAGGCTGAGAGCTGAGAGCGATCTATAACCGTACGATCGTGAGCCGTTAAGCTCTTGAGAGAGTGAACAAGGGAGATTGAAGCTAGTGCGAGCGAGTTGTTCGATTGGACCTCCGTCGCACCAATCTAAGGCGAGGAATCCACCGGCTTTGCCGGAAGCGGCGCATGCGATTTTGGATTTTTCAATGAGAGTGACGGCGGCGCCTTTCATGGCGAGGAAGTAAGCGGTGCATACACCGATGACTCCGCCGCCGCAAACAACTACTTTTTTTGGAGGATGAGGTGGATTGTATTGAATTGATTTGATAGTGGAAATGCGGATTCTGGTTTGGGGAAATAGATTGAGAGTTGTTGAGTGAGGAATCCCCACTGTTAGATTCATATTAGTTTGTTTTTTTTAATCTGACACGTGGCTTTAGAATGTCGCTGGACAAAGGGTTGGTCTAGTCGTCAGCCTTGGGTCTTGAGAATGTCGTTCTAATCCAGCTAAATGCTACCAATTTTTGTATTGGATCACTTCATATAGAATGTTGTTTTGACTTTCTCCACAATAAAATAAAATAAATTTTTTTAAAAACATAATAAATTAGTTTTTATAATTTTTTTAATATATACAAATATTTAAATAAATTATAAATTTTATATATATATATATATATATGATTTTTGTTTTGAAATTATTGTCAAAAATATTTAAACTAATAATAAAATTGTTTTATTATTATTCAATATTTTGACAAGTAACTTCATCTTTTCGTTATTATTTAATATTTTGATCAGTAATTTCATATTGATTAGTAATTTCATGTCTTTGTTATTATTAAATATTTTGATCAGTAATTTCATATTCTCGTTAATATTTAATATTTTGATCAATAACTTCATATTCCTGTTAATATTTAATATTTTGATCAGTAATTTAATATTTTCGTTCATATTCAATATTTTGATGAATAATTTTATGTTCTCGTTAATATTTAATATTTTGATTAGTAATTTCATGTTTTTGTTAATATAGTTTGATCTATAATTTCATGTTCCCGTTAATATTTAAAAATTTGATCAATAACTTTATGTTTCCGTTAATATTTAATACTTTAATTAATAACTTCATGTTCGCATTAACATTCAACAATTTTATTAATAATTTCATGTTATAGGAATATTAAATTAATAGTTTGATATGATTAATTGTGCGTTCACATAGTATTGATGTGTTACCAGTGCGTTCACACAGGTTTGGTGTGTTACACACATTTATTTTCAAAGATATAATAAAAAAATAAAATAAATCTTTAAAAATTAACACATTTTCTCGTGTTTGGATTAATACATTATTTTTACTTTTGTTTTCTTTAATTGTACAAAAAAAAGTAATAACTTGTGCGCTCGCACGAACTTTGATATGATTACTAATGCATTTACATGATACTGGTGTGTTACCCGTGCGTTCGCACGGGTATTAGTATGATACGTGTATTTGTTCCTAAAATATAATAAAAATAAAACGAGAATTTTTTAAAAGAGATAATAAATCAGCGCTTATAATTCTTTCAATATATAAAAATATTTGTTTTGGAATTATTGTCGAAAATATTTAAATCAATAATAAAGTTGTTCTATTATTATTCAATATTTTAATCAATAACTTCACGTTTCCGTTAATATTCAATAGTTTGATCAATAATTTCATGTTTCAGTTAATATTCAATATTTTAATTAGTAATTTCATGTTTTCGTTAATATTCAATAGTTTGTTTAATAACTTCATGTTCTCATTAATATTCAATATGTTAATCAATAACTTTGTGTTCTCATTAATATTCAATATTTGATCATTAACTTCATGTTCCAGATGATATTTAATATTTTAATTAATAACTATATGTTCACGTTGATATTTAATAGTTTGATCAATAACATCATGTTTTCGTTAATATTTGATATTTTAATTAATAAATTGATGTTATCGTTATTATTCAATATTTTGATCAGTAATTTCATGTTCTCGTAAATATTAAATATTTTTATTAGTAACTTTATATTGCCTTTAATATTCATGATGACTTTTTGTGATCATAAAATAATTAAGAATATTTCATATTATCATGTAATTTTGATACTATTTAATTCACACATTATTTATGTATTTATTCTAGACCACAATACTATATTTTATAATCTTACTAATTTTTATAATATACTCCCTCTGTTCCTTTTTAAGTCTCGTTTTAGAATAATTTTTATGTTCTTATTTAAGTGTCATTTTAACTTTTTAGGTTACAATTTATCAATAATACCCTTATTTTTTCAATAACTACACTTTACATTTTCCAAGAATTTCTCTTTTTTCAATATAATTCATGGTCTTGGTCATTCATTGAAAATTAAATTGCAACAACAATATACACCGAATAAGTCCAATGTTACACAGAAAAATATGTTAACTTTAAATTCTGTCAAAGAAAAATTTCAACAATTCATGAGTTAGAATTCTATAAAAAGGATTAGTAATATCCTTAAAATTACCAAGTGAAAATTTTATGATTGAAAAAACAAGAGACTCCATAGATGTTCAAAAGGAAGAAAAAATGAAAGACTCATTGAAACAAAAAGAAGGAGAAAAAGTGGAAGACTCATTGGAACAATATGAAGGAGAAATAGTTGAAGACTCTTTTGATAAGATACAAGAACAAGATGAAAAAGAGGCAGGAGAAGTATCATTAAGAGTTGTGCTGGATTTTGATTTGAATGAAGAAGCGGATTATGAATTTGATTTGAACAAATTTCCAGAAGAAGAAACAGGAAAAAACGGAGCAGAATCTTCCAAACATGTTGAGTTTTGATATGTGTCAAAAAAGATTATAAAAAAACTTCTTCCTAAATTTTATTGAAAAATCTTGTTACTACTCAAAAAAGCTTTGTACGTGGATTTAGATTGAGTATCTCTTTTTTCAATTCTTGGTACTACTTTTATGCCTAAAATTTTGGAACAATAATTGAAAAACTTTGTTATTGCTTTTACATGCATTGCCATTCTTAGTTTTTTTTAATTTACTTTTATGTGTTCTTATTTTAATGGTCACCGCCAATTGCATACCCGTAGCATTGGACACCTATTGAACATATCTATGCAATCTTGGTAAAGAGATACGTAAAGAATCTTCTTGATGAGACAATTGTATATATTCAATAGTCTTGAAAAATTAAAACATCACAAACTTTTAAAAAAAGTTACTTATAATTTTAAAATGTGACTACATCCCAGTCACAATAAGTATCACTCAATATTTAAGTAATTCTTAACTTCTTGTACTAATATTGGATCACACTTCATTTGAATAGGTAGTTGTCTTATTCTTTCTAGTCTTTCCTTATTCACATGTGGAATTTTATGCGATTGGACTTAATTGAAGGAAAATTTTCAAATGATTTTACCACTGCACCGATTGTATAGCTGAGAAAAATCCAAGATCTAATATATTTAAATCAGGAGAATTGGCAGGTTGGCACATTAAACGTATATCAAACTCATCCTTGGTGGCTGCTTCAATAAAGGTAGGATCATTATGGTTAATATGCGTCCTTGTGTTATCCTGTTGGATAAATATTGTTGACTCTAAGTCCTCTCTTGGCCATTTTCCCCTTATAGTCGGTAAGACTTTGTCAATAAGGAATGATCTTACCACGTCTCTCTTTACGAAAGTTATTGCTTTTGTCTCCATTGTACCTGCAACTCTGTTAATACTTGACCTTTTAGATGGTTCATGGGTAACAAACGGAAAAACCCCAATTTTACCTGAGAAAATTTCATTTTCATCTGAGTTAAATCGTGGTCGAGTTTGAGCAACCAAGAACATAACTTTTGCAATGAAATTTTTGCTCTTACATATACGATATGAGTCATCCTCATCTGGGAGCAAATAATACTTCTCATATTTTTTAGTCATGTAAAACCACTTCTCATCAATATGAATAATATTGTGCATACTTTTAAACATTGGGTCATTTTGCGTACCTTGAAACATTGATAAACAAAATTCCAACCTAGATCTTTTGTTCTCTTCTTTCAATAATGGCTTTATGGAATTTGAGTTACGCCGTATAGCCCCTAGTTTTATAAGCCTGAATATCGATGTTGGATTTGTTTTCAGCGCAAAAGTTAAAGATCGAATGTTTGTTCTTTGACTTAAAGGAACTTCACGAATTTGATTCTCATCTATTGAAATTCTCTTACGTCCACAATTTTTTGTCTTCCTATGAGAGACATCATGTGCTTCACTTTCTTTTGCTCTTTTCCAAATACGTTGAGCCGTTCTCAGAGGAACCAAATATAATAAAGCCACGTCATTTGTATCTCCTTTACGTAATTTACCATCAACACTTTTTTGTAGTAACTCATGATAAATAGATATGCGCTCTTCATTGCTTAAGATTCTTAATATATTTTTTTCCTCTTGGCTCTGCTTCAATATTTTCTGCAAAGGTACATATTTTCTTAAAGATTAACGCTACTGTGTAAATAATTGAGCTGCTTTAATAAATAATTGAAGGACAAAACACGCTACTGTGTAACAATAGAAATTATACTGTGTAATTTAGAGAAAAACAATAGAATATGAAAATGATCATATTGTGTAAATTTAAAAAAACAATAGAAATCTCCTAAAAGCAATCACTTCCAGTAATTTTAAAAATGAACTTTCCAAAAGACTACTTGGCACATACATAAAAGTGAAAGTAATTAACTATACTTAAAAAGGATAAACGTACCAATGCCATTGTTGGCTTCAACCTCTTCTTCTAAGTTATCTTCATCAAACTCATTAAATTCACCAATATTTAAAGTCATATTTGATAACTTCTATATGCTGTGAACATCTAACATGAAGCTCTCTTATATGTACTACTGGTTTCAATTATTTTGGTGGGAAGCTTAAGCTTTGATTAAAAAAATTGGTGGGAATTGATTAATCTTGCCACTAGATTTATTTTTCACTTAGCCTTGAAACAAGTGGAGTACGTGTAGCAAATTTCCAAAATTTAGAGTAATTGAAAACATAAATGGTTTAATGAGACAGGAGAGAGTTTTATAAAAAAAAATTAAAAAATTAATTATTGGAGAGAGAAAGTATATGACTGATTTTTATTTCATTAAAATCAATACGAGGGTAGATTGTGAAAAAAACTTTAGTAATTCACTTTCTTGGTTTAAGAGTTTTATGCTATAACGACACTTAAAAAGGAACAGAGGGAGTAATAAATTATCTTTCATAATCTTAAATTTTTAATGTATTTCACTCATTTTATTTTATGTCTCGTTCTATTAGTATTTACATAGAAATAAAAAAAATGAATAAAAAAAAGAGTTTATTATTTTTTTAAGAAAGATATATTTTTTTTGTCAACATATGTTTAACATTTGAAAATATAATGTTATGTGTCAATGTCAAAATGGTATCAAGAATTTTTATTAGTAACTTTATATTGTCCTTAATATTCAATGATGACTTTTTGTGATAATAAAATAATTAAGAATATTTCATATTATCATACAATTTTGATACTATTTAATTCATACATTACTTAGGTATTTATTCTAGATTACAATACTATACTTTATAATCTTATCAAAACTAAACAAAATTAAATAATATTATATTTTATACTCGTCACTAAACAAAACTAAACAAAAACTTAACCTTCTTTTTAAGAGATATTAAAAATAATAAGGTAAGTTGTGTATAAGTTCAATAATATTGCAAAGAAATAACTACTACCTCTGTTTATTTTTATAAGAGACAACTCATTTTTTAGGTTCATTGAATAATCAATGTATCTAGTCCATAAACAGATAAAATATATTGGTTATTCAATGAACCAAAAATTTGATTTGTCTCTTATAAAAAAGAACGGAGGTAGTATTTATCAAAAATAACTATTTATTATAATTGTTTAAAATTAACTAAGTAATTTAATATTTTTCTCAATTGAAGATAATATTATTTCAATTTGTATATTTAGATGATTAAAAATATATTTAATTATATAATTTAATGTTATTAAATGATAAACTTTTCCTAAAAAATTTATTTAATATGATTGATTAGAATTAATTATTTAAAACAATGTGATTGATTAAAATTAATATAATTGACTTTGTTGTACTCTAAAATTTACCCTCTTTTCTCAAAGACATTTCTCACAAAGATCTTCAAAAGCTCAAACTCGCACAAGAGTTGACTAGGTCAAGCCATCTCCTCAACACTAATGCCTCAAATTAGGGTGTGAGTTTGCACAAAGACAAATGGACTTATAATACTTAAAATGGATTTCATGGATCATTGTGGACCCTCAATATTTCTCATGTCAAGTTTCAAGTCTTGGATCACAAAATTGCTCAGTCAATTGGCAAGATGACCTAAAATCAGCTGTATTGGGTAAAAAGTCCATTGTGGTCAACCTACAGTCAAATTTCAAGATTTTGGACCAATATCAATATTTTGAAGTCATATGTATCAATTGATCAAGTTTGGATCACAATTCCTCAAGAAAAAATGTTCAAATCATCAAAAGGGTAAAATGGTCAAAATTAGGGTTTTGAATGAGAATGACTGATTCTTGACTTTTGAATTAATACATGACTTATTGGTTTGAAACATGATATCAAGGATTCAAGGACATCATTTTAACCTAACTTCATGGCTCAAAACATTTCTCAAGATCATTGGATTGATAAATGAAATTTGATCAACTGATGAAAAAGTTAACTAATACACTAAAAGTCAAACTTTGACTTTTTGGTCAACATTAAGTTTCAAAGATAGAAATTCACCAAGACATTCAAGAATATCAAGCTTAATCATCAAGAAGTCAAGAAAGTCAAAAGTCAATTTGAAAAGTCAAACTTTCCAAGACTTAAAAAATTTTCTAAGTGTTTTCATACATGATAATTTCATAACTTCGTGACATTTTTTCACCAAGATGCAAGATGATTCAAAGAAAATAAATTGCAATCCACAAATGCGTCGCATAATCAGAATTCCTGCACAAGGAAACATATACAATGAAAGCAATATCTGGACAATCACAAGCGAGTAAAGAATATCTCTCATGAAATGAGAAATAAGGTGGTCGCATCAGAAGCGAGCATAACCCGAGTGTTTTCAATCACATAAACACCACTATGTTACGTGATCGAAAAACAATACCATGTACCTTGCACGAGTCAACAAAAAGAGTCAAAAGAAACAAGGAAAGCAACCTAGAAGAGAAAATGCAATAAGAAAAAGGCAAAAATTGTTGTTTCTGCTTGGTTACCATAACCGGGTAACCGGTTACCTTATTGAGGTAACAAAAAATTAGAAGTTTCTGTTTTGGGGTAATCGATTACCATAATTGGGTAACCGGTTACCCTAAAACTGACTAAAAATTCCAGAAGCTACTGTTTATGGGTAACCGGTTACCATAACTGGATAACCGGTTACCCTCGAGTCAGAGGCAAAAATTTTAGCAGTTTTAGGATTTTCATGGCTTAGGAAATTGATCAAACACAAGATCTTCACACATTCAACACATAATTTTGCACAGTTCTGTTGTACCCCATTTGATCTCACTCTTTGCATATTGTAAATCTTGTGACCTTATATTTCAAATGCTTCATGAATCATGCCCTAAGACCCCTTGAGCTATGAACACCATGGATTCAAAGATGGTACCATGAAACTGAATTTTTCTCCAAAGTCAGAATTTGCAATTCATAATATGGCTTCTAATCACCAATTTAGCACGCATTTTTGGTTTAAACATGTTTAACAAAGTTCCCAAAGTTGGATTAAGGATCAAAACGCAGGAATTGATTGAGTCTTGATGCACATGGGGTCACACTTATTTCACTTTCGAGCTTGATCCAATTTCCCTCCAAACTTCAAATTTCCTCTGAATTCTTTGCACCATTCACTTCCTTATAAATAGAGGACATCACTCCTCTCATTTTCTCATGCTTGAACAGCCAAAATCACCCTTCCAAACTCCCTGTATAACTCACTTTTCTGAATTTTTGAATTCCTATTTTCTCTACTTTTCAATCCAATTTCTTTGTAGATTCTTTATCCTTGAACTTCACTAAAGATAATAGAAGAAGAACCAAGCCTTGAAGTGTCTTAAGTCGTGCTCGCCAAGTCAAGTTTTAGAGAAATTTTCTGCTACTTCATTCAGGTAAAATTCTCAACCAAATTGAACCAAATAAAGCCCTATTCTACCTTATCCACCCTTCTGATTCTCACACTTCTTATGGTTTGCATTTTCATTGAGAATTGAGAGAGATACTTGGGAATTTCGTGCTCGCTATTTTTTCTGGTTTTCTTCAAATTCACCCTTGCACAATTTATATAAATTTGGTGCGAGGGTACCATTAGAATCGTCTTGAAGAGATGAATCTAATGGTACCGGTCTGGTTCTCTAATTTTACAGTTCATGGAACCTCAATTTAGGGCGTCTGGAGGTTGAAGACGACCTACGTATCGTGCTTCAGCCAATGATAGTGTGACATGTGATTTTTTGAATTCTATCTAATGCATCTGTTTTACCATGCATGCGTCATAGGAACCCTTGGATCTGATTATTTTCATTAGTCAGACTTCATCCAACGCGACAGATTTTTAGTCACTTATAATTATTAAACGTTGATTTGGTGTGATTTCCAAAAAAGACCATGATATGCACAGCGCGCCAGATCCATTGGACCTGTTTACTAACGTGTTTTGACTCTCATTCAATGGTCCATATTTTTCTGACTTTATTTTTATTTTCTGATTTTTTTTTATATTTAATTGTTTTAAACTTCAAAAAATCATAGAAAATCCATTTCTGACTCAAAAAATCTGAAAAAATTCCTAAAAATATTTTGGATTTTTCTTTTTCTCTTTTTTTTTCACAATTTTATTTTATGATTTGATATTTTTTATAATTTTTTCACTTTAATTAGCTTGTTTTAATTTATTAAAAATATTTTCCTTGATTTTTAAATTCTGAAAAAAAATTATGGAAGGATCCAATGGTCTTTTGACAAATATTGGTGACCTCATTTTATTTTTATCTCCGATTTTACTATTTTTTTACAAATTTTGGTTTATTTTGCTTATTTTTTCCAATTTTAAAAAATAGTTTATGTATTTAAAAAATTCTGGAAAAATTTGTCAACCTTTATTAAATCACGTTTGATCTCTGACTATTTTTTAGGATTTTTATTTGGTGTTTTAATATGCTTTGTGTATTTTACCATTCATTTTCCATTTATTAACCATTTAAACATTGTTTTATTTAAATATTTTTTTTATTTTTTTTTATTTTGGTTCTGACTTGGACTTTATTTGGTGACAAATTCTTCAACCTCATTGGATCTTGGGTGTTGATAGATTGAGAAACCAAATCCACAAAAATGGATGAATGATATTAATGATATTTGAAACCCTAATTTCATACAATATTTCCCCTCCTTCTTCATCTTATCCCCTTCTTACTTGTACCACATGTTGTTAGATAATAAGCTACATATTATTTCTCTAAACATATGGTAAATATATTGCTATTGACCGACCTCAAAATAGGTACGACTTCTATATAAGTCCATATACAATTTCTTAACATAGCGCTAAATTTTGTCCCGATTCGAGAAATGATCATTTGTGGCCCAAACCTATGTTTGCAAGCCCAAGTATGTTTAATTTGAAACCTTTGATCCAATAACCTTGAGGTTCATTGTTAGGAGGCTTTGGTCTTATCAATCCTCTAATGGACTTTCATAAAATTTGGTCTAAGTGAATCATTTAAACATCGTTGATCATTTGTTGCTGCCTTGAGAATTTGAAATGAATGATATACTTGACAAAAAACAAATGAAACTTATTGTTGAGAGGCTTTGATTTTATCAATCTTCTAATGAGTTTTCAAATGCAGGTTTCAAGATGGTCATTCAACTAACCTCTAATTTCTAACTCATTAACTATTGACTTTTATTTTTATGCTTTTAATTTATGCTCTTTCTTTAAGCACCATTTATTTTTAGCATTTTCATTTCATGCTATTTTCATCTTTGCTCACTTGAGCATTTATCTTTATGTCTTTTTATTTTGCTCACTTGAGCTTTTCATTTTCTTTTTGAAGATACTTAATAACCAACTTGAACAATAAAAAGCTTTAAGGTTACTTGGACTATTTGGTTACTATCCCTAGCATAATGGAGGTGTGGACTTCTTAGACTTAAGATTAGAGACCTTGACCTAACTTGAGACCTTGTGACTTCTACCGTTATTTTGTTTGGAGTTCTTGGGGGTTTACCACGAGACATTGGGTTGTTTGTTTTCTTTGTGTGCAGGATATTCTAATTATATGCTTTGTGTGTGATCAGAAATTCATTTGCATACAGACGTTACTCTGCCCAATTTTTGTGAAGACTTAATGCATTTGAAGCTTGGTTTTCTTAAGAGGTTTATTATCTTTTCTTGTTTGGTTTCAAATTAAAAGGATGGGAATTCTACAATGACTCATTGTGTCAAATGTTGGATTCTGGTTGGTTAGACGATTCTTTAATTTCAAAAATATTCTCCCTCCTTTTCAAAACTATTCTTGTTTTCTAACTTGAACGCTTTCATAATAAACTCGGAATTAAGTCCATGCATTTTCAAAATATTTTCTTAATCAAACTTTAACCAACTTAATCATACTTCATTTTTTATGAGAAGACTAAAAGTCAATCAATCTCATTTCAAATTATTTTTCCACTTTGGCTTTTTACTTTAAAAGTTTTCTCAAAAGATTAGACTCTTGTCAATCCTTGTAGTGATGTGAACTACTATACTTCTATGATATGTAAGTGAAGTGAGATATTTTCCACTTGGGTGTTGAGCGAGGCTTTGTTGATTTTAATATCCAAGCCATATCCTCCACTTTAAGATGATGCAAATTCTCCTTTCACATAATCGTGGGTAGTAAGTATGTTATTCCACTCGGATAAGACGATAATGTCTCATTTCTTAAAATTAACCAACACACTTGTGTTTTAAATTTTTTAAAGGTGAACTACGAGTACCCTGATCCCCTATTGCACAGAAGGTGGTACATAGTCACTAAAGATTCGTAACCGCGGTGGGTGAAAAATTGTAAAAAAATACTTCTTTTCTTATCCCTACAATCTATTTTTTTGTATACAACATTTATAGCCAAAATACACAAATTTTTAAAGAGGTTCCTGCAGAGTATCATAGATGTTTAGGGTGCTAATACCTTCCCTTTGCATAACCAACCCCCGAACTTAGATTTCTATCCCATCTTTTTGGGTTATTCTCTCTTTTCCCATTCCTCCAGAAACAATAAAGCACGATGGAGATTTTTATTTGATTTGTGCGAGTCAAGTCAATCCAATGGCTTAGTCTCAAGATTTCTACCGCTATAGAAAAAATGGCGACTTCACTGGGGGAAGATCGACCAATTGCTCGTCCATCCTTAAGTGGGTTGATCCTATCTTTGTTTATTTGTGTATGTGCTATTATTTGTTTTATATTATGTGTTGTATATGTTTGTCTAGATTTTCTTGATTTTCAGGGTGCTTGGTGATTTCTTATAAGCCCCCTACCCAGACTTGGGCAAACTTAATATAGGAAGGGCGATATAGGCATGTTAAATTTGAGGGAGTAATCCCAAAAAAGCAGTCATGATATCCCCCACTAAGTGGAGGCCCCTTTTATTGTAGTGTCGTTTAACGAGTAATCGGGAAGACGTGCTGCTTTCGACCTGAGAGCTTGCTGAAACTGAGGACCATAACCCTTAACCCATGTTGGCCTTTTAGGTGTAGTGCGGAAACTATGACGAAGTAATTCGTAAATGGTTGTCACGCGATACTACACTCAGACGAGTTTTTCCTAAGAATATTACTAATTACCAAGTCAATCAGGATGTTGATAATATCTGAAGGAAGGATGTAGAATCTGGGAACCTCTTAGAACCTTGTTCGGCAGGTGATAAACTATTAGACCATACCTTATGGGTAGTACCTTTGACTTCATGCTCGTGACGTCAAACCTATAAACCCCCATATTTGTGATCGTGTGTGATTATTGCATGATGCATTCATGCACCCATGAGCATCCTTTAAAACATTTTGGTTCAAGGGACTTAAAGTTAACTTTTTGTGAATATCTCAGGTACTTTTTTAACCATTGATTCTGGAAAAAGAAAGACTCGGAAGTATAGTTTCAAGAATCCTAAGATAGATGATTTGATGAGTGTAATTCCTGAGATTGAGAGTTCTACAGATTTTCGGAAGAAGTGTGGATCCATCGTGTCTCTCATGAAGCTCGGGATGAAGGAGGGTATTCTCTCGACTTTGGTCCAATTATATGACCCAATGTATCAATGTTTCACTTTCCTTGATTATCAGTTGATTCCTACATTGGAGGAGTATTCTTATCTACTGGGTTTACCTATTACTGATCGTGTTCTTTTCACCAGTTTAGAGGGGGAGCCAAAGTCTCATGAGATTGTTGTTATGGTTCATTTGGGGAAGTCTGAGATTGAGGCCCACGTGAATACTAAAGGAGGAATTAGAGGATTACCCGCTTAGTTTTTATTAGATAAAGCTCGCTATTTTTCTAGGATGAAGAGTACAATTGCTTTTGAGGCCATCTTTGCTCTGCTTGCTTATGGGTTGTTCTTATTTCCGAACATCGACAACTTTGTGGATAACAATGCCATCAGGATCTTTTTGATAGGGAATCCAGTCCTTACATCATTAGGAGATGCTTATTACTCCATTCATATTCGGGATTCTTATCATGGAAGGATGATCATTAGTTGCATGCCTTTGCTGTATCAGTGGTTTATTTCTCACTTACCTCGGTCCGATACTTTCTGGGATGTCAAGAAGGAACCTCGTTGGGGCTCCAAAGATTATGGCCTTCACTCATTCAGATATTGTTTGGTATCATCAGGCTTACCATTATGTAGAGATTGTCGATAGTTGTGGTAGTTTCCCCAATGTACCTCTTCTTGGTACAAAGGGGGGAATTAACTACAATCTCGTTCTTGCACGACGTCAGCTTGGATATCCAATGAAAGATAAGCCAAATAGTATTCATCTGAGTGGTTTCTTTCTTAAAGAGGGAGAGGATCATAAGAAAGATAAGGAGGATATTGCAAAGGCTTGGCTCCATGTTTATAGAAAGAGTAGAAAGGACTTGGGACCTAGAGGAGCTGTTGTTTTAGAGCCTTATCTCCGGTGGGTACTGCAAGGGCAATTCAGTTGAATATTCTATATTCCCACGAGGAACCTTTACCTGATATGTTTGTGAATACCACTCCTCCCCTTTTAGATGATGTGGAAGAGGTTCAGCTCGCCCTAGTCAGGATGCAGCAGGAGAAGGAGGACTAGAAGAATAAGTGTCAGACTTTAGAGATATCCTACCGAGCAAACTTGAAGGAGAAGGATGACCTAATTGAGATTCTTGAGAGTTGTGCTGTGAGATGATAGAGAGAAAAGAGGATTTATTTTCCTCTAGAGCTCGATCAGGGCTCAGTCATTCACTTCCCAACTCTGGTGATTGGAAAGTGGTTACCGACAAGTATGTAGAAGAGAACAAGCAGTTGAAGGCTCAGATTGCAAGACTCACGGGAAATCATCAGTGTGTGGAGTGATCTTCATCAACTTTGATTTTTTAGGATTTTAGATTCTATCTTATTTTGTACTTGGGATTGTTGAAACTTGTACTAAAAAGTTGTAATCCGTTTTGAAGTTATTATAATGAGATTTTCAGTTTTTCAAAATGTGTTAGTACTTTAGTATTTGAAAATCGTCTATAATTCTTTGAGTACCTTGAAATTATTAATAACGATAATTAAATCATATGAATTTCATATCACGCATCATCTTGTACATATTTCTTGCATTTCGGTTCATACCCCGGTGTCTTATTGTGTTTTACTACTTCGTTCAGCAAGTTGTCTCACTGGTACAATACTCGGTCTAATTCCAAGAAGAAAATGGAGAATCTTAAACAAGAGAATCGTTAGCTACGCGAATAAGTTACTGCTTTGAAGGCCGGTATGTCCAATCTAACTGCTTTGATGGGACCATTGGTAGATGCTCAGAATCAGCCACCACTTACTCAACCACAACAAACAACAATTGCTTCTAAAGGTCCATCAGTTCCCGTTTATGTTACCCCAGTTACTGCTGCTCAGAATCATATGCCTCAGGGTTACCCGTGGGGAATGCCACAAAATTTCATGCTAGAAGGGTATAATCTTGATGCTCCAGTACTCCAGTTGTTCAAGTTGCTTCTACACTTGCACCTCCTGTGAAGCATGTTACTCCTGCTACTAGAAATGAGATCAATTATACTGCACACCCTTTGGTGAATGCTATTTTGTTTGTTAATGGTGAAGTTTATCGTCTTGTTCCTCCACCGAGTGAAAGTGTGGGTTTCTATGACTGGTTGGATGACTTTCAAGACCAGTTCAATGAGATGCAGAAGGAAATGAAGGCCCTTCGAGGAAACGAATTGTTTGGACAGAACGTCAGTGAGCTCTGCCTAGTTCCCAATGTGAAGGTGCCATCCAAGTTTAAAGTGCCGGAATTTGATAGGTACAAGAGAAACTCTTGTCATCGTGACCACCTCGTGATGTATATCAGGAAAATGTCTACCCATACTGATGATCAGTGTTTCCTCATTCATTTCTTCCAAGATAGTTTGACTGGTGAGGCTCTGAAATGGTATATGAGTCTGGATAGTAGTAGTATTCGTACCTTCAATGATATGGGGGAAGCCTTTATCAAGTAGTACAAGTACAATATGTTCATGGCACCTGACTGTGACCAGTTGAGGGCAATGGCTCAGAGAGACAAGGAGTTGTAAAGAATATGCGCAACGTTGGCGCGAGATAGCTGCCCAGGTGGTGCCACCTATGGGAGAACAAGAAATTACCAAGGTCTTCCTGAAAACCCTTGGATCATTTTATTATGAAAGGATGGTCGTCAGTGCGCCAAGTGATTTTACCAAAATGGTAAGCATGGGTGTTCGTTTGGAAGAGGCTGTCAGGGAAGGGCACTTGACAAAATATGAAGGGACAAAGAAGTTATCATACGGGTTTTCTCGAAAGAAAGAAAGTGAAACGAATGATGTTATTGGGGAAAGGAAGATTAGGCCACCTAGAAGGCATCAGCGATACCAGAAACATGTTGCTTCCATGACTCCAGTCGTTAATGTAGGTCCAACCATTGTTGCCTATCATAGACCATCTCCTTAGGGGAATCAAGGGAAAAGTCAAAAGATAGAGGCTTTTGACTCTATTCCAATGAGCTACGCAGAGTTATTCCCGGCTTTAATTTATAAGAAGTTGGTTCAGGCCAGACCTCCCCTGCTATACCTTCACCTCTACCCTGGTATTATAAGGCAGACCAGACGTGTGCTTTTCATCAAGGATCACCGGGGCTAATCATAGATAATTGTCATCCTTTGAAATCTGAAGTACAAAAGATGGTGAGATCTAGCCTCATATCCTTTAAAAATGTTGGCCCTAACGTGAAAGATAATCCTTTGCCAAAGCATGAAGGAGCAAATGATGTAAACATGGTTGCTGGTTGTCCTGGGGACTTCCAGATTTTTGATATCAACCTGGTTAGAGGAGATTTGGTAAAGATGCACGCGGATCTCTGTGAATTTAGCTACTGTACGCACAACCATGCAAGTTGTAGTATTTGCAGTACATATATCTATGGATGTTATAAGATAAAAGTCGATCTTCAGAAAATGATGGACGAAGGCCTCATTCATATAATTAGGCCAAGGGTAGAGTACTAAGAATATGTGAATATGGTCTATGGATTTCCCGGTGAATTCAGGATTTTTGACGTGAATCATATGAATGATGATTTGGTGCAGCTGCACGCTACCTTCTGTCACATGGATGGTCAAGAAGAACACCATTATGTGTCTTGCCATATTTGTTGCAGAGATTCTCGTGGTTGTTCCATTGTGAGAATGGGTATTCAGTTGTTGTTAGACAATGGTACCATCAAAGTCTTAGGAAATAGATATGATTACCATGGGATTAATGTGATTGAATATTGCTCAGCTGAGACTGTGTCAGATGATGAGTATGCTTTTGCAGATGAGTTCTTTTCCTCTGATGAAGATATGTTCTCCAACAATGATTATGTGATGTCTAAGTATTCTGAAGAAGGAGTGAATGTTATTGTGCCTTGTTTCAGTGTTCCCGCCCCTATAGAGATTGAGTATCATAGCAAGTTGTTGTACCCCAAAATTTTCCCTCCCATATTCTTCAAGATTTATCAAGAATCATCTTCAAATGGTTCAAGATTGCTCAAGGGTTGCACAGTCCAACTGCCTCCTAAGCCAGTCAAAATTAGGGTTTTTGGTTCTGTCAAGGAATCTGAGGTTTTCAATGGTTCAATCAAGTCCCATAGGCCTATATACATTGTCAAGCATCTACATGCCAAGTCTCAAGACTCACAGTGGCAATCTGCACAGTCAAAAGCCCTATTTGGTTCACAATCAACTGCAGGGGTAAAATGGTCATTTGGCAGTCAAAAGTCAGAATTTTTGGTCAACATCTTATTTTGAGTCCACAATCATCATTTGATCAAGTCTTGATCATGATTCCACAAGCATGGCTCAAAAATCATCAAGGATGCAAAAGTTACTATTTTTGGACAGCAGAAAAGTCAATTGTATCTTGACCAAGGCATAATTTTTTCATGGTTTATCAGAAAAATCCCATCAAATGCTCATTTTGAAGGGGATTACATTTCCTACAACTCATCTTCACATTCCAAGTCCAAGAAATGCTCTCATAAAAAGTTATCAATTTCTACATTATAGATCAATTTCAAAAGTCAACAAAAAGGCACTTTAAGTCAAAGACCATAACTTGAGATTTGTAAATCCAAATGACATGGGACCAAAGGCATTGGTTAGAGGACTTCAAGACCTTTCCAAAATGTCTAAGAACATGTTCATATGATCAACATTGAGCAAGATATGCATTGGAGAAGTTGGGAAATTTTTGTGAATTTACAAAAGTCAACTTTGCTCAAAACACTTTGTTTTTGCTAATGGGCCTCAAATTCCTTCTTGAAACTTTGTCCAAGGCTTATGCACGACCCATTAAGACTAAATTGATTTATTTTCTTATTTTTATTAATTAATTGGATTTTTAATTGATTTTTAATTCATTTAATTAATTTAAATTGTAGGAAATTCAAAGATATGTTTTTTTAATCTTTTGGGAAGAAAACAAGCTCAATATATGCTGTCAAATTCGTGTGCACATCAAGGGGATAAAAATCTCCAAGTTTGGCAAGTTTTCTCAATCAAAAAGATGCAAAAAGATATGATTGCAAATCAAATATTGAAACATCAATGCAAGGGATTTCTTGTGCAAGATTTAACCTAAATCCATTCTACTATATATGCACAAGCTAAACCTAATGCCTGGAACGTGAGAATTGCTGCAGAAAGCCATAGCCAATATTGAAAAAAATCAAGAAAACTTGAAAACTGTTTTACAGGTTCCAACGTGATTCAAAGCATTTTGTGGTTTCTAATACATTGCAGGGATCCCCAGATACGTTTTGCAATCAAAACCACGTGCTAAAGCTCCAGAAATCACCTTAAACAGACTCACGGTTTGGCACTTTTGTTCATAATCATAATTCATATTTCATGCACGTTTAACATGATTTATTGACTGTTTTGCATTGCTTGAACCTTTACAAAGCTTTTGGCATAGGTTAATTGAATTATTATGCAGTGAATCGAAAGTTGCCATTGGAGAATTCTAGGGTTCTTGAGTTCTTGAATTAGGGCTTTGCCATACAGGAAAAATTGGGACCTCTAAGACCCATGGTTGAGATCGTCAGGACGAGACGAATGCAAAGCTACCATCGCGCCCTATTTATATAGCCTGTAGGGCTATTCGCTATTATTGGTCATCCTATTTTGTGGGGGTTAAAAACCCCCGCTATATAACCTTTGTTTTGCATGTTTAGGGAAGACGATGATGAGTTGTTGACATGTTATTGGACGATTCAAATATAACGCGCGCTTTTATTTGTTTCCAGCATAATTGATCTTTTTTATATATTATATTCGTTGTCCATTATAATAACAAATACAGGCGCATGGCTCAGTGGATAGTGAGGTGGCTGGCAACCATTGGGACCTGGGTTCGATTCCCAGGTCCCCCAAATTCCTTGTTTCTATTTTTTTTCCCAATGTGTTCACATGCAGGCTGCTGAATGTTGTCCACCATATACCTTAAACATCAACATGACAAGTGTCTTAAAGCAGCAATCCAAAGGCCATGAGAGAGGGAACACATGCTCCCTAGTCAACCATGCTCTGGGCAATCATCAAGGTCAAACGGACTGGCCAACAAATGGGCCAGAATTGCCAAGCAAACCTCCATATTTGGCCCATCACCCCCTGGTTCTTTCATAATTTTCTTTTTATTTTCTTTTACTAATTATTATTATTAATCATTATTACTATTATTTAATTAACTCAAATAATTATTTTTCATAATAAATTCAGATAACTAAAAACGTAAATATTATTTATTTTTATTATTTATTAATTTCACCATTAATTATTATTTTTGTAAATAAATACTAATAAATTGATTTAGTTTAATTAGGGTTAATATTGAATATTTTTGCAATAAATAAAATAGATTAGAATTAGGGTTTTTCTTTTGACTTTTAATTTCTTTTATTTTTATTTTCATTAAAACATAAAAAACACAAAAATACTTTTTTCTTTTAATTAATTAATTAATTGGTTATTAGGTTTAATTTGAATTAATTGCAAAAAAGGACCAAATTTCTTTCTTTTCTTAAAAAGGGTCAAAACCCTAAGACTTGTCCTGATTCAATTTCTTTTCGCGCATGTTTTAATTTTGATCCATTTATGTATCTGCTCCGAGAATGTAATAGATAATTAGGACCTCTTTTATCGCTTTCTTTACTTTCCGCAATTTATTTTCAAGGGTTATGTTTTTGGCGATGTAAATACCTGACGCCTTGTAATAGCGTAGATTCACTTTCCGCAATTTATTTTCCGCACAATTATTAACTGTTAATTATGCATGCAAGACTTACCTGAAAAATAAAATCAACCCGTAGCTCACAATGATACATGTGCAAAGATAATCTTAACTGAATTTGACACACGTGCACATGCCACTCTTAGGGTACGCCTCACTTGGTTGCCTCGACGTGGTCATCAAGTATAGGGTGTTTTAGAGGTCGCCCTCCTGTCTAAAGATCCAGTTTCCTCGAAACGGTTGCCTCGGATAAAAAAGGATCTAGGACATTAGGGTTACCGCTAAGGCGTCCTACTATTGCTTTGGTGACCACACATGTCCCTATAATCGAATTGACCCGAAAACTCCAACGACGGTGCTACCTACTTCTCAATAGTGGGATAGTACTGTCTTAAGGACTCTTACACAGCTTAATTCCTTAGAGTAGGTAGATTTCTCCTGGGTACTTGCTCTTTCAAAAAAACAAAAAAATAACTTTTTGCACCTACACTTTCAAAAAGTTTTCAAACAAATACTTCATACACTCTTGAGGACTGATACAAGAGTTACCTAGAAGTTTTCAAACTAAACTTTTTCAAAACCCATAAACACAAGAAAAGCAAACAATTTTTGAAAACATAGTGAGAAAGTACCTAAGAGCCCGTGGATAACCACGGATAGAAAGGGTGCTAACACCTTCCCTTTCTATAAATCTACCTCCCGAACCGAGAAACATCTCGAAAAGGAATTTTTCTGTGCTTTTGTCCTTTCCTTGTTGGAGAACATAAAAGACGGTGGCGACTCTTGCTTACCGCGACATTTCGTGAACCAGCTTTAAAACAGTCAGTTCTATTTCCATCGATCACAGAACTGGCGACTCTGCTGGGGAATTTATAAGTGAGGTGTACCTTAGGATTAGACCACTCTTGTTTTCAATTGTATGCTTTGTTTGCTTTAATATTGTGGGCTTGTTTTGGAGTTTCATAGATCCTAACCCGGATCTGGGAGATACCCTTTAGAAGTAGCAACAAACTGCGAGGGAAATGTGCAGGGTATACCGACACGGTTGAAGCAGTTACTATGTTGATGTGGCACTTTGGTGAGTACCGGTAACCCTTGAGTCAAGTCAAGGAGAGTACGGGGCCGCCATGTGGTATCGTAAAGCATCAACTGACCTTAGGAACCTTACTTGACCATCCTGGCCTCTTTAGGGGTAGTGAGATGACCGAATTTGGTGCAGTCCAAAGTTGGTAGATACTCGATACTACACTCATTGAGGGTTATTTTCTTGGAATATTTTGATCGCCAGTTCAGTGGCTAAATCAAAACAATGAACATAGAAAACAATCCAATGATATCGAGCTCCTTAGAACCCGGTTACTTTTGATAGGACAGGTTTTGAGCCCACCAACTTCAAGAGGGTAGTACCTAAACCTCATGCTGGCCTAAACTCTAAGGGCTGTCTGGTGTGACTTGAGTGCCTTATCATGTTTGCTTTTGTGGTGTGTTTTTATCATAACATCATAACATCATAAAGCATCATATGCATTTACTAACCACTTCAAGGGTTCGAATCTTCATCTTTGTTCTTGTTTTGTAGGACATGGAAACTATCCGCAGAAAAACAATTCAGATCAACCTTGTAAGGGTCCCTCCTCAACTTAAGGAGCTTACATCCAGGATTCCCGAGAACTCTTCCTTCAGTGAAAGGCATGGTAGACTCATCAACTTGGTCAACACCAACATTGAAGAGGACATGGTGAAAGTGTTGTTCCAATTCTTTGACCCCCTGCACCACTGTTTTACTTTCCCGGATTATCAATTGGTGCCTACTTTGGAAGAATTCTCTCAGCTTCTGAAGATTCCTATCCTTAGTCAACTACCCTACAACGGTACGGAAAAGGAACCAAAACTTGAAGAGGTGGCTAAAGCATTACGTCTGCAACCATCTGATATCAAGGGGCATTGGGAAATCAGAAGTGGTATCAAAGGATTCTTGGGGAAGTTCCTGTTTGAGAAGGCACAAGAATGTTGGAATTCCCTTGACCTACAAGCCTTTGAAGAAGTTATGGCACTCCTTGTCTATGGGTTGGTGTTGTTCCCGAATCCGGATCAGCTTATAGATATTAATGCTGTCAAGATTTTCATGTCCAGGAATCCTATACCTACGTTGCTTAGGGACATCCTCCACTCATGTTACACTCGAACCATGAGAAAAAGAGGTTTTCTCATGTGCTGCACTCCTCTCCTGGCAAGGTGGTTTATTTCGCACCTTCCACAATCAGTTTTGAAGAACGAGCGAGGTTTAAGATGGTCGCAACGGTTAATGACTCTTACACATGCTGATATACATTGATGTTCTCGGTCCAGAGAAAGTGTCACTATCATTGATCGTTGCGGAGAGTTTCCTAATGTTCCTTTACTTGGAATTAGAGGGGGCATTACTTACAACCCATGTCTGGCTTTGAGACAGTTTGGATATGCTCGGAGGGATGGCCCTCATGACATGTTGATTCCTGACATAGTTTTTGACTTCGACAACGATACGCAAGGACTTCGCCAGAGGTTTATCAGAGCTTGGAGGATGCCTAACAAGGTGGATAGCAAGACACTGGGGCACAAGAACTCCATCCCCCTTGAGCCTTATCTCAAGTGGGTACGAGTCCGCTCCCAGAAGTTTGTGATGCCATATCCTCACATTCTCCCCGTGATCAAAGAGCCTGTTTTGGAAGGAGAGGTGCCCTACACCATTCAACATCCTGACATGCCAACATCTTGGGAAGAAATGCAAAAGAGCTGGATCCAACTCAAGGAAGAGCGAAATTCTCTTGAAACCAGTCTACATGCCAGTGAGAAGAAGGTCTTGGAGCTCACCCGCCTACTGCACGAGGAAAAGACTCTCAACACTTACATCGCTCCAAAGAGGATGCGCAGTGTCTTTTGGGATTAAGTATTTTGTAATATTTCGCCCATGAGGCATTGATGTACTGAACAAATTATTTCTTAATATAACATGTGTTCCTTTTTTGTCTACAACGAATTTGAATTTTCGAACCCTTGAATGCATTGTATAAATAGCATACCATACATCATTTGCATAACAGGTACCCTTTCTACAGGTCACTTATCTTCTTCCGCTGTTTATTTCAGCAATCATCATGTCTTCTGAACCTACTACTGAACAAGCTATCAAGGCCCTCCAGGCCCAAAACGCCCAGTTCCAAGAGTTGGTCGTGAGCTTAGCCCAGGGTCAACAGGAATTGAAGACTCTGATTTTGAAGAAGAAGAAGAAGAGGACTGTGTTGTTCAATACCGGACGCAGATATGGGAATACACTGCAGAATGAGGCTGATCTGGATACTTCCTCTGTAGGGAAAGATAGTCCCCAAGGGGGAAGGGTTCCTAGTCTCGTGGTCTCCGACAACGAGACAGATTACAATGATGAACAGTACCCTCCTGCTGAGGACATGTACAAATAGCTGGAGGACCGCCTAAGTGCTATGGAGATTCAACATGTGCCCGAGTTGGATTTTGGAGATCTAGGTTTATCTTCTGGGGTGGTGATCCCACACAAGTTCAAGGCGCCTGCCTTTGCAAAGTACGATGGGGCTTCCTGTCCTAAGCTGCATCTCAGATCATATGTAAGGAAGATCCAACCTTACACTGCAGACAAGAATTTATGGATCCATTTCTTCCAGGATAGTCTTTCAGGGACTCAACTCGAATGGTTCTATCAGCTGGATGGAGCCAGTATTCGTAACTGGGAGGACTTGGCTACTGCATTTTATAAGCAGTATCAGTATAATTCCGACCTCGCTCCTACGCGTACCCAACTCCAGGGTATGTCACTAGGGACGGGTGAAGGATTCAAGGAGTATGCGCAAAAGTGGAGAGACCTGGCTGGAAGGGTGCAACCACCTTTGACTGACCGTGAGCTCGTTGATATGTTCCTGGGGACCCTGTCTGGTCCGTTCTTCAACCATCTGATTGGGAATTCTTCTGCTGGGTTTACAGATCTGATCTTGACTGGTGAGAGGATAGAAGCTGGTATCAAGTCTGGGAAGATACAAAAGGGTGCTTCCTCGAGTACTGAAAAGAAGCCCTTCAAGAAGGAATCTAGTGCTGTTTATGGGTCAAGGAAACAAAATAAACCGGAACGCCGCCAAGCTGTCAACGCGGTAGTAATTTCAAAGCCTGTTGCTGCTCCTCAGCAATATAACCAACCAAGGGGTGAGAGACCCAAAAGGCAGTACACTCGGCTCAGTATGACCCTGTCTCAGATATTGCCGCAACTACTGTCAACCAATCTGGTAACTGTCAAAGAAGCTCCGAAGGTTGTGAACACAACATCTCCAAAGTACAATCCCAACGCCCGATGCGCTTATCACTCTGACAGCCTGGGGCATTCTACGGATGATTGTTGGGCTCTGAGGAATAAGGTTCAGGACCTTATTGATGCTAAGGAGGTTGAGTTCGAAGCGCCCGGGAGGCCCAATGTTGTGACTGCTCCCATGCCCAATCATGGAGTAAATGCTATTAGGGATGAAGAGGACGTGGATGAATCTGAATTCGACAGCTGGATCTACCCAACAACCAACGGTGGACTGAGCAACTGGACTGCGAAAGACTTCACACCTATTACATTTGTCACTCAGTAATGAACTCCTTTGTTTTGAATTTGTAACGAACAATAATTTGAAACTTTATGGCCCGGTGTCTTACCCGGGGCACCGCGGCTTCATTTGTAAGGGCTTATTATTTGTCATTTTCATATATCATGAATAAAAGCATTGGACGTTTTTTGCATTTCAAATCTTGCGCTCCTTGTCTTTCTTTATTATATATTGCAAAACAGCTATATTTACACACACTCACCCATACAGGTTCCAATCAACTCTGAATCTCACTGGTAACGACTCTGCTACTACCAGTTATGACTTCGAAAATCCGATCAACTTAGCCGAAGACGAAGGTGAAGATGATTGCGAAGTGCCTGGTGAGCTTGCAAGACTGCTACTCCAGGAAGAGAGGGCCATTCAGCCACATGAAGAGCCAGTGGAAACGGTAAATCTGGGTACTGAGACAGACAGAAAGGAAGTCAAGATTGGTGCCAATCTAGAGGCTAGTGTGAAACAACGGTTGATTCAGATGCTGCATGACTATGTGGAAATCTTTGCTTGGTCCTACGAAGATATGCCTGGGTTGGATACCGACATTGTGGTTCCTCACTTGCCTACCAAGGAAGAATGCCCTCCGGTAAAACAGAAGGTCCACCGTATGCGTCCAGAGATGACCGAGAAAATCAAAGCTGAGGTTATGAAACAATTTGATGCCGGTTTTCTAGCAGTGACTTCTTACCCTCAGTGGGTCTCCAATGTGGTTCCAGTGCCGAAGAAAGATGGTAAGGTCCGAATGTGTGTTAATTACAGGGATTTGAACAGGGCAAGCCCCAAGGATGACTTCCCTCTGCCTCACATCGACGTTCTGGTTGACAATACTGCTCAGCACAAGGTATTCTCCTTCATGGATGGCTTCTCCAGTTATAATCAGATAAAAATGGCTCCCAAGGACATGGAGAAGACCACTTTTGTTACTCAGTGGGGCACATTTTGCTACAAGGTCGTGCCTTTTGGGTTGAAAAATGCTGGGGCAACCTACCAACGTGCCATGGTTGCTTTATTTCATGACATGATCCATCATGAGATTGAAGTATACGTCGATGATATGATTGCAAGGTCCCAAACTGAGGAGTAACACCTTGACCATCTACAGAAGCTGTTTGACCGTCTTAAGTTGTACAAGTTGAGGTTGAACCCGAACAAGTGCACCTTCGGGGTGAGATCTGGAAAATTGCTAGGCTTCGTCGTAAGCGACAAAGATATTCAAGTGGACCCTGCCAAAGTGAAAGCCATACAAGAGATGCCAGTTCCCAAGACAGAGAAAGAAGTCAGAGGCTTTCTAGGACGGCTGAACTACATTGCCCGATTCATCTCACATCTAACTGCTACTTGTGAGCCAATCTTCAAGATACTGAAGAAAGATCAAGTAGTGCGTTGGAACGATGAATGTCAGGCCGCTTTCGAAAGAATCAAAGAGTATCTCCAAAAGCCACCCATTCTTATGCCACCGGTTGAAGGGAGACCTCTAATCTTATACTTGACAGTACTTGACAGCTCAGTGGGATGTGTGCTGGGGCAGCATGACGAGTCTGGCCGAAAAGAGCATGCCATTTATTACCTTAGCAAAAAGTTTACCGACTGTGAGACCCGATACTCACTGCTCGAGAAAACTTGTTGCGCTTTGGTATGGGCTGCTCGCCGGCTGAGACAGTATATGTTGACTCACACTACTCTGTTGATTTTAAAAATGGATCCAATAAAGTATATCTTCGAAAAGCCTGCCTTGTCCGGAAGAATAGCAAGATGGCAGATGATCTTGACGGAATACGACATCTAGTACACGACTCAGAAAGCAATCAAGGGAAGTGTATTGGCCGACCATTTGGCACACCAGGCGGTGGACGACTATCAATCTATGAACTTTGAATTTCCAGACGTGAATATCATGGTAGTGACTGATTGTGAAGTACCTGGACCGGATGAAGGACCTGAGGAAGGATCGAGATGGTCTATGCACTTTGACGGAGCCTCAAACGCTTTGGGTAACGGTATTGGCGCTGTGATCTGTTAGAACAAAGTTTGAATCTACTACTCTATATTTGAGTTTTGATGATAACAAAGTGAAAAGATATAGTATTTATAAGTTTCATATATGAACTATCTGCTGCCTAAAATTATTATGTTCTGACTTGCAGATACTCTGATTGAAATAAGCAAGATCACATCTATTCAGCATCAGAACTTGATTTCAGACACCAGCATCAGAAGTTGCTACATCAGAATGTCAAAATCAGATGATCAACTCACGTACATGCTGAAGCCTGATGAACAAGACTGCGCTCAACACTCTGATACAGAAACACAATAGTTCATCAGCAGCGAAGCAGAATCAGAATGAGCCAAGCCAGAACTTGCATTAAGTAAGCAACGGTACTGTGCATTGAAAGCAAATTAATTCCAACGGCCTCATTCCAGACAAGATCTGCTCAAAAAGGAAAGCTTATTATTAGCATTGAATCAAGAATATTGCATCCAACGTTCATCATCTCAGTGCTATATAAACAAGGCTTTGAAGATTAAAATGGCTAATGCTCTCCAAATCTCTACACGCACAAAAGCTAAACCATAATCTTCATTCTCTCAGTTTTGCTAAACTACACACTCTGATATTCCATTACTGTTTAGCAATCTAGTTTCTAAGCTTCAATTTGTGTATACATCACAGTTGTGATACAGTTTTGTAGAAAACATCCACACACATAGTTTTATCTCTTTGTAAGAAAGTGTTACCTTGACAAACCGGGTTGTGGTTTGAATCAAGAAGGCTTTAGCAGTTGTTAAAGCAGTCTGTAATATTCAGTTGAATATAGTGAATTAAGACCTCGTTGGAGAGAGGCGAAATCACCTTGACGGGTGGACTGGAGTAGTTTGAGATCAAACGAACCAGGATAAAAATATCGTGTTCATTGCTTTAGATTTCAGTTTTACAATTCAACCCCCCTTCTTGTGTTTTTCACCACTTCAATTGGCATCAGAGCGCCTGGTTCTGAGCTAAAACACTTAACCGTGTCAGTACAAGATCCAGCGTCAGAAAAACACAATGGCAGGAAACAATTCTCACATCAGCAATGACAACAATGAGGACAGAGACAGATTCAGTGGCAAACCTCCAGTCTTTGATGGAGAAAACTTTGATTACTGGAAAGACAGAATTGAAAGCTTCTTTCTGGCACATGATGCTGATCTGTGGGATATGGTGACAGATGGATACACGCACCCTGTGAATGCAAGTGGTCAGAAGATTGATAGAAAAGCAATGTCTGATCAACAAAAGCGTGACTTCAAGAATCACCACAAGGCCAGAACCATCCTCCTCAGTGCCATCTCCTATACTGAGTATGAAAAGATCTCCAACAGAGACACAGCAAAAAACATCTTTGATTCTCTCAGAATGACGCATGAGGGCAACGTTCAGGTCAAAGAAACAAAAGCTCTGGCGCTCATTCAGAAGTATGAGGTGTTCAAAATGGAAGAATCTGAATCCATTGAAACTATGTTCTCTAGATTCCAGATTCTGGTAGCTGGTCTCAAAGTTCTGGACAAAGGATACTCTACTGCTGACCACGTCAAGAAAATAGTCAGAAGTTTACCCAAGCAGTGGAGGCCTATGGTTACTGCTCTGAAGCTAGCTAAAGATCTCAACAAAATCACTCTGGAGGAACTTATCAGCTCCCTCAGAAGTCATGAGATAGAGCTAGAAGCTGATGAGCCTCAGAAGCAAGGTAAGCCTTTAGCATTAAAATCTAACAGAAAATTTGAGTCTAAAGTTTTGCAGGCAGTTGAAGAAACATCTGATGGATCCTCATCAGAAGAAGACGAACTTTCCCTTCTCTCCAGAAGAGTAAATCAACTGTGGAAGCAAAGACAAAGGAAGTTCAGGAATTCCAGAAGATCTGATCAGAACGAGTCTTCTTCCAGATACAGAAGGACAGATTCTTCCTCTGGATACAGAAGATCTGAAGGCTCCTCCAGTAGCAAGAAGCCAAACACCAAAGACATCATCTGCTATGAGTGCAACGAGCAAGGACACTATAAGAGTGACTGCCCAAAGCTTCAGAGGGAAAAGCCCAAAAAGAAGTTTGGAAGAGAGAAGAAGAAAAGTCTCATGGCTACATGGGATGACTCTGACTCGTCTGAAGCTGACTCAGAATCAGATGATGAAAGGGCAAACATAGCTCTCATGGCTAACATCTCAGAAGATAGTGAAGCTTCTGAATCAGACTCAGAATCAGACACAGAAGAGGTATTTCCTAACTTTGCTGTTAACTTTACAAAGGCTGAACTTGCTGAAAGCCTTAATGAGATTCTGGAACGTTATCAGCAAATTAGAGCTAAATTCAGAGACCTGAAAAGGAATCTTGAATCTGACTCTAATAAGACTGAGAGTCTCAAATTGGAAAATTCTGAGCTGAGAAATAAGATTTCAAAATTAGAAAACACTTTACAAAACTCTCAGAAGGAACCAATCTCTGAAACTCCCAGCAACGCTGATGAGATCATCAAGGAGTATGATCACAGTTTCCAGAAGTTCCTAGCTAAAAGCATAGATAGAAGCAGAATGGCTTCAATGATCTATGGAGTTAGCAGAAACGACAGGAAAGGAATAGGATACCAAGGTAAGGTTCCTACACCTAAGAATGTCATGGACTTAACCATTAAACACACTCCTCTGAATTCACATTTTGTGTATGGTCACACACATGATATCAAATATACTAGCAGTAAGCACTCTGTGAAACCAAAATTCAACCAGAGTTTTGGTAAAACTAACAAATCAGGACCCAAGAAAATCTGGGTACCTAAGGATAAAATAATACATGTTGCAGATATCTTTAGCAGCAAGTCAGAAACACTAGTCATGGTACCTGGACTCTGGCTGCTCACGACACATGACGGGAAGAAGGCATATGTTCCAAAGCCTGGAACTTAAGCCTGGAGGCCACGTTGGCTTTGGAGGCAATCAGAGGGGAAAGATAATTGGCTCTGGAACTGTAGGTAATGGAAATCTTCCCTCTATTAATAATGTTCTGCTAGTAGATGGATTGATGCATAATCTGTTATCCATAAGTCAATTAAGTGATAACGGTTATGATATAATCTTTAATCAAAAATCATGTAAAGCTGTTAGTCAGAAAGATGGGACTATCCTGTTTAATGGTAAGAGGAAAAACAACATTTACAAAATCAAACTTTCTGAACTAAAGAGTCAGAATGTAAAATGTCTTCTGTCTGTTAACAACGAGCAGTGGATCTGGCACAGAAGATTGGGGCATGTTAGTATGAGAAGAATATCTCAGATTAACAAACTCAATCTGGTCAGAGGACTTCCTAATTTGAAGTTCAATTCAGATGCTCTGTGTGAAGCATGTCAGAAAGGCAAATTTGCAAAACCTTCTTTTAAATCCAAAAATGTTGTTTCTACCTCTAAGCCATTAGAACTTCTGCACATTGACTTATTTGGACCAGTTAAAACTGCTTCAGTCAGTGGTAAGAAGTATGGGTTAGTAATCGTAGATGACTATAGCAGATGGACATGGGTAAAGTTCTTAAGACACAAGGACGAGTCACACTCTGTGTTTGTTACCTTCTGTAACCAAGTTCAGAATGAAAAGGATCTTAGAATCGTTAAAGTCAGAAGTGATCATGGTGGAGAATTTGAAAATAAAGATTTTGAGTCATTCTTTAATGACAGAGGCATTCTGCATGATTTCTCTTGTCCTAGAACTCCCCAACAAAATGGAGTTGTAGAACGAAAGAATAGAACATTGCAAGAAATGGCCAGAACCATGATCAATGAGACAAATGTTGCTAAGACTTTCTGGGCAGAGGCAATAAACACAGCGTGCTACATTCAGAATAGAATCTCAATAAGACCTATTCTGGAAAAGACTCCATATGAATTGTGGAAGAACAGAAAGCCCAACATTTCATATTTTCATCCATTTGGATGTACTTGCTTTATATTAAATACAAAGAATTATTTGAACAAGTTTGACTCTAAAGCACAGAAGTGTATTATGTTAGGATACTCTGAACGCTCAAGAGGGTACAGAGTATACAATACAGAAACACAGATTGTGGAAGAATCAATCAGTGTTCGTTTTGATGACAAGCTTGACTCTGAAAAGTCAAAGCAGAATGAAGTTTTTGCAGGTATAGAAATTGAATTTGCAGGTTCTGAAGACAAGTCATCAGAAGCTCTCAACACATACATTCCTTCAACGTCTGAAAGAAGCACTGCTAGAAATCCTACAACAGCTGCTGATCAACCTCAGAAGAGATTACCCAGAAGCAGCTTGGATCACCCAGAAGAGACTATCCTAGGAAGAAAGGAAGATCCAATCAGAACAAGAGCAAGCTTCAGAAACTCTGAAGAAACTCTTATGGGACTGGTGTCTCTGATTGAACCTTCTTCTATTGATGAAGCACTTCTGGATAATGACTGGATTCTGGCAATGCAAGAAGAGCTGAATCAATTCACCAGAAACGACGTATGGGATCTCGTTCCCAGACCAAAAGGATTCAACGTCATTGGAACAAGATGGGTGTTCAGAAACAAGCTAAATGAACAAGGTGAAGTCATCAGAAACAAGGCACGACTGGTTGCACAAGGTTATAGTCAGCAAGAGGGGATAGACTATACAGAAACCTTTGCCCCAGTCGCCAGGTTAGAATCTATCAGGCTTTTAATTTCATTTGCTGTTAATAGAGGCATCACTCTGTATCAGATGGATGTCAAAAGTGCATTCTTAAATGGTTATATAGAAGAAGAAGTTTATGTACACCAACCCCCAGGTTTTGAAAATACAAAACATCCAGAACATGTTTTCAAACTAAAGAAGTCACTGTATGGTCTGAAACAAGCTCCCAGAGCTTGGTATGAAAGGCTAAGTAACTTTCTGCTGGAAAATGAATTCACCAGAGGGAAAGTGGACACTACTCTATTCTGTAAATCAGTTAAGAGTGACATCTTAGTCTGTCAAATTTATGTTGATGATATTATTTTTGGTTCTACTAATCCTTCTCTTGGAAGAAAATTTGCTAAGTGTATGCAGGCAGAATTTGAGATGAGCCTCATGGGGGAACTGAAATTCTTTCTAGGAATTCAGATCAATCAAACTCCAGAAGGAACTTACATTCATCAGAGCAAATACATCAGAGATCTTCTGAAGAAATTTGACCTCTCAGAATGTAAGCCATCAAAGATTCCAATGCATCCCACGTGCATTCTGGAAAGAGAAGAGGTAAGCAAAAATGTAGAACAGAAAGTCTACAGAGGTATGATTGGTTCTCTCCTCTATCTGACTGCTTCAAGACCTGACATATTATTCAGTGTTTGTATCTGTGCTAGATTCCAATCAGATCCTAGAGAATCTCACTTAACAGCTGTTAAGCGAATTTTCAAGTATCTGAAAGGTACTACTAATCTGGGTTTGTTTTATAGAAAATCTAGTGATTACAGCTTAGTAGGCTACTGTGATGCTGATTTTGCCGGAGACAGAGTGGAACGTAAAAGTACTTCTGGAAGCTGCCAGTTTCTGGGAGAAAATCTGATCTCTTGGTCCAGCAAAAGGCAATCAACAATTGCTCTGTCAACAGCAGAAGCTGAGTACATAGCAGCAGCAGGATGTAGCACACAAATGCTCTGGATGAAAAGTCAGCTTGAAGACTTCCAGATTTTTGAGAGTAACATTCCTATACTTTGTGATAATACTTCTGCTATTTGCTTAAGTAAGAATCCCATTTTACATTCTAGAGCTAAGCATATAGAAATAAAACATCATTTCATTAGGGACTATATTCAGAAAGGTATTTTGAACTTAAAATTTATAGATACAGACCATCAATGGGCTGATATCTTTACTAAACCCCTTTCAGAAGATAGGTTTAATTTCATTCTGAAACATCTCAGCATGAAAGTGTGCCCAGAGTGAAAATGTTTTAATTCCATATATTTACTCTCAGAATGTAATTATTTTACTGTGAACTTCTGATCAATCCTCTTTCAGAAAGATAGAACATGCAGATTGTATCAGATGCAAGTCTAAAGATCTGAGAGTCTAAAGCTCAAAGACAGACGTGCTGATCACTACATCAAACAAGTGTCATCCAATCATCAGCATATCTCTGAAGCAGAACGCGTGCACGCTTCTGAGAAGGCAAAGCGCTGATTGGGTGCATTGAGACACATGTCTGGTAACCGTTTTTAAGTATCTTTCTCAAATCCCCCAAAATCAGCAAGCATTTAATGAAAAGTAATCATGCTTTTAAATGGCAATCATGATTTTTCTCTCTCTTAAAAACGTTTATCTTTTCAAAATAGTTTTGAAAACTCTATTTAAGCACATTAATCTCACATTCTTATTCTTTACGCTTTCTCACTAATACTCAAGCATTTTCTACACATTTCTGAGTTCATCTCTTGCAAACCTTTTTCCTCAGTTCATTCTCAAAAACCCTTTTAGTGTGAACATGGCAACCTCCAGCACCGTTTCTGCAGGTACTCAGAAGAAAGCATCATCTGAGCAATATCAAGTGCCACTCAGAACTCTCCTCACGCCGGTGAAGAATCTTGAAGTGCTTTCTGAATTAATCATTGATTTTGAAAGCTTGAAGGAGAATGGTTTTGACCTAACTGAAGAAGTTAGGGCTCAAAAGTGGGAAAGGTATTTCGATAGGTTGGTTGGACCAACATTCCCAGCGCTGGTCAAGGAATTTTGGATTCATGCCAAGGTTTCAACACATCTAGTCATCTCCTCTGTTATGGGGAAGAAGATTGTGATTACTGAAGATCTCATTGCAAGGCTAATCGGTCAAAGTGGTGGTGGCGTCCGTTGTGTGGACATGGCTGAAAGATGTGCTGATATAGGTGTGGTAGCTAACAGGATTTTCACTCTTGGGATGCCCAGTAGCAAGATTAAAGATCTGAAGGATCATTTCAGAGTATGGGCTAAGATCATTCTGGGGTGCTTCAACCACAGGAAACCAACAAGTTCTCCTGATTACATAAATGTGGATCAGCAGTTTCTGATCTACTTTATTGATCAGAAGATAAAGATCAATCTGGCTCACTTCCTGTTCAACCACCTCAGAACCAGTGTGAAAGAAACAAGGGAAGAAGAAAGAACCAAGAGGGATTGGATACCTTTTGGAAGGTTGATATCAGATATTCTGACAGAGAATAGGCTGATTGAGCATTTGATAGAAGCTCAAGAGCTGAGCACTATTGAACCAACAATTGGGAAACCTCTGAACGCAAAGAATCTGAAAAAGATGAAGCTGATAGAGAATATTCAGAAGGAACCCAGAGCTACTTCCACTGCTGATATCTCCAGCAGAAGAGTGCCTCTGAGTGATTTTCCGTTATTTTCTGAAATTGAATCCAAACCAGAGGTGATTCTCAGGTACTTGGATGCGTGCAAGGCAGATGGTACAAATCCAAAGCTGAATATCAGAGATCTGCATCAACCTCAACCAGAAGTGACTCTGAAGAAGACAAAGAAGAGGAAGGCACCATCAGAAGGATCATCTCAGCAGACTCCAAAGAAAAGAGGTATTTCATCTGCTGCCCCTGTTTCAAATTCTTTTACTATTCCAGCATCTATCCCTCCTCAAACCTCTCATAGAATATCAATTCCCATCCCTACCATAGATGAAACTGTACAAGAAGAAGACCCTTCTGAGGCATTAAAACTCAGAAGACCTAGAACCAAACACCCCAAACAACCAACTACTTCAACAACATCAGCACTTGACCAAGTGCTGTCTGATATTGATCATCAAACCTCTGATCAACCAAACTCTGAACCACAAAATGTTCCTCCTCCACAACCAGAACAACAACAATCTGCTGAAGAACCAGAACAACAACAACCTCTCTCAGAAGAACCTCTGATCCCTGAGCAATCAGAGATTCCAACTCCCTCTCCCCAACCAGAAATTAATCCACCTTCACCACAAACAGAGTTTCACCACTCTGAAACTCCTTCCCCTCATCAATCTGAACCTCACTCACCTCAACCATCACCGCTGGCAATTCAATTGCCATGTGGAACAACTGTTGTCATGCCCCAGTTACCATCCTCATCAGAATCGACACCACCAAATACTCCCAAAACACCACCCAGTCCAATCGTAATATCTGACTCTGATACCCCTTCTCCAAAACAAACAGCTGCTCAGAAAACCTCTGAAAACCCCAGCAGGACTTTCATTGACTTAACCAGTCTTGACCGTCTTGCTGATCTAAAACACAAAATTGCCATCCCAAAACCACAGCAACCAGATGTTGGCTCTGGTATTTTGAATTTTGAAACAGGTGTGCTGCAATGGATTGCTTCTTTGAAGCAAGTCTGTCCTGGGATGATTGACCCAGCTGCTTCTGATCAGCTCTGGTCACCATTCAGACTCTGGGTACGTGCTGAAGCCCTCAAGTTGCAGGATATCAACTATGAGCAGGCTCAACAAAATTTCAGCAAGCTTCTGAATGAAGTTGGAAGTATGCTTCTGACAGAAGACGTGCTCCATCTGGACAGTGAACCTTGGTCTGAGAAACAGCAAGCTGCAAAGGTGCAGGACAAGACCATTCCATCAGAAGAAGACAAGACCATTCAAGCTGAAGAAAGTCAAGCAGAGGATGTTGCTGAAAGTTCTGAGAAGCCTCCTCCTTCTGATGCTTCTCAAGCTGCCTTGGACAGGCAGACTCTGGAAGAACTAAGGCTGAATGACATGCGGCTACAGCAGCGGATGGATGAAAACGATCAGAAGATGAAAGAAAGAATGGATGTGCAGGACAGCAAGATTGACACTGTTGTCAGCATGGTGCATAAGAAGAATGAGACTGCTGAAAAGATTCAAGCCATGCTGGAGAACCTGTTCACACGCTTGCCTCCTCAACCTTAATCTTTTTTTTCATGCATGACCTTTTTCATGTTTTCCTGATTTTCTGATGTACTGTTTGATTATGTTTTGTAATATTTTCTTGTTTTGATTCTGAACTATCTTAATATGATTAGTTTTTCTGATCTTAATTGTTTTCGCACATCACCAACACTTTTTGATTGCTGACAAAAAGGGGGAGAACAAGAATGATATTTAAATCAATAACGGCTAACTAGACAGAAATTCTCAAACATTCTAACTCTATTACTTGAAATGTTTTTTTCTGTTGTGTTTAAAGTCTACAGGCACAAGGAAGCTCCTGGACACTCTGAAGACTAGAAGCTCTGATCAATATGAAGTTGCTCTGATCAATATGAAGTTCTGATCCGCCCTAATATTCTGATCCAAAGCAAAGCTCTGACAAGAAAAGCTCTGAAGCTCTGCTCTGACATAAAGCTTCTGATAAGTCAAAGACTCTGATACTCTGATGTTCAAAGAAAGGCAAAAAGATCTGATCCTGAAGAACACGTATAAATCAAAGGGAAGTAATAAACTCTGGGGGAGTATCTCTCAACTCTGACATCTCCTTACTCCTTATCCTTTTACTTCTTATTCTGATACATATTCCAGATACCTTTTCACGTTATTTTCATTTAAAATATCTAGTTTTTGTCATCATCAAAAAGGGGGAGATTGTTAGAACAAAGTTTGAATCTACTACCCTATATTTGAGTTTTGATGATAACAAAGTGAAAAGATATAGTATTTATAAGTTTCATATATGAACTATCTGCTGCCTAAAATTATTATGTTCTGACTTGCAGATACTCTGATTGAAATAAGCAAGATCACATCTATTCAGCATCAGAACTTGATTTCAGACACCAACATCAGAAGTTGCTACATCAGAATGTCAAAATCAGATGATCAACTCACGTACATGCTGAAGCCTGATGAACAAGACTGCGCTCAACACTCTGATACAGAAACACAATAGTTCATCAGCAGCGAAGCAGAATCAGAATGAGCCAAGCCAGAACTTGCATTAAGTAAGCAACGGTACTGTGCATTGAAAGCAAATTAATTCCAACGGCCTCATTCCAGACAAGATCTGCTCAAAAAGGAAAGCTTATTATTAGCATTGAATCAAGAATATTGCATCCAACGTTCATCATCTCAGTGCTATATAAACAAGGCTTTGAAGATTAAAATGGCTAATGCTCTCCAAATCTCTACACGCACAAAAGCTAAACCATAATCTTCATTCTCTCAGTTTTGCTAAACTACACACTCTGATATTCCATTACTGTTTAGCAATCTAGTTTCTAAGCTTCAATTTGTGTATACATCACAGTTGTGATACAGTTTTGTAGAAAACATCCACACACATAGTTTTATCTCTTTGTAAGAAAGTGTTACCTTGACAAACCGGGTTGTGGTTTGAATCAAGAAGGCTTTAGCAGTTGTTAAAGCAGTCTGTAATATTCAGTTGAATATAGTGAATTAAGACCTCGTTGGAGAGAGGCGAAATCACCTTGACGGGTGGACTGGAGTAGTTTGAGATCAAACGAACCAGGATAAAAATATCGTGTTCATTGCTTTAGATTTCAGTTTTACAATTCAACTCCCCTTCTTGTGTTTTTCACCACTTCATGATCATATCCCCTAAAGGCACTCATACTCCACTTACTGCCCGACTATGTTTCAACTGCATCAATAACATGGCGGAGTATGAGGCATGCATCATGGGTCTTCAAGCTGCAATTGACTTAAGGATCAAGTTTCTGAGTGTCTTCGGAGATTCCGCTCTCGTGATCAGTCAGATCAAAGGCGAGTGGGATACGAAACACCCAAATCTTATTCCTTACAAAGAGTATGTGTTGACATTGATCCCCCATTTCGAAGAGATAACTTTTGAACACTTCCCAAGAGAGGAGAATCAGTTGGCGGACGCGCTAGCTACGATGTCTTCTATGTTCAAAGTCAAATGGGACAACGAGGCTCCCCGGATCATTATCTGGAAATTGGATGAACCTGCACATTGTTGCGATCTTGAGGCTGAAGAGGTAACTGAAAAACCTTGGTATCATGAAGTGAAGAGGTACTTGGAAGCTCAAGAATACCCCGAGGGTGCATCCGTCAATGACAAGAAATTTATGAGAAGGTTCGCGGCAAAATTCTTCCTCAGTAATGACATTCTCTATAAGCGAAACCATGATTCAACCTTACTGCGTTGTGTAGATAAGACTGAAGCAGAAAGGATCATGGCAGAGCTGCATGAAGGTACCTCCGGAACACATTCTAGTGGACATACCATGGCAAAGAAAATCCTTCGGGCATGATATTTCTGGTCCACAATGGAAGCCGACTGTTATCAACACTCTCGGACATGTCATAAGTGCCAGATCTATGCTGATAAGGTGCATATTCCTCCAGTTCCTCTAAACGTCTTGACAGCACCTTGGCCTTTTGCAATGTGGGGCATTGATATGATCGGCGAGATCAGACCGACGGCATCCAACGGGCATCGCTTCATCCTGGTAGCGATTGATTACTTTACAAAGTGGGTTGAAGAAACTTCCTATGCTACCGTAACCAAGAACGTCGTGGCACGGTTCATTCGGCATAACCTGATCTGTCGATACGGTGTACCTGAGAGGATCATTACGGATAATGGTACTAATCTTAACAACAAGATGATCACTGAGCTCTGCGAGCAATTCAAGATACATCACCACAACTCTTCTCCTTACCGGCCGAAGATGAATGGGGCTGTAGAAGCAGCTAATAAGAATATTAAGAAGATTGTGCAGAAGATGATAGTGACCTACAAAGATTGGCACAAGATGTTACCGTTTGCTCTTCATGGGTACCGTACCTCAGCAAGGACGTCAACAGGGGCAACACCCTTTTCCTTGGTCTATGGCATGGAAGCAGTCTTGCCCATCGAAGTTCAGATACCCTCTCTCCGGATAATGAAGGATGCAGGCTTGAGCGAAGATGACTGGATCCAGACCTAGCTTGATCAATTAAACCTAATTGACGAAAAGAGACTCACTGCTATTTGTCATGGTCAGACGTACCAAAAGCGGATGATCAAAGCATTTAACAAGAAAGTCAGACGACAAGAGTATCAAGTTGGGGACCTGGTAATCAAGCGCATCATTCTTCCTCAAGGTGATCCCAGAGGCAAATGGACCCCTACGTACGAAGGGCCATTTGTGGTTAAGAACATCTTCTCAAGAGGAGCAATGATATTAACCACCATGGATGGTGACGACCTTCCTCATCCCGCCAATGCAGACATAGTAAAAAATACTACGCATGATTAAATACCCGCTAGGTTGACACACCTAGGCAAAAATAAGGGCTTCCCGGCGAACCAAAAGGGTTCGGGCAAAAATAAGGGATGAAATGAAAAAAATCTGTACACCCGGCAAGTCGAAAACCTGAAAAGGCGGCTTGGGCAAAAATGGGTATCCCGGTGGACTGAAAACCCGAAAGGGCGGTCCAGGAAAAAGTTAGGGATAAGCGTAATACTATGTCTCATTGGATCACCTTGCATCCAGACTTCGGTATCGACCATCAGGCTCAGACGACATCGATCAATCAGCTTCATCTTCAACTAAGTAGCAAAGTGATGAGACGCTTGAAGACATAAAGGCGATAGCAGAGTTGGAACCCAGTGGGATTTTTCACATAGCTGTTTTGTTTTCCTTTTTGTATAAAACTCTATCTTGTTCGGTGGCGTTCTCTTACTACGACGTCAGCCTCTTGTACACAAAACACCTATTTACAGGCAAATTCCAAAAATCAATACAAGCTCATCTTTTTTAGACAAATTGCCAATTATTTTTTCCTTTATCTGTCTTGTTTTGCAAAGAACGTCCAATGTTCATTTTTGATATATGCATTTGACATTAATTGCTAATCATAAATATTTGCATGCGAAACAAAGGACTAATTACAGGTGACATCAGAAACAGGGGCAATAATGAGTTGTCTAAGCGATCTAGTTGCTCTGTCCGCCAAGGTACCAAGGTGAGTTCAGTTGAAGAATGTAACCAAGATACCTTCACTCCCTGCAGAGTAAGACAAGACTCAACAATACTCTCTCCAAGCAGAGTTGGTCTCCCAATCAGCCCGAAAAGGCACAGTATCTCCAGCAAGTCAGCAACACTCTCCCCAAGCAGAGTTAGGCTACCATCAGTCCTGGAAGAGTTGGGTATCCCCAGAAGATCTCAATATTCCCCAGCGGAGTATACAAATATTCCTCAGCAAGCATCCCCAGCAGTCTTAATATTCCTCAACAAAATATAAGATTGTTCCCCGGCGGATTACAGACACCCCAGTGGAGCCACTTCCCCAGTGCAGTCTCAAAAGTTTCCCCAGGAGAGTTGAATCATCCTCCCCAGTAGATTCTGGAAGCTTATCCCCAGTAGATTCTGGAAGCTTATCCCCAGTAGAGTCTGGAAGCTTATCCCCAGTAGAGTCTGGAAGCTGGTCCCCTGCAGAGTGCAAATATCTCTCCCCGACCATGTTCAAAGGTTATTCTCCACCAGGGTCTAACTGGGTTATCCTCAGCTAATTACCACGGAAAGATCGTCCTCGGCGAAGTTCTTCCTATCCCCCGACGGAGTTCATCAAATTCCCCAACAGAGCTTATCAACGGAATCCCCAGCGGAGTTCTCATTAAAATCTCAGCGAAGCATATCTTCCCCACAGAGTATTTCCCTGCAGAGTAATCTCTTCAACAAGTTTATTCCCCAACGGAGTCATCTTCTCCTACCGGTTTATGCTTGCAACCATCATCCCCAGCGGAAATGAAGAACTCTACTCTTCAACATCAGCCCAGGATTCAACGAACTTCCCGGCATTCGTCAAGGATTTATTTTCCTAGACGAAGATACATTCATAAACATCACATTATCATACCTCATGATACATGCATATACGCATCATAACACACAATCTCATCATGACATCATGCATCTCATACATCATGACATTGCATACGACTAATGTTTTGCCTTTTCAGGAAAAGGTCAATCAAAAGACGATTACCATCAACCTTCGCAGTTCCAGATTCAATACCTGTATCTAGCCAGGGCATATCTGCGAGCGATTGATTGTAGATTCGATACCTGTATCTAGCCAGGGCATATCTGCATGAAGAGTTTGAAGATCAACCCCTGTAACAGGCCAGGAAATTATTTTCATTCTCAGGTCAGAGGTCTACACCTGTATCCAGCCAGGAAAGCTATCTCGATCAACCTTTTGAAGTTCCAGATTTGATACCTATATCTAGCCAGGGCATATCTGTGGGCGACTAATTCCAGATTCGACACCTGTATCTAGCCAGGGTATATCTGTGGACGACTAATTTCATATTCGATACCTGTATCTAGCCAGGGCATATCTGTAGACGATTAATTCCAGATTCGATACCTGTATCTAGGCAGGGCATATCTATGAGCGATTGATTGTAGATTCGATACCTGTATCTAGCCAGGGCATATCTGCATGAAGAGTCTGAAGGGATCTACACCTGTATCCAGCCAGGAAAGTTATCTCGACCAACCTTTTGAAGTTCCAGATTCGATACCTGTATCTAGACAGGGCATATCTGTGAGCGATTGATTGTATATTCGATACCTGTATCTAGCCAGGGCATATCTGCATGAAGAGATTGAAGATCAACACCTGTAACAGGCCAGGAAATTATCTTTCATTCTCAGGTCAGAGGTCTACACCTGTATCCAGCCAGGAAAGCTATCTCTACCAACCTTTTGAAGTTCCAGATTCGATACCTGTATCTAGCCAGGGCATATCTATGAGTGATTGATTGTAGATTCGATACCTGTATCTAGCCAGGGCATATCTGCATGAAGAGTTTAAAGATCAACCCCTGTAACAGGCCAGGAAATTATCTTTCTTTCTCCAGTACGCAAGTTCTCGCTAAGGAATCTCTTATGCGATCGACACCCTGGATGGCATCTTTAAGCCCATCTCCGCAACTATCCATCATATCTCCAAATGGCATCTGTAAGCCCATTCCCGACATCACATCACTGATACTCCAATATGCGAGTGCAAACTTATGGGCACTCTAGTGTTCAATCATCTTCCACCTTCGGATCACGAAAGGCGCGCAAGCCAATCTACATCCTCAGGTTTAAGAAGATTGAACAGGGGCAACTGTTGTACCCCAAAATTTTCCCTCCCATATTCTTCAAGATTTATCAAGAATCATCTTCAAATGGTTCAAGATTGCTCAAGGGTTGCACAGTCCAACTGCCTCCTAAGCCAGTCAAAATTAGGGTTTTTGGTTCTGTCAAGGAATATGAGGTTTTCAATGGTTCAATCAAGTCCCATAGGCCTATATACATTGTCAAGCATCTACATGCCAAGTCTCAAGACTCACAGTGGCAATCTGCACAGTCAAAAGCCCTATTTGGTTCACAATCAACTGCAGGGGTAAAATGGTCATTTGGCAGTCAAAAGTCAGAATTTTTGGTCAACATATTATTTTGAGTCCACAATCATCATTTGATCAAGTCTTGATCATGATTCCACAAGCATGGCTCAAAAATCATCAAGGATGCAAAAGTTACTATTTTTGGACAGCAGAAAAGTCAACTGTATCTTGACCAAGGCATAACTTTTTCATGGTTTATCAGAAAAATCCCATCCAATGCTCATTTTGAAGGGGATGACATTTCCTACAACTCATCTTCACATTCCAAGTCCAAGAAATGCTCTCATAAAAGTTATCAATTTCTACATTATAGGTCAATTTCAAAAGTCAACAAAAAGGCACTTTAAGTCAAAGACCATAACTTGAGATTGGTAAATCAAAATGACATGGGACAATAGGCATTGGTTATAGGACTTCAAGACCTTTCCAAAATGTCCAAGAACATGTTCATATGATCAAAATTGAGCAAGATATGCATTGGAGAAGTTGGGAAATTTTTGTGAATTTGCAAAAGTCAACTTTGCTCAAAACACTTTGTTTTTGCTAATGGGCCTCAAATTCCTTCTTGAAACTTTGTCCAAGGCTTATGCACGACCCTATAAGACTAAATTGATTTATTTTCTTATTTTTATTAATTAATTGGATTTTTAAATGATTTTTAATTCATTTAATTAATTTAAATTGTAGGAAATTCAAAGATATGTTTTTTTTAATCTTTTGGGAAGCAAACAAGCTCAATATATGCTGTCAAATTCGTGTGCACATCAAGGGGACAAAAATCTCCAAGTTTGACAAGTTTTCTCAATCAAAAAGATGCAAAAAGATATGATTGCAAATCAAATATTGAAACATCAATGCAAGGGATTTCTTGTGTAAGATTTAACCTAAATCCATTCTACTATATATGCACAAGCTAAACCTAATGCCTGGAACATGAGAATTGCTGCAGAAAGCCATAGCCAATATTGAAAAAAATCAAGAAAACTTGAAAACTGTTTTACAGGTTCCAACGTGATTCAAAGCATTTTGTGGTTTCTAATACATTGCAGGGATCCCCAGATACATTTTGCAATCAAAACCACGTGCTAAAGCTCCATAAATCACCTTAAACAGACTCACGGTTTGGCACTTTTGTTCATAATCATAATTCATATTTCATGCATGTTTAACATGATTTATTAACTGTTTTGCATTGCTTGAACCTTTACAAAGCTTTTGGCATAGGTTAATTGAATTATTATGCAGTGAATCGAAAGTTGCCATTGGAGAATTCTAGGGTTCTTGAGTTCTTGAATTAGGGCTTTCCCATACAGGAAAAATTGGGACCTCTAAGACCCATGGTTGAGATCGTCAGGACGAGACGAATGCAAAGCTACCATCGCGCCCTATTTATATAGCCTGTAGGGCTATTCGCTATTATTGGTCATCCTATTTTGTGGGGGTTAAAACCCCCCGCTATATAACCTTTGTTTTACAGGTTTAGGGAAGACGATGATGAGTTGTTGACATGTTATTGGACGATTCAAATATAACGCGCGCTTTTATTTGTTTCCAGCATAATTTATCTTTTATATATATTATATTCATTGTCCATTATAATAACAAATACAGGCACATGGCTCAGTGGATAGTGAGGTGGCTGGCAACCATTGGGACTTGGGTTCGATTCCCAGGTCCCCCAAATTCCTTGTTTCTATTTTTTTCAATGTGTTCACATGCAGGCTACTGAATGTTGTCCACCATATACCTTAAACATCAGCATGACAAGTGTCTTAAAGCAGCAATCCAAAGGCCATGAGAGAGGGAACACATGCTCCCTAGTCAACCATGCTCTGGGCAATCATCAAGGTCAAACGGACTGGCCAACAAATGGGCCAGAATTGCCAAGCAAACCTCCATATTTGACCCATCACCCCCCTGGTTCTTTCATAATTTTCTTTTTATTTTCTTTTACTAATTATTATTATTAATCATTATTACTATTATTTAATTAACTCAAATAATTATTTTTCATAATAAATTCAGATAACTAAAAATGTAAATATTATTTATTTTTATTATTTATTAATTTCACCATTAATTATTATTTTTGTAAATAAATACTAATAAATTGATTTAGTTTAATTAGGGTTAATATTGAATATTTTTGCAATAAATAAAATAGATTAGAATTAGGGTTTTTCTTTTGACTTTTAATTTCTTTTAATTTTATTTTCATTAAAACATAAAAAACACAAAAATACTTTTTTCTTTTAATTAATTAATTAATTGGTTATTAGGTTTAATTTGAATTAATTGCAAAAAAGGACCAAATTTCTTTCTTTTCTCAAAAAGGGTCAAAACCCTAAGACTTGTCCTGATTCAATTTCTTTTCGCGCATGTTTTAATTTTGATCCATTTATGTATCTGCTCCGAGAATGTAATAGATAATTAGGACCTCTTTTATCGCTTTCTTTACTTTCCGCAATTTATTTTCAAGGGTTATGTTTTTGGCGATGTAAATACCCGACGCCTTGTAATAGCGTAGATTCACTTTCTGCAATTTATTTTCCGCACAATTATTAACTGTTTATTATGCATGCAAGACTTACTTGAAAAATAAAATCAACCCGTAGCTCACAATGATACATGTGCAAAGATAATCTTAACTGAATTTGACACACGTGCACATGCCACTCTTAGGGTACGCCTCACTTGGTTGCCTCGACGTGGTCATCAAGTATAGGGTGTTTTAGAGGTCGCCCTCCTGTCTAAAGATCCAGTTGCCTCGAAACGGTTGCCTCGGATAAAAAAGGATCTAGGACATTAGGGTTACCACTAAGGCGTCCTACTATTGCTTTGGTGACCACACATGTCCCTATAATCGAATTGACCCGAAAACTCCAACGACGGTGCTACCTACTTCTCAATAGTGGGATAGTAATGTCTTAAGGACTCTTACACAGCTTAATTCTTTAGAGTAGGTAGATTTCTCCTGGGTACTTGCTCTTTCAAAAAAACAAAAAAATAACTTTTTGCACCTACACTTTCAAAAAATTTTCAAACAAATACTTCATACACTCTTGAGGACTGATACAAGAGTTACCTAGAAGTTTTCAAACTAAACTTTTTCAAAACCCACAAACACAAGAAAAGCAAACAATTTTTGAAAACACAGTGAGCAAGTACCTAAGATTCCGTGGATAACCACGGATAGAAAGGGTGCTAACACCTTCCCTTTCTATAAATCTACCTCCCGAACCGAGAAACATCTTGAAAAGGAATTTTGCTGTGCTTTTGTCCTTTCCTTGTTGGAAAACATAAAAGACGGTGGCGACTCTTGCTTACCGCGACATTTCGCGAACCAGCTTTAAAACAGTCAGTTCTATTTCTACCGATCACACAAGCCAATTGTTTCTCCAATGGTGATTTGCTTGTCGGGTTCTGTTCCTTACGAATCAAACAAAGTTGTTCCATATAAATACAATGCTACAATCCTAGAGGATGGTGTGGAAGTTCCCATCTAACCTTTGTCTAATGTTAAGAATATTGCTGAAGCCAGCCGAGTGACTCGTAGTGGCCGTGTTTTTGCACCTATCATTTGAGGGAATGTTAATGTTGATAAAAAGATTGTCGAAAGTACTGAACCTAATAAAGAAGTGGGGGAATCTAGTTGTACTACTCTAGAAAAATATGTGGATGATATATTGAAGATTATCAAGATGAGCGACTACTGGATCATAGATCAATTGTTGCAGACTCCATCAAAGATATCTATTCTAGCTTTGCTAATGAACTCTTCTGCCCACAGGGAATCTTTGATGAGAATATTGGATCAAGCTTGCATGGAAAGTGATATGCCTTTGGACCAATTCAGCAGTGTCGTAGGAAATATTACATCCTGTAATAACCTGAGTTTCTGTGATGACGAATTGCCCGATGAAGGAAGGAATCATAATCTGGCTCTCCATATCTCCATGAACTACAAGAACGATTCATTGTCAAATGTGCTGATTGACAATGGACCCGATTTAAATGTCATACCGAGGAGTACACTTATGAAGCTGAAATACCAAGGAACTCCCATGCGCTCGAGTGGCATAAATAATTGTGAAAGTTTTTGATGGGTCGAGGAAGACTGTCATTGGGTAAGTAGATTTTCCTATTCACATAGGCCCACACTTATTTCAGATTACTTTCCAGGTTATGGATATTGTTCCCGCTTATAACTGTTTACTAGGACGATCGTGGATCCATGAGGCAGGGGTTGTTACTTCAACTTTGCACGAGAAGCTGAAGTTTGTTCGTGAAGGAAAAATGGTCATCATAAATGGAGAACATGCTTTGTTAATATCTCATTTATCCTCTTTCTGTGTTGTGGAAGCTGATGAAGCTGCTATTGGAACTCAGTTCCAAGATTTATCTATTGATAATGTAAGGGAAAATGAGAATTCTATAGCTTCGTTTAAGGATGCTCAACAGGTAGTGCGTAATGGCCCTAGTAAAGTGTGAGGGAAGATTGTTGATCCACCTGTGAATAAGAATAGAGTTGGTTTGGGATTCTCTGTGAAGAATGGTGAATGTGAGAATATGAAGCCGAAGGCTACTTTGGGCAAATATCAAGACATCTTTCACAACAGAGGTTACCTTCATCTAACTGTTCATAGGATCAATGTTATTATGGACGACGAAGTGGAGAAAGAGATGTCGAACTACGTGACGCATGGAGTTAGAGTCCAAAATTGGATCACTATTGATATTTCCTCTTGCATTCATGTCTCAAAGTAATTTGTTTTTGTTAATTTTTTCAAAAATCTTTCACTCTGCCCAAGGTGAAAGTATTGATATTGTATGGGCATATCTGTTGCTTTGATCTTTAAAATTAATAATAAAAGTTGTCTTTGATTTCCAAATTGTGTCTTTATTTTCTGTTTTTTTTTTTGGAAAATGGTAATCAGAAAAAACCTTTCAAAATAAATAATAACTATAAATAAATATGCATGATCACTTGTTGTATGTGTCAGTTTCTAAAAGCAATCATAAATCATATGTGCAGATTAATTAAAAAACCCGTTGAGTACAATGGCCCTGCACCCTCTCCCAACTTTGACTATCCTGCATATGTGGCCGAAGAAGAATAATATGATGAAATCCTAGAAGAAGTTTCACGGTTGATTGAGCGCAAGGAAAGTACTATTCAGCCATATAAAGAGTCGTTAGAGACGATTAATTTGGGTTCAGAGGAGGATCCAAAAGAAGTCAAGATTGGAGCATTGCTTTATCTCGACGTAAAAAGCAGGTTAATTAAATTGTTGAAAGAGTATGTAGACATCTTTTCTTGGTCTTACCAAGACATGCCAAGATTGGATACTGATATTGTGGAACATCATTTGCCGCTAAAGTCAGAATGTCCGCCAATCAAGCAGAAATTGCGAAGAACTCACCCTGATATGGCAGTGAAAATTAAAGAAGAAGTTTTAAAGAAGATTAATGCCAATTTTCTTGTGACATCAGTGTACCCTCAGTGGATTTCCGATATTGTCCCAGTACCAAAGAAATACGGAAAAGTTCGCATGTGCATTGATTATAGAGATTTAAACAAAGACAATCCAAAAGATGACTTTTCATTACCACATATTAATATGTTGGTTGATAGTACAACAAAATTCAAAGTATTCTCGTTCATGGACGGATTTTCCGGATATAATCAAATCAGAATGGCTCTTGAGGACATGGAAAAAACAACGTTTATCACACACTGGGGAACATTCTATTACATAGTGATGCCCTTCGGGTTGAAGAACACTGGTGTAATGTACCAGAGGGCTATGACAACCCTATTCCTTGATCTGCTGCACAAGGAAATTAAGGTATATGTTGATGATATAATTGCCAAATCCCAGACTGGAGAAGGGCATATATAAGATTTGTTGAAATTGTTTCAGCGTTTGAGGTAGTATCATCTCCGTTTGAATCCAAATAAATGCACCTTTGGTGTCCGATCAGGAAAATTGTTAGGTTTCATTGTCAACCAAAAAGGGATTAAAGTTGATCCTGATAAAGTCAATGAAATTCAAGAAATTCCTGCACCAATAACTGAAAAGCAAGTTAGAGGCTTCCTTGGGCGTTTGAATAACATTTCCAGATTTATTTCCCATATGACCGCGATGTGTGAACCGATCTTTAAGTTGTTAAAGAAAGATGAAGGTTGTGTGTGGACATATGATTGTCAAAGAGCCTTTGAAAGTATTAAAGAGTATCTGCTTAGACCTCCTATCTTGCTCTCGCCTATTGAAGGAAGACCATTGATCATGTATCTGACGGTGTTAGATAATTCTATGGGCTGCATTTTGGGACAATAAGATGAAACAGGGAAGAAGGAATATGCCATTTATTATCTTAGCAAGAAGTTTACTGACTGTGAGTCATGGTATTTTATGCTAAAAAATACATGTTATACTCTAGTCTGGTTGGCAAAGCAGTTGCGGCAATATATGTTGAATCATACTGCTTGGTTGATTTCCAAAATGGATCCAATTAAGTATATTTTTGAAAAGTCTGCTCTTACTGGGAGAATTACCCGTTGGCATATGTTGTTGTCTGAATATGATATTGAATATCATACTCAGAATGCTATAAAAAGCAGTGTGTTGGTAGATTGTCTTGCTCACTAATCGGTTGATAATTATCAGTCTGTTAAATATGATTTCCTTGATGAGGATGTTATGTTTCTGAAAGTAAAAAATTATGATGAACCATTGCCTGAGGAAGGTCCTGATCCTGAATATCTTTGGCATATGGTGTTTGATGGAGCTGTGAATGCTTATGGGAAATGAATTGGTGTTGTGATTATCACTCCCTATGGACCGCATATCCCTTTTACTACAAGGTTGGCATTTGATTGCACCAATAACATGGCAGAGTATGAAGCTTGTACCATGGGTCTCGAGGAGGCTATTGATCTCAAAATAAAAATTCTAGATGTATATGGCGATTCAACTTTGGTAATAAATCAGATTAAAGGAGAATGGGAAACTCGTAACCCTGGCTTGATTCCCTACAAAGACTATGCTAGAATATTATTACCTTTCTTTAATAAAGTTGAATTTCATCATATTCCCAAAGATGAAAATCGGATGGCAGATGCTTTAGCCACTATGGCTTCTATGTATCAAGTAAATACTTGGAATAATGTTCCTCGTATCACAGTGCGACGTTTAGATAGACTAGCTCATGTGTTTGCAATAGAGGGAACGTCAGACGAAAAACCTTGGTATTATGATATCAAGCATTTTCTCCAGACTCAGGAATACCCGACTGGTGCATCAAACAAAGATAGAAAGACATTGAGAAGGTTGGCATGTAACTTTTTCCTCAATGAAGATGTGCTATACAAAAGAAATTATGACATGGTCTTGCTCATATGCATGGATAAACACGAATCAGACATGTTGATGCATGAAATCCATGAAGGTTCCTTTTGTACTCATGCCAATGGACATTAGATGGAAAAGAAGATGCTTATGGAAGGTTACTATTGGCTGATAATGGAACCTGATTGTTACAAATTTGCAAAGAAGTGCCATAAATGCCAGATTTATGCTGACAAAATTCATGTCCCTCCGACGCTTCTCAATGTTATTTCTTCCCCGTGGCCTTTCTCTATGTGGGGTATTGACATGATTGGAATGATTGAACCTAAGGCATCAAATGGACATCGTTTTATATTGGTGGCAATTGACTACTTCACCAAATAGGTGGAAGCAACTTCATATGCTAATGTTACCAAGCAGGTGGTAGTACGCTTTATCAAGAACAATCTTATATGTCAGTATGGTGCGCCAAGCAAGATTGTCACCGACAACAGCTCGAGTCTGAATAACAAGATGATGACAGAACTTTGAAGAATTCAAGATTGTCCATCATAATTCATCTCCTTACAGGCCAAATATGAATGGGACTGTTGAAGCTGCTAATAAAAACATCAAGAAGATCATCCATAAAATGGTTATTACCTATACAGGTTGGCCTGAGATGCTCCCTTTTTCTTTGAATGGATATCATACATCTGTCCACACTTCAACAGGGGCAACCCCGTTCTCTCTTGTGTATGATATGGAAGCACTGCTCCCTGTTGAGGTTGATATTCCCTCTTTACGTATGATAATGGAAACCAAGTTGTCAGAGGCTGAATGGGTCCAAAATAGGTTTGGCCAATTAAATTTGATTGAAGAAAAGAGAATGACGGCCTTGTGTCATGGCCAGTTATACCAGAAGTGAATGAAGAAAGCTTTTGATAAGAAGGTCAAGCCTCGTGAATTCAGAGAAGGCGACTTTGTGCTCAGGAAAATCATGTCTTTTAATGCTGATTCTAGGGGAAAGTGGACTCCCAATTTTGAAGGCCCATATGTTGTCAAGAAAGCCTTCTCTGGCGGTTCATTGATTCTTGAAACTATGGATGGAGAGGAGTTCCCGCGTCCTATGAATGTTGATGCAGTCAAGAAATACTTCGCCTAAAGAAATAAAAGAACAACTCACTAAGTTGAAAACCCGAAAGGGAGACTTAGGCAAAAAAGAGCATCTCAGTAGACTGAAAACCCGAAAGGGTGGTCTAGGCAAAAATAAGAGACATAAGCAGAATAGATTCTTTCCGCTAGGTTGAAAACCCTCAAGGGAAACTTAGGTAAAAGTTAGGGATTTCTCGACAAGTAACTGCGTCAGATAAGACTTGAGCATTAATGCAATAATCTTCTTGGATCCTCACCACACTTCAACAGAAGTCGCTGCTCAGGAATTCAAATTTGTTAGGGAGAATAGTGGTCATTGTGTTTCAATGTATATTTTCCAATTTACTACAATTTTCCAAACTTTGTAATCATCTATGAGGTCTCGCCATTCAGAGACTACCATTCTATTAATAAAGTTTGAGCTTTTATCCAATTCTTTGCAATTCTTATTTTATTCTGCCTACAAATACTCCATTTATTATTGATGGTAATTTTCAAAATAAAGAGATTTAATAATAAAATTGTTTTTGAAAAGAACTTATAAACTACCTTTTACTTTAGATTTTGTGATTCAAGAAAAAATCAAAAATAGTGATTCCAAGAATGGATGAACTCTGTTTTTTTTGGAAGTGGGTATTCCCCAAGAAAGTTCTCCTAGGTCACTTTCCCTGATATGCATATGATCTTTTTACTGATACTCAAATAATTGAAGATGATACCAATTGATGTAGGGTGCGGTGTTGGATGTGTGATCCCATTTTCCCCAGTCAGGTCTTGGTTCAGTTTTCCTCCAGGTTGATTATTTTGATTTTGGATTTGCATGGTCTGAAACCTCTATCCTAGATCCCCTAGTAAGGTCTTTTCTCATATGACGAAAGTCTCTTTTCTCTTTGTGTGCTGAGGTGGAATCATTTGCAAAACTCCGCCCTTTTGCAGTATCGATATTATTGTTGTTGTTTGTTTCCAGGCGACTAGACAAGGACAATATCTTTTATAAGAAGTGTTGAAACAGTTGTCAACTTTTTGGGTTTTCTCTTGCCAAGCGTTGGGTTTGATTTAAAATCCCCATAATTTTGATATCTTGCTGTATTGTTTGACTTCTTAGATCCCCAAGCAAAGATAAGAAAATGTTCCTCTTTGAAAATGGTTATTCCCATGTGGTTTCATGATTTCTCCTCAGAGAAGTTGGTGTAATCATCACTGTTGGTATTGAAGAATGTATTTTGGGCTCCTCTTGATGATGTAGTATTGTCCTCCCCAATGAGGTCAACACGGGATCCCCAACTGATATCTCGATGACATGGTTTTCATCTTCCCTAATGAAGTCAGTATTGTAATCCCCAGTGAAAGTATGGACGTTGAAGTATTGTTTTCCCCCATTGAAGTCTGTGTGACGTTCCGGGTGAAGCCTAAAGGAGGATGTTATATCCCTGGGTCTGTCTTAATTCACTGTTTAAAATTGATTATTTTCAGATTATGCTTCTTCCCGGTGAAGTTAAGCCATGAAATAGGAATTTGTTTCCTCAGTTGGTGCTTACTTTCATGTGAAAATTTTCATCTTGGATATGATTTAGCCGAGTATTGACTTTACCCGAGTTGGTTTTGTCTGGCTATTCCCAGTGTTGTATGTCAGTTTTGTCAGCATATATATGATAACACTCATACATTCATACATACATCATGTATAGCTGAATTTAGAGATTCATTGCTCATCTGCATTCATATTTTGTTGGCATGTTACCCTATTTTGTAGCGTTATGTTACCTTCTCTTCAATAGAGTATCAACCTTAAGAAAAAAGTGTATATTCTTTCAATTTCCCCACTTAGTTATCCCTCGTGGAGGAATTTTGCTTTAGCCTTCTTATTCGACTCATTATCTGATTAGATCCGTTTTTCCTTTTGAGTTTATTTCTCATCAGATACTATCTTGGTTGACTATTTCACTCCAGTTTATTTCTGGTATGAATCTGTGGCTCTCGACAACATTGTTATTCTGATTTCTGTAGGCTCTGAACCGGATTGAGGGTGTTCGTTTATTTTTCATAAGAAGATTTTGTCTCCTCAGTAGGAATATATTGGCATTTCCCCTGAGAAGTCAAGATTCTTTCCCCAACAAGTTTCTTATTACGGTAAGTGGTTGGTCTCTTTATTTGAGCATCTTGTACTACCCCAGTAAGTCTGTTAGTCCCCAGAGAAGATTCATGATTTGTTACTTCAATGGATGGTAGTCTCGTAATTATGAGAGATAGTTCGTTGTTGAGATTCGTTACTCCAATGGATGGTAGTCTCGTCGTTATGGGAGATAGTTCAATATTGAGATTTATACTCCAATGGATGGTAGTCTCGTCATTATGGGAGATAGTTTGTTGTTGAGATTTGTTACTCCAATTAATGGTAGTCTCGTCAATAGGGAGATAGTTCGTTGTTGAGATTTGTTACTCTAATGGATGGTAGTCTCGTAATTATGGGAGATAGTTCATTGTTGAGATTTGTACTCCAATGGATGGTAATTTTGTCATTATGGGAGATAGTTTGTTGTTGAGATTTGTTATCCGATGGATGGTAGTCTTGTTATTATGGGAGATAGTTCTTTGTTGAGATTTTGTTACTCCAATAAATGGTAACTCGTCATTATGGGAGATAGTTCGTTGTTGAGATTTGTACTCCGATGGATGGTAGTCTCGTCATTATGGGAGACAGTTCGTTGTTGAGATTTGTACACCGATGGATGGTAGTCTCGTCATTATGGGAGTTAGTTCGTTGTTGAGATTTGTTACTCTAGTGGATGGTAATCTTGTCATTATGGGAGATAGTTCGTTGTTGAGATTTGTTACTCCAATGGATGGTAATCTCATCATTATGGGAGATAGTTCTTCGTTGAGATTCATTTTTCTTTGAAGAATTCATTTATTTCCAGTCGTAAGTACTGGTGCTGATTATTTGTTGCCTATCCTAATATTGGCTTTTGCTGGTATTATCCTACCATTTCTTTTCCTCTGTGGGTCGACGTTAGCTTTTTTTTGCCATCTTCTCTCTGAGTGGATAGTTCGTAGTTATCTGTCGATCACTGTTATCCTTTATTTTTCTCTTCTCAATATTTGAGTTGATGATACTTTGTCTCCTCTTTGGGATTTACCCCAATAGAGTCGAGTCTTCTGTTCACCAGTGATTTATTTTCCTGGTCTAATTTCTCTCTTAAACTTTTATTTTCTATTTCCCCAGTAGTGTCATGTGTCACCTTCGAATCTGTTTGTTTGCATGCACAATCATATGCATTGCATGGCATCTTAGGGAAAAAAACGGGGGCTTTTTTTATATATTTAAGTATCTTCAATTGCGTCGACGCGAATATTTTAACACTCGTATCTTCGAATAGAAGACACTTAATAAAGGGCAGCTGTTGTATCCCAATTTTTTCCTCTAAGATTCCTCTATCATCTCATATCAACTCAATCACAACAAAATCACACCAGGGTTTGGTTCTTCTCCCTATCTCTAGGCTTGTTCATGAGGAATCTCCAAGAACTTTGATTTGTATATTGTGATCCTCTATGTTTTGTATTGATTAACTTTTAACTAATATATACCATGAATGTTTGCTCTAATTGATGATGCTATAGGTGAAAGCACAACACACTTCATCAGGTTGATCTATAAGTTCATGAGTTTATTTCCATGTCTTATTCAACAAAGCTTCATTGAGATTCAAGTTTCACCATTGAATATTATTTAAAGTAATATCATGACAAGGTCTACTACGATTCATCATCCCTCAATTCATCAAATAAAGTCAAAAGATGCAAGGATTGATTGAAGAAGCTTGACCTAATTGGACAAATTCTTGATTCTTTGATCATAAGTACATAACTCTCTCAATCTTTAATATTTGAAACTGGTTATTGTTTCTATGGTTTCTTATTATCATCCATAACAAATTCCATTCACATGGAAAAATTTATTGTGCAAGAAAGTTTGTCAAAATTGAAAGGGGTTTCCAAGTCATTTTGGTACTCTAGAAGCTAGGGTTTTTAACTTCTAAGGGTTATATCTTGCTTATCTTTTCATATTTTTGAGTGATTCCAAAGAAATTCTTCTCTTTAAAGGGTTATCAACTAATCACTTCAAGAGTTTCAAGAAAATTTGGTGTGGAAGATTCCTAACGATGAAGAAAGATTACCATTCCTCTAGATAGGCCATCAAATTCCCTTATGTGACTTCAAAAGATCATAACTTGGTCAATTATTATCTCCTTGAGCCTATTATTTTTCCACAATTATCTTAAGGATTTTAAATTCAACTCTTCTTTTATGTGCAAAAATTTAAAATGAGTAGAAGATGCCCTAAGCACTCAAAAGATTATAGGTCACCTCATGGGTTTTCACCAATTTCAAGGAATCATAACTTGTTCAATATTTTGAATTTTTGAGTGATTCAAGTTTCCCAATGCTCTTTGGGAAGTCTACTTCAAGCTAGAATCAATGATCAAATCTAAATTTTGGAGGAAGGTCTTGTTTGGAATCAAAACATTATAGGTAACTTTTGAAGAAAAACTTAGAATTTTTCGAAGTACAAAAAGTCAGCATCTTTTTCTCAACTTTGAGTCATCACAACATTTAGCTCAAGAATCCATCTGATCTCACTCTTTGCACATTTTAAAGTTTGTGACCTTATCTTTCAAATGATTCAAGAATCACGCCCTAAGACCCCTTGAGCTATGAACACCATGGATTCAAAGATGGTACCATGAAACTGAATTTTTCTCCAAAGTCAGAATTTGAAATTCATAATATGACTTCTAATCACCAATTTAGCACGCATTTTTGGTTTAAACATGTTTAAAAAAGTTCCAAAAGTTGGATTAAGGATCAAAATGCATGAATTGATTGAGTTTTGATGCACACAGGGTCACACTTTTTTCACTTTCGAGCTTGATCCAATTTCCCTCCAAACTTCAAATTTCCTCTGAATTTTTTGCACCATTAGCTTCCCTATAAATAGAGGACCTCACTCCTCTCATTTTTTCAAGCTTGAACAGCCAAAATCACCTTGCCAGACTCCCTTCATAACTTACTTTTATGGGTTCTCAAATTCCTATTTTCTCTACTTTTCAATCCAATTTCTTTGTAGATTATTTATCCTTGAACTTCACTGAAGCTAACAGAAGAAGAACCAAGCCTTGAAGTGTCCTAAATCGTGCTAGCCAAGTCTAGTTTCAAAGCAATTTTCTGCTACTTCGTTTAAGTAGAATTCTTAACCAAATTGACCCAAATAAAGCCCTTCATCCTTCTAATTTTCATACTTCTTACAATTTGTATTTTTATTGAGAATTAAGAGAGATACTTGGGAATTTCGTGCTCTATATTTTTTCTGGTTTTCTTCAAATTCAGCCTTGCACAGTTTATATAAATTTGGCACGAGGGTACCATTAAAATTGTCTTAAAGAGACGAATCTAATGGTACCGGTCTGGTTCTCTAATTTTACAGTTCGTGGAACCTCAATTTAGGGCATCTGGAGGTTGAAGACGACCTACGTGTCGTGCTTCAGCCAATGATAGCGTGACATGTGATTTTTTGAATTCCATCCAATGCATCTGTTTTACTATGCGCAGGTCATAGGAACCCTTGGATCTGATTACTTTCATTAGTCAGACTTCATCCAACGCACCAGATTTTTAATCACTTATAAATATTAAAAATTGGTTTGGTGTGATTTCCAAAAAATACCATGATATACACAGCGCGCCAGATCCATTGGATCTGTTTACTAACGCGTTTTGACTCTTATCCAATGGTCCATACTTTTTTGACTTTATTTTTATTTTCTGGTTTTTCATATTTAATTGTTTTAAACTTCAAAAAATCATAGAAAATCCATTTCTGACTCAAAATCTGAAAAAATTCCTAAAATTATTTTGGATTTTTCTCTTTCTGATTTTTATTTTTTCATAATTTTATTTTATGATTTGATATTTTTTATAATTTTTTCACTTTGATTAGTTTGTTTTAATTGATTAAAAATATTTTCCTTGATTTTTAAATTCTTAAAAAATTATGGAAGGATCCAATGGTCTTTTGACAAATATTAGTGACCTCATTTTATTTTTATTTCTGATTTTTCTATTTTTCACAAATTTTGGATTAATTTGCTTATTTTTTCCAATTTTAAAAAATAGTTTTTGACTTTAAAAAATTGTGAAATTTTTTTCCAACCTTTATTAAATCATGTTTGATCCCTATCTATTTTTTAAGATTTTTTATTTGGTGTTTTAATATGCTTTGTGTATTTTACCATTCGTTTTCCATTTATTAACCTTTTAAACATTGTTTTATTTAAATATTATTTATTATTATTTTTTTATTTTGGTTCTGACTTGGACTTTATTTGGTGACAAATTCTTCAACCTCATTGGATCTTGGGTGTTGATAGGTTGAGAAACCAAATCCATCAAAATGGATAAATGATGTTAATGATATTTGAAACCCTAATTATATAAAATATTTCCCATCCCTCTTCATCTTATCCCCTTCTTACTTGTACCACATTGTTGTACACCAAAATTTGCCCTCTCATTTTATCAACATTTCTCATCACAAGGCTCTTGGAACTCAAGATCAAGCTAGGGTTTGCTCTGCTCAAGACATCTCCTTACACTGATGACCTAAACTAGGGTTTGAGTTGCACAGGGATTTTTGGACCTTCAATGCTCAAATTGACTTTCATATTTCATGTTGGACTCATAAGTTTGTCCATACCAAGTTTCAAGCCCTGAATCAAATTTTTGCCTAGTTAATTGGACATTGACCTAGAAATCAGTTGTATTGAGGAAAAAGTCAACTGTGGCCAATTTACAGTTAAACCTCATGAAATTTGACCCACATCAACATTATGAACTCATATGAACCATTTGATCAAGTTTGGACCACAACTCCACAAGAAATTTGATCAGATCACCAAAAGGGCAAAATGGTCATTTTTAGGGTTTTGACTGTACAAAGGCAATTTCTGACTTTTTGACCAAACCAATGGAAAATTAGGTTCAACCATGGACTCAAGGACTCAATGGCATCATCTTTATTTATTCAACAAGTTCAAAAGATCTCAAATGCATGAGATTGACAGATGAATTTTTCAGTCAACTGATCAAAATTTGACTGTACACTGAAAAGTCAAACTTTGACTTTTTGGTCAAAATCAAGTGCCAAGGGTCATTTTTCATTAAGATGTGTCAAATTATGAAAATTGTTCATCAAGAAACCCAAAATTGCAAATTAGGGGTTGAAATTGAAAATTTTTCATAACTTAGAATTTTTCTAAGTTATGAAATTTTCTTAATTTTTCCTAACTTCGCCCCACATTTTCACCATGATGAAAATGGATTCAAACAAAACTTACAACATGAAAGTTGTAGTCCTCCACAAAGTCTACAACTTTGATTCACAAAGTTTTCTCAAAAGAAGCTTGGATCTCAAGTTATGATTTTTGGAACAAGGGTCCCTAAAACTTTTAACTTAGAGAAATTTTGCCCTAGTTTAGGAAGGATTTTTCCCTATCTTCTTGGCCATTTTTCACATAGTTCCACTTGGAGTCTCAAGTTTCATTTCAAAGATGGATTATAAATAATGTTTCAAGCTTTCCAAATTGTCCAAGAACTCCTCAAAAACATTTCTGGTTAGGGAGAATCGAATGCTTGAAGTTGGCAAAAACTCACTTTGTATCCATGGCAAATTCATGTTCACTCAAGTGGCATTTTCAAACCAGCATGCCTTGTACTAGTTTGCAGGCCTCTAAACCATTTCACACTCCATAATTTAATGCAAATCTATTGAGCTAATGCATTGTCTTGGTCATTAGGGTATTGTACACAAGTTTAATCCCTAAATGGTAAAAGGCACATTTCCATTTTTGCAAAAGGTTGCTTTATGTCAAACCACTAATCCTTGAGCATAGAGCCAAATCTCTTGCAGCTAAACAAATCCACTAATTAGAGGGGCCAAGAGGATTGTATGCATGGGGATAAGATGGCCTGTACAGGACTGTAACCTCACTTCCACTTTCTTACTTCAAAAACAAGAAATTGTCCAAACACTTGACAACTTGGAAACCAGTCAATGCTAGCATACACAAACATTTCAAACAACTTTCACACAACCCTTTGAGCAAGATACACGAGTACTTGAGCCCCAAAACCTCCCATAGCCAGAAATCACACTTCTTTGGCAAAACAGGGCATGTGCTGCAACTTGAGTTCTCCAGCTCACTTGGCTCGTGCGTTTTGCCCCTTTTTGCTTCAGACATCTTCCATTCCACTCACTCAAGCTATCCCAAACCTCCATTGCCAACTGTAACTCCATTTACAGTGTTCACCATTTTCATTTCAAGCTTGTGCAGGTTGAGTTCTAGAGGTTGATTCAGGGACTTTCAAGGCAAGCTAGCTATTGGAAAAGATCAAGTGAAGTTTAGGCAAGCTACCAGACACCTCAAAACTTGTTGAGAAGCACTGCATTGCCCTACACGAATCCAACTGAAACAGGTTTTTCCTCACTTTATATCTCTCTATTTAGGAACATTTAGCCTTAGGTTTGTGAATAAAAAATATAGTGTTCATTGCTAGGAAGCCATACATATGCTCAACTTTCATTTATATTAAGTGTCCTAGGAGAATTTCATCCATGAACATGTTGAAAAAACTAGGTCATATTTTAGGGCCAGAGAAATTCTCTCTGGTATTTGAGAGTTAGGATTAATGCTTTATATGGTTAGAATCGTATTGAAATTCTCTACAAGTTTGATGTTGTGAGTTTTGGCAAAAGATCACGTTTACAGGATGTCCAAGTTGGTATAACAGGCGCGCGTTTTTTCAAAGGCTGGAGGAAGAAGATGAAGTGGTGGGCTGGGCTTGGCCTGCTTACTTCTAACACCCCTCTTTTCAGTTTCACACCTCCTGGCCCAATTTCGTAAATTTTCACATTTTTGCATTTTTGATTTCTTTCCTGATTTTGTTCATTTATTTCCAAGTATAAAAAATGCCTAAAAAATATTTTCATAATTTTTTACATTTATTTAGCATTTTATTTTAATTTTTCTAATATAGGAAACATTTTAAATACTTTTATATTATTTACTTAAACTTGAAAATAATATGTAAATATATACTTTTATTTTTATTTCTTATTTTTGTTCATACTGAAAATATTATTAAAAATATAATTTATTTTTGTACATATTTTATTTTATTTTATACATATTTAATATATTTAATATATATATATATATATATATATATATATATATATATATATATATATATATATATATATATATATATATATATATATATATATATATATATATATATATATATATATATATATATATACTTTTATTTTACTAAATACTTAGAATAAAAATACAAAAATATTACATTTTTATTTTTATTATTATTTATACTAAAAAATACCTTTTTTAAGTATATTTCATTTTTATACATATTAATATATTTTTTGTATATAAATAATATAATATATTATTTTCTTAAAGAAATTAGGGTTTCATCCCTTAAACAATTAAATAAATCTTTTATTTATTTCTTTATACTTTTTTACATTAAAAATACTTTTACATACATAGGTGAACAAAAACCTTTTTTGCATAAATACATATTATTTGATATTTATTTATTTTGTTTATTTAAATATTATTCATTTATTATTCATGCAATTAAATTCAATTTGGATGTAATAGTAAATTAGGGTTTATATTTCTTGTCAAATACCCCCTATTCAAAAATTGTACCCCCATCCCCATAATCATGTTGTAATAGCTTAGAACTTTAAATTCTCGCATTTTACGCTTTCAATTATGCCATGATTAGAGAATTAGGGTTTGTATGCAAAATCAAAATCAACAAATAGTTTGACCTAATCAAAGACAAAAATGCATGAAAATCAAACACAATGCACACTTGCACCCCTAGGATTACAATCCACTTGTTGCCTTCAAAAATGGGCCATGGTATGCATGTTGGGTACTTTGGCAAAACAAAAACAAAACAAAAGATCATAGTCCCTCGATGACGCTATCTTGGTTTCCTAAACAAAAATGATCAAGTCCCTCAAAAATTTTGCCAAAGATGCTTGACAAAATTGCTATCATGGTCTATACAATGACCCGCGCCTGTCCCGTTTAACATCCTAACACAAGGTTGTTCACCAAATGCAATGGTGAAACAACACTGTCAAAAGGGTTAAAAACATAAGAAATATCTTTGAGTAAAATAGGGTAGATAGCTCTTAGTTACTTGATCAAAAAAGCTTGCAAAAACATCCTTGCTATTTTCAAACACACTTCACAACACAATTTCAAAACATTTCCGAAATCAAACTTTCAAAACATTGAAATCTTTTCAAAAGACAAAAACCCCTTTGTATACAATCAAACAAGAATCATTACAAAAGTTGCCACAACGATGGCCTCTTTTCAAAACATCTTTCAAAACCACACACAAAGCACCATTTCAAACAATTGGAAAAGCAAAGCAAGTGATCTAAACAAGTAGCTAAGAGCCCATGGATAACCATGGATGAAAAGGGTGCTTGCACCTTCCCTTTTCATAATCTACTCCCCGAACCCAAGAAAACATCTCAAAGGTCTTTCCTGTGATTTTTGACCTTTCCTTAGGATAAAATAAAAAGTCAGTGGGGACTCTTGCTAAACCGAAACATTTGCGAACACAAACGCAAAACCTCAAGTCATTTCTCCCACCGTATCACAGAACTGGCGACTCTGCTGGGGATAATTCTAAAAGTGGAGTAACCTTAGGGTTTAGATCACCCTTTGCATGCTTATCTTGTTTGCTTTGTTTGCTTTACATTTGGTTCTCCTGTTTGGGCTTGAAATCCTCTACCCGGATTTGGGAAACATTCATAGGTAAATAGCAATACGTTGTGGAAACTGTGCGGGGTATACCGACATGGTTGAAGCAATAGCTATATTAGTGCAACATATTTGTGAGTACCGGTAGCATTTGAGTCAATCAAAGAGAATACGTGGACGCTGAGTGATGTCATGAAGCACTAATGAACTCTTAGAACCTTACTTGACCATCTTGGCCTTATTAGGGGTAGTGAGATGACCGGCTTTGGCGCAGTCCGAAGTTGGTAGATACTCGATACTACACTCATTGAGGGTTGTTTTCTTGGAATATTTTGGTCTCCAGTTAAGTGGCTAAATCAAAACAATGAACATAGAAAATAATCCAGTGATATTGAGCTCCTTAGAACCCGGTTATTATTTATAGGACAAGTTGAGCCAACTAACTTCAAGAGGGTACTTACCTACGAAACCTCATGCAAGCCTGAAACTAGGAACTTGTGTGACTTGTTTGTACATGTGATTGTGCATACATCATGAACATCATAAAGCATCATATGCATCCACTAACCATTTCAAGGGTTCGGATCTTCATCTTTGTTCTTGTTTTGTAGGTTATGGAATCTCTTCGCAGGAGAACAATTCAAGTCAACCTTGTGAGAATCCCTCCTCAACTCAAGGAGCTTACTTCCAAGATTCCAGAGAATTCTCTCTTCAGTGAAAGACATGGTAGACTTCTCAACTTGGTTAACTCCAACATTGAAGAAGACACGGTGAAAGTTCTCTTCCAGTTCTTTGACCCCCTACACCATTGTTTCACATTCCCTGATTACCAACTAGTACCTACTTTGGAGGAATTTTCTCAACTCCTGAGGATTCCTATTCTCCATCAACTACCCTACAATGGTACGGAAAAAGAACCAAAGCCTGAAGATGTTGCTCAAGCATTACACTTGCAACCATCTGATATCAAAGGTCATTGGGAAACCAGAAGTGGTGTCAAAGGTTTTCTGGCAAAGTTTCTGTTTGAGAAGGCACAAGACTGCTGGAATTCTCTAGATCTACAAGCTTTTGAGGAGATTGTATTACTTCTCATCTATGGGTTGGTCTTGTTCCCAAACCCTGATCAGCTTATAGATGTGAATGCTGTCAAGATTTTCATATCTCGGAATCCTGTGCCTATATTGCTTGGGGACATCCTACACTCATTTTACACACGAACAATGAGGAAAAGAGGTGTTCTCATGTGATGTACTCCTCTTCTAGCAAGGTGGTTTATTTCTCACCTTCCCTAAATAGTTTTGAAGAATGAGCAGGGTTTAAGGTGGTCGCAACGATTGATGACCCTCACACATTCTGATGTTCATTGGTGTTCCCGGTCCAGAGAAAATGTCATCATCATTGATCGTTGTGGGGAATCCCCTAATGTCCCACTACTTGGCATTAGGGGAGGCATTACCTACAACCCCTGTTTAGCTCTAAGGCAGTTTGGATATGCTCGAAGGGATGGCCCTCACGACATGCTGATTCCTGATTTGGTTTTTAACTTCGACAACAACGCTCAGGGACTTCGACAAAGGTTTATCAGAGCTTGGAGGATGCCCAACAAGGTGGATAGTAAGACACTGGGGCACAATAATTCCATCCCCCTTGAGCCTTATCTCAGGTGGGTACGAACCCGTGCCCAGAGTCTTATGATGCCATACCCCCACATTCTCCCCGTGATCAAAGATCCTGTTATGGAAGGAGAGGTTCCATACACCCTCCTACATCCATACATGCCAAAATCATTGGAAGAATTACAAAAGAGTTGGATCCAACTCAAGGAGGAACAAAATACTTTTGAAGCCAACTTCTATGCCAGTGAGAAGAAGGTTTTGGAACTTACCCGCCGACTTCACGAGGAGGAAACTCTCAACACTTACATCGCACCAAAGAGGATGCGCAATGTCTTTTTACATTAAGAATTTTGTAATATTTTGCCCTTGGGGCATTTATGTACTAACAAATTTCTTCTTAATATGACGTGTGTTCTTTTTTGTTTGCAAAAAATTTGAATTTATGAATCCTTGAATGCATTACATGAATAACATATCATTCATTATATGCATAAACAGGTCTTCGCACCAGGTTTCCTTATCTTTCTGCTGTTTATTTCAGCAAGATGGATTTGGAGCAGACGGTTAAGGATCTGTAAGCACAGAATTCGCAATTCCAGCAACTCCTCATGACCTTAGCAAAGGGTCAAGAGGACCTTAAAGCACTGTTGGAGAAAGATAAAAAGAAAAAGAAGAAAAGGACCGGTATGGCCACTATGGGAAGAAGGTTTGAAAACCAGGCCAGAAAAGTCCTCGAGTTCCCCTCGACGTTTGATGAAGGGATTGGTAAAGGAAAAGGAACTGTGATGCCTTCTGAATCTGAAGTTGAAGAAGAAGAAGAGGAAGAGGATGAAGATTACTCCGAACAACAATATCCCCCGGCGGATGATAAGTATAAAAATCTTGAGGATCGGTTGGCAGCCATGGAGTTGCAAAGGGTACCTGGTTTAGATTTCGAAGAACTAGGGTTGGTTGCTGGGATCGTCATTCTTCCCAAGTTCAAAGTTCCTACATTTGCTAAGTATGACGGTTTGTCCTGTCCAAAGATGCATATGAGATCCTACGTCAGAAAGATCCAACCTCACTCCTCTGATAAGGATCTTTGGCTCCACTTTTTTCAAGATAGCTTGTCAGGCACACAATTGGACTGGTTTTATCAACTTGAGAGGTCAGATGTTCACAACTGGGAAGATTTAGCTGCTTCTTTCTACCGACAATACCAATACAATGCAGATTTATCGCCTACTCGTACTCAACTACAGAGTATAGGTATGGCTTCTAATGAGGGATTCAAGGAATATGCCCAGAAGTGGCGTGATCTGGATGGAAGGGTGCAACCACCATTGTCGGATAAAGATCTGGTTGACATGTTTTTAGGGACTTTGTCTGGTCCATTCTTCAATCATTTAATCGGGAGTTCATCTGCAGGATTCACCGAATTAATTCTGACCGGTGAAAGGGTCGAGGCTGGCATTAAGAGTGGAAAAATTCAGAAGGATGCCTCCGCTTCCACTGCTGTTAAGAAGACCTTCCCAGCCAAGAAAGAAGCTTCTACTGTTTATTCCCAGAAAAATCAAGGAAGAATAGAGCGCTGACCAACGGTGGGGGCTGTGATGATTCAGAACTCTTCAACCGATCAACCTCGTAACAATCAACCAAGATCTAATCAGCAAAGGGTAGAAAGGCCACAACGACAATTCACACGAATCAACATGACACCGGCTCAAGTCCTCCCTCATCTGTTAAAGCTGAATCTCACCAACTTGAAAGAAGCACCGAAAAACCCCAATACCTCATCTCCTTATTATCACTCCAATGCAAAATGTGCGTACCATTCTGACAGTGTAGGGCATGATACCAACAATTGTTGGGCTCTTAAAAACAAGATCCAAGACTTGATAGACGCCAAGGAGGTAGAATTTGATGCGCCCGAAAAGCCAAATGTGATTTCTGCCCCAATGCTGAAGCACATTCATAATGTCCATGCCGTTATGGAAGATCTTCATGTCACCACCGTTAATGAATTAATGACTCCGTTACCAGCGATTAAAGTGAATTTGGTGAAATCCGGGATATTCCCAGGCTGTGGAAAAGACTGCTACTTTTGTTCAAACTTGCAAGCTGACTACCCACTGTTGAAATCAGGCATCCAACGCCTGATGGATACCCAAGAGGTCCTCTTTCAAAAGACTCATGTTGATACTATCACTCATACCTTGATACTCCAACCAATGACATTGCCATAATAACCATCTCCGACAATCTTCCCAAGGTCTGCAAAAGGCCTGTCAAGATTACGCCTGATCCTAAGTTTGTGCCGATGAAAATCACCATGCCGGGGCCTGTCCCGTATAAATCTAACAAGACGATACCATGGAACTACAGAGGAGAAGTCTTCTACCATGGTATCAAGCAGATTGAATCAGTCCAAGAGAATTTCGATGATGAAACCCCTGATATAGGGAATATTGCGGGAACAAGCAAGATAAATCGCAGCGGAAGGATCTTCTCTCCGGAGACTGCTCCTCCACGGGCAGTCTTCAGACCCTCGAGAGTTTTTGTACCTGTCAAGCCATCTGTGCAAAGCCCGATAATTGAAGAAATTGATGTACCTGAAGTTAGACCCTCTGATGTTACTACCAAAGGTAAGGGGATACTAGAAGAGCCTATCAGGATGAAGGCTCAGACTGTGGTAATCCCTGAGACCACCCAGAAATAGATGGAAGAAATCTTAAAGATAATCAAGAAGAGCGACTACGATGTCGTGGAGCAGCTAGGGCAGACCCCTTCCAAAATCTCCATGCTAGCTCTCCTGCTCTGAGGCTCATGCTAAGGCCTTAATCAAATTTCTAAAGACGGCACACATGCCTCAAGAAACTTCTGCTGACCAGTTTCAAGAGTGCGTGGCTAGCCTTACTGCCGATAATGGTATTGGTTTTTCTGATGCTGATTTGACCCCTAAGGGAAGGAAGCACAACGATGCACTGCACGTCTCAGTAGAGTGCAGAGGGACTACACTTGCCCATGTCCTGGTGGATACTGGTTCATCTTTGAATGTCCTACCGAAGAAGGCGTTGGACAGATTGGACTGTGAGGGTTTGACCCTAAAGTCCAGTAACATCGTTGTTAGAGCCTTCTACGGTTCCAAGAGGATGGTTCATAGAGAAGTGGACATTCCAATCAAAGTGGGCACTGAAATTTTCAACTCTACCTTTTATGTGATGGACATCCATCCTTCATATTCATGCTTGTTGGGAAGGCCGTAGATCCACAATGCTGGGGCAGTCACTTCCTCTCTGCACCAAATTCTAAAGTACCCAGTACAGGGTAAGATTATAACGGTGCACGGTGAGGAAGAATACATGATAAGTCACCTCAACTCCTTCCGCTATGTGGAGTTGGATGGCGAGTTCATAGAAACGCCTTTCCAACATTTTGAAGAGGTTCCTCTTGAAGTCGTAGTTGCGAAGACAATGACTGATGTGCCTATCGTTTCCAAGCCTGTGTCTAGGATGGCATCCCTCAAGGATGTGGAGGCTGTAATCAAAGAAGGAAGGAGTACAGTGTGGGGGCAACTGCCTGATTTGCCTCACAAGACGAACAAGTTCGGATTAGGTTTTACTGCTGCTGGCCAGAAAGCTGTGCGTCGCTTCCGGGCTGGAGGACCACCCGTAAAAATCACTCACAATGGAATTAATGCCTTAGAAGATGATGATGAAGAAGACAACTTTGAAGATTGGATCTTTCCAACCGGCAAAGGAGGATTAAGCAACTAGGAAGCGAAAGATTTTGTTCCCATCACTTTCATCAACCAGTAATTTATCTTTGAACAATTCCCTATTTTGGTCTGTAATAATTAAATAATTCGTACACTATTTTCACCTTATGCCTTACCCGGGGCATATTGGTCCATTTGTAAGGGCTTGATTTCTTCATTATCATATGCCATGTTTAATGAATCATTGGACGTTTTCATCTATAAACTGTTGTGTTCATTTTCTTTCCTTTTACATTTTTGTTTTGTTTAAGGATGGCTATCCCTTACACACACCCACACTCACAAAATGCAGGTACCCATCACTCCAAATTCCATGGGTGACTATTCTGCTTTAGCCTTCGGCGACTCTGAAGATTTGGTTAATCATGCCGAGTACGGAGGTGATGAAGACTGTGAAGTGCCTGGAGAGTTAGCCAGACTTTTGCAACAAGAAGAGAGGGATATTCTGCCCCATGAAGAGTTGCTAGAAACCATCAATCTGGGAACAGAGGAAGACAAGAAAGAGGTTAAGGTGGGTGCCAACCTGGAGCCAAGTGTCAAAGAGCGTCTAGTTCAGCTGCTGAATGAATATGTTGAGATCTTTGCCTGGTCCTATGAAGACATGCCGGGACTCGACACAGATATTGTGGTTCACCGTCTCCCTACAAGAGAAGACTGTCCACCAATCAAACAAAAGGTCCGCCGAATGAGGCCCAACATGTCTGAAAAGATCAAAGCTGAGGTGATGAAGCAATTCAATGCTGGCTTTCTGGCTGTTACTTCCTATTCACAATGGGTTGCTAACATTGTGCCCATGCCTAAGAAGGACGACAACGTCAGAATGTGTGTGGACTATCAGGACTTAAACAGGGCTAGCCCTAAATATGATATTCCACTACCACACATTGACATCTTGGTTGACAATACAGCTCAACACAAGGTATTTTCCTTCATGGATGGATTCTCGGGATACAACCAGATCAAAATGGCCCCCGAAGACATGGAGAAGACTACTTTTGTTACGCAGTGGGGTACCTTCTACTACAAAGTGATGCCATTCGGACTAAAGAATGCCAAGGCAACCTATCAGCGAGCCATGGTAGCATTGTTTCATGATATGATACATCATGAGATCGAAGTCTACGTAGACGACATGATAGCCCGTTCACAGACAGAAGAAGAACACCTTGATCATCTACAAAAGCTGTTTGTCAGATTGAAGGAATATAAGCTCAGACTGAACCCTAGCAAGTGCACTTTTGGAGTCAGGTCTGGTAAACTTTTTGGATTTATCGTCAGCAACAAAGGCATTGAGGTTGATCCTGCTAAAATCAAAGCTATACAAGAAATGCCTGCCCTCCGCACTGAGAAGGATGTTAGAGGTTTCTTGGGATGCTTAAACTATATTGCGAGGTTCATCTCTCACCTAACATCTACCTGTGAGCCAATCTTCAAGCTATTGAAGAAAGATTAGGTGGTTGAATGGAACAATGACTGTCAAGTTTCTTTTGATAAGATCAAGGAGTATTTGTTGGAACCTCCTATCTTGATGCCACCCGTCGAAGGAAGGCCATTAATCATGTATCTGACTGTTTTGGATAACTCAATGGGGTGCGTACTGGGCCAACATGACGAGTCTGGCCGAAAAGAGCATGCCATTTATTACCTTAGCAAAAAGTTTACCGACTGTGAGACTCGCTACTCACTGCTCGAGAAAACTTGTTGCGCTTTGGTATGGGATGCTCGCCGGCTAAGGAAGTATATGTTGACACATACCACCTTGCTGATTTCTAAAATGGATCCGATTAAGTATATCTTTGAGAAGCCTGCTTTATCTGGAAGAATCGCTAGATGGCATATGATCCTGACTGAGTATGATATCCAATACACAACCCAAAAAGCTATAAAGGGGAGTGTACTAGCTGACCATCTAGCTCATCAAGCCGTCGAAGATTACCAATCTATGAGATTCGACTTCCCTGACGAGGACATCATGACATTGGACAACATTGAAGGTAACTGACCGTATGACGGACCTGAACAAGGATCCCGATGGACCCTGTACTTTGATGGTGCTTCAAATGCACTTGGCAACGGTATCGGTGCAATACTTATCTCCCCAGAAGGTTTCCATACGCCTTTCACTGCAAGACTCTGTTTCAGTTGCACCAACAACATGGCCGAATACGAAGCTTGTATCTTTGGTCTCAAGGCTGCTATTGACTTGGGAATAAAATCTTTGGTCGTATTTGGGGCTCAACTTTGGTTATCAGTCAAATCAAAGGAGAGTGGGACACTAAACATCCTAATCTTATCCCATACAAAGAACATGTTTTGACATTGTTGCCTCATTTCGAGCAGATTACCTTTGAGCATTTCCCGCGAGAAGAAAATCAGCTAGCAGATGCTCTGGCTACAATGTCTTCCATGTTTAAACTCAACTGGGATAATGAGGCTCCCCAAATTACCATCGAACGAATGGATGAACCTGCGCACTGTCATGAGATTAATACCGAAGAAGTAGTGGAACAACCCTGGTTTCATGAAATCAAAAGGTATCTCCAGACTCGAGAATACCCTGAAGGAGCTTCCGTCAATGACAAAAAGTTCTTAAGGAGATTTGCTGCCAAGTTCTTCCTGAGCAATGGTATCCTATGTAAGCGCAGCCATGATTGTGTCCTACTTCGCTATATGGACAAGGATGAAGCAGATTTGATCATGACCGAAATTCATAGTGGCACATTTGGCACCCACCTAAGCGGATATACGATGGCTAAGAAGATTCTAAGGGCAGGCTACTACTGGTCTACCATGGAAGCTGATTGTCATCAACATTCCCGTACTTGTCACAAATGTCAAGTCTATGCTGACAAGGTACATATTCCTCCAGTTCCTCTCAATGTTCTGACAGCTCCTTGGCCATTCGCGATGTGGGGAATTGACATGATTGGAGAGATCAAGCCTACGACCTCCAATGGACATCGTTTCATCCTGGTGGCTATTGATTACTTTACCAAGTGGGTCGAAGCAGCTTCCTACGCCTCCGTTACAAAGAATGTGGTTACCCGCTTCATCAAGCAGAACCTCATATGCCGGTATGGTATCCCCGACAGGATTATCACGGACAACTGTACGAACCTGAATAACACTGTGATCACCGCTCTGTGCAAGCAGTTCAAGATTCAACATCACAATTCATCTCCCTATCATCCAAAGATGAATGGTGTTGTTGAAGCTGCGAACAAAAATATCAAGAAGATCATTCAAAAGATGACAGTCACCTACAAGGACTGGCATGAGATGTTACCGTTTGATTTACACGGATATCGTACCACCGCGTGTACTTCAACTGGGGAAACCCCCTTTTCGTTGGTATATGGCATGGAAGCTGTTTTACCTATGGAAGTTCAGATTCCATCCTTAAGGATTATGAAGGATACTGGTTTGAATGAAGACGATTGGATTCAGACCCGACTTGATCAACTTAACTTGATCGACGAGAAGCGACTTACTGTTGTTTATCATGGTCAGACGTATCAAAAACGGATGATCAAGGCTTTCAACAAGAAAGTCAGACGTCAGGTATATCAAGTCGGAGATCTTGTAATCAAGCGGATCATCTTGCCGCAAAGTGATCCTAGGGGCAAGTGGACTCCTACTTACGAAGGACCATTTGTGATCAAGAACATCTTTTCTGGTGGGGCAATGATTCTGACCACCATGGACAGCGACGACTTGCCGCACCCTGCGAATGCAGACATAGTCAAAAGATACTACGCATAAACGACCCGACAAGTTGAAAACCCAAAAGGGCGACTTGGGAAAAAATTGGCTTCCCGGTGAATCGAAAACCCAAAAGGGCGGTTCAGGCAAAAATTAGGGATAAATAAAAAAATCTGTACACCCGGCAAGTTGAAAACCCAAAAGGGCGACTTGGGCAAAAAAGGGTTTCCCGGTGGATCGAAAACCTGAAAGGGTGGTCCAGGCAAAAGTTAGGGAATTAAAGCGTATGACTATGTCTCGTCGGATCACTTTAAGGACAATCTCTTCACCAACAAGCTCCAAGCTTCTGATCAATCCAATCATCCGCGGACGAAGCAATGAATGGACAAGATACTCAGAGTTGTGAAGGCTATAGCATAATGGGAACCCCATGGAATTGTTACACATAGCCATCTTTCTTTTTGTAAATTTTTTCAATTTTTACGACAACATTCTCTTACTAGGATGTCTGTCTCCTTTGTACAAAGATACTTACAAAAGTTAATACAAAAATACTTCAAAGTGCAGAAATTTGCTTGCCTTTCCTTTCTTTTTACACTTATGTTTTATTTGAAAACGTCCAATGGTTTGTTAAATAGGCATATGCATTTGAATATAATCACTGCTTACAAATAAAACGAAATGAGAAAGGATAATTACTGGTAGGTCGAAAGGGTGGGAAAACGTATTTAGGCTATTCCAAAAGAAATCCCCTACAGCATGTCATTCAGATCTTCAACAAAGCTAAAACCTTGAAGTACATATCCCCAGCGGAGTTAAGTTGTAAAATTCCCATCAGAGTTAAGTCTCTAAACTCCCGATCCCCAGTGGAGCCCGAAAACTTTGAACTACAACGAAGATGAAACCTTCTTCCCCAGCAAGGTTAAATTTCCAACTATCAATCCCCAGCGGAAACCATTCAGTTTTCCCCAACTTCCCCAACAGGTTATCTTGAAAGCCTGAGAACCAACCAGATAACAGTTAACTTTTTGTTTTATCCCCAACTAGGATAATTCCCCAGTAGATTGGCGTACAATCCAAACTCCCGATTTCCCCGGCAAAATAAACACTCTCCCCACAAAGTTATTTCCCAACAAAACAAAGATTCTAGTTCCCGTTTTTCCATTTTGAAGCCTCCTAGGTTTTAATTCCCCAGTAGAGGTCGTCGGATTTTTCCTTATTTCCCCAGGAAGGTCATGAAGAATCCTCATTCCCTGCAGAAGTTGTCAAACTCTTGTTAATCCCCACAAGTCACCAAGGATTTTTCAATCTCCAGCAGTGGTCCTAGGATTTCTCATTTTCAACAATCAAAGATTTTTGGAATCCCCAGCTTCGGTCAAGGATTTACTTCCTCCGGCAGCAGTCAAAGATTTCATTATCTCTAGTTATCAAGAATTTATTTTCCTCAGCAAGACAACTACTCAGCTTACATGCACACCCGTTACATCCATTACATTCATTAATGGAACACATTTTATTGCATCATACATATCATACAACATAACTTTGTGCTTTAGTTACCATTCTACCCTTTTCAGGGTAAGATTAAAAAGCTATCATTAACAACTAATCAGAGATTTCAGATACAGTATGGATACACCCCAGACACGGCAGTCATTCTATTACTCATTCAGATTTCAAGTCAGATACAGTATGGATACACCCCTGACGCGATAGTCATTATAATACTCATTCAGACTCCAGCAATCAGATACAGACTAGATACGCTCCAGACACGGAAGCCATTCTATTTCTCATTCAGATTCAACTATCAACTCCAAGTTCAGATACACTCTAGACACGGAAGTCATTTTGTCACTTGTCCAGATCCCAGTTACAGTATGAATATACTCCAGACACGGAAGTCATTCTACTACTCATACAGATCTCAACTTCAGATACAGTCCAGATACACTCCAGACACAGTTGCCATTCTGTCACTCATTCGGAATTTATCCCCAGCACATAGATGCTCCATACACAGATGTTTTTCTGTCACCCATTCAGAATACAAATACACTCCAGATACGGCAGTCATTCTGATATTCATTCAAGAATCACATACAATTACAGCTCGGGTATGCTCTAGACACAAACACCATTCCTTTGCTCATACAAACCCAGTCTCCAGATACAACTCAGATACGTTCTAAATACGGATACCATTCTGATGTTCATTCTACTGATTTTCAACAAACAAGTTTTGGATGGCATCTCTAAGCCCATCTCCAGCAAGATTCTACCATCTCCAAATGGCATCTTTAAGCCCATTCCCTCAGCTACATTTTTGACGAGTGCAAATTTACGGGCACTCTAGTGTCCAATCCTCTTTTACCTTTGAGTCACGACAGGCAAAATTTCTGATCTAACTCTTCAGGTTCAAGAAGATTGAACAGGGGAAAATGTTGTACCCCAAAATTTTCCCTCTCATTTTATCAACATTTCTCATCACAAGGCTCTTGGAACTCAAGATCAAGCTAGGGTTTGCTCTGCTCAAGACATCTCCTTGCACTGATGACCTAAACAAGGGTTTGAGTTTGCACAGGGATTTTTGGACCTTCAATGCTCAAATTGACTTTCATATTTCATGTTGGACTCATAAGTTTGTCCATACCAAGTTTCAAGCCCTGAATCAAATTTTTGCCCAGTCAATTGGACAATTGACCTAGAAATCAGTTGTATTGGGGAAAAAGTCAACTGTGGCCAATTTACAGTCAATCCTCATGAAATTTGACCCACATCAACATTATGAACTCATATGAACCATTTGATCAAGTTTGGACCACAACTCCACAAGAAATTTGATCAGATCACCAAAAGGGCAAAATGGTCATTTTTAGGGTTTTGACTATACAAAGGCAATTTCTGACTTTTTGACCTAACCAATGGCAAATTAGATTCAACCATGGACTCAAGGACTCAATGGCATCATCTTTATTTATTCAACAAGTTCAAAAGATCTCAAATGCATGGGATTGACAGATGAATTTTTCAGTCAACTGATCAAAATTTGACTGTACACTAAAAAGTCAAACTTTGACTTTTTGGTTAAAATCAAGTGCCAAGGGTCATTTTTCATCAAGATGTGTCAAATTATGAAACTTGTTCATCAAGAAACCCAAAATTGCAAATTAGGAGTTGAAATTGAAAATTTTTCATAACTTAGAATTTTTCTAAGTTATGAAATTTTCTTAATTTTTCCTAACTTTGCCCCACATTTTCACCATGATGCAAATGTATTCAAACAAAACTTACAACATGAAAGTTGTATTCCTCCACAAAGTCTACAAATTTTATTCACAAAGTTTTCTCAAAAGAAGCTTGGATATCAAGTTATGATTTTTGGAACAAGGGTCCCTAAAACTTTTAACTTAGAGAAATTTTGCCCTAGTTTAGGCAGGATTTTGCCCTATCTTCTTGGCCATTTTTCACATAGTTCCACTTGGATTATAAAGTTGAATTTCAAAGATGGATTATAGATCATGTTGCAAGCTTTCCAAATTGTCCAAGAACTCCTCAAACACATTTGTGGTTAGGGAGAATCGAATGCTTGAAGTTGGCAAAAACTCACTTTGTATCCATGGCAAATTCATGTTCACTCAAGTGGCATTTTCAAACCAGCATGCCTTGTACTAGTTTGAAGGCCTCTAAACAATTTCAAAATCCATAATTTAATGCAAATCCATTTAGCTAATGCATTGTCTTGGTCATTAGGGTATTATACACAAGTTTAATCCCTAAATGGTAAAAGGCACATTTCCATTTTTGCAAAAGGTTGCTTTATGTCAAACCACTAATCCTTGAGCATAGAGGCAAATCTCTTGCAGCTAAACAAATCCACTAATTAGAGGGTCCAAGAGGATTGTATGCAGGGGGATAAGATGGCATGTACAGGAATGTAACTTCACTTCCACTTTCTTACTTCAAAAACAAGAAATTGTCCAAACACTTGACAACTTGAAAACCAGTCAATGCTAGCTTACACAAACATTTCAAACAACTTTCAACAACCCTTTGAGCAAGATACACGATTACTTGAGCCCAAAAACCTCCCATAGACAGAAATCACACTTCTTTGGCAAAACAGGGCAGGTGCTGCAACTTGAGTTCTCCAGCTTACTTGGCTCGTGCGTTTTGCCCCTTTTTGCTTCAAACATCTTCCATTCCACTCACTCAAGCTATCTCAAACCTCCATTGCCAACTGTAACTCCATTTACAGTGTTCACCATTTTCATTTCAAGCTTGTGCGGGTTGAGTTCTAGAGGTTGATTCAGGGACTTTCAAGGCAAGCTAGCCATTGGAAAAGATCAAGTGAAGTTCAGGCAAGCTACCAGACACCTCAAAACTTGTTGAGAAGCACTGCATTACCCTACACGAATCCAACTGAAACAGGTTTTTCCTCACTTTCTATCTCTCTATTTAGGAACATTTAGCCTTAGGTTTGTGAATAAAAAATGTAGTGTTCATTTCTAGGAAGCCATACATATGCTCAGCTTTCATTTATATTAAGTGTCCTAGGAGAATTTCATCCATGAACATGTTGAAAAAACTAGGTCATATTTTAGGGCCAGAGAAATTCTCTCTGGTCTTTGAGAGTTAGGATTAATGCTTTATATGGTTAGAATCTGTTGTACCCCAAAATTTGCCCTCCCATATTCCTCAAGATATGTTAGGAATCATCTCCAAATGGTTCAAAATGGCTCAAGGGTTGTACAGTCAAATCACCTCCTAAGGCAATCAATTCAAAATTAGGGTTTTGGTTCTTTCAAGGAACTTGGGGTTTTCAATGGTTCAATCAAGTCTCATAGGCCTATATACATTCTCAAGCACCGACATGCCAAGTTTCAAGACTCACAGTACCAGTTTGCACAGTCAAAAGCTCCATTTGATCTACAGTCAACTGCAAGGGCAAAATGGTCATTTTGCAGTCAAAAGTCAGAATTCTTGGTCAACATCTTATTTTTGAGTTTACAATCATCATTTGATCAAGTCTTGATCATGATCCCACAAGAATAGCTCAAAAGTCATCAAGATGCAAAAGTTACTATTTTTGGACAACAGAAAAGTCAATGAAAGTACACTTTGAGTCAAAGGCCATAACTTGAGATTGGTAAATCCAAATGACATGGGACCAAAAGCATTGGTTAGAGGACTTCAAGGGCTTTCCAAAATGTCCAAGAACATGGTCATATGATCAAAATTGAGCAAGTTATGCATTGGAGAAGTTGGGCAATTTTCATGAATTTGCAAAAGTCAACTTTGCTCAAAACACTTTCTTTTTGCTAATGGGCCTCAAATCTCTTTTTGAAACTTCACCCATGACCTATGCACGACCCACCAAGTTAAATTGGATTTATTTTCTTAAATTTATTGATTAAATGGATTTTTAATACATATTAATTCATTTAATTAATTTAAATTATAAGGAAATAAAAGAGTTGATTCTTAAATCTATTTTTGAACCAAATGTGATCCAAATATGCTGACCAAGCAATTCCAATTCGTGCACAAGCTAAAAGATACAAAAATATCCAATTTTGGCAACTTGTTCAATCATGAAAAATCAAGAATATTTGATTTGTCAATCATCATCAATATTCAATATTCAAAGTTAAAAGACCATTCAAGAGCATATATATACATACACAAGCCAAGCAAAACCTAATTCACGCACAAAACCTTGCAGAAACGGCCATAGCAATTTCAAGAAACTTCAAGAAAAATCAAAACTTGTTCTTGCAATCTAGGCCAATTCAAGGTGCCTTGTCTATCCAAACACATTGTAGGTGGTACAAGGAGTGATTTGCAATCAAATTCAAGCACCAACGCTCAAGGAATCACGAAACACCATCTCACAGTTTTCACTTCTAATTCAAAATCGTATCTCTTAATTCATATGCATTTGACATGTTTTTGTGATTGATTTGCGTTGCTAGAGGTTATACAAAGCTAATGGAATAAATTAATTGAACCATAGTGCCCTAAACCGAGAGATGCCATGATTGAGTTTCTAGGGTTTTCAAGCTTTCAAATAGGGCTTTCCAAACCATGAAGAATTGGAACCAATGGGATACATGGTTGAATTCGTGAGACCAAGACGATTCCAACACATACCTCGCGAAATATTTCTTTTTGCTCTGTGTCTATTCGCTATTTTTTGTGCAGGAGATAGAGGAGGTTAAAAACCCCCGCTATCTGATTCTATTTATGCAGGACCAAGGTTGAAGATGATAACGTGTTGTCATCTGGTTCGTGTGTTTGAATTACGCGCTTTTATTTTATTTTTTCAGGCATATTAGTTTGTTTCATATATAATCACTACTTCTTATTTCTATAACAATTGAAGCAGCTTGGTTGGGTGGTAAACGCGTTGGCCTGTGAGCATTGGGACCCGGGTTCGAATCCCAGGTCCCCCAACATATTTGCTTTTATTTTCTTGCAGTTGATCCAACGCGTCTCAACAAACGTAGTCCACCATGTGATTCAAATCTCAATACGCCAAGTGGTTTCAGGCCAAGATCTAAAGGCCAGATTGGAGCATCCACCATACTCCCTGGTCAACGAGCATGGATGGAATCACAAGGGTCAAACAGGCTGGGCGCTAATGGGCCTGGGAATTGCAAATTACACCACAAAGTTGGGCCCAACACCCCCTGAGTTTCCCTTTTTTTATTTTCTTTCATTATATTTTATTTGTTCACTTGATTTATTTTTTTTATTCTTAATTAACCACTAACTAAAATAATTAATATTTTCCTAATAAAATCAGAAAACCTAAAAAATAATATTTTTATTAATTTCACTATTTCATTATTTTTGTAAATAAAAATTAACCAATTAATTTAGTTTTAAATTAGGTATAGTTTTAATGTTTTTTTGCAATAATGTAAAATTAATTAGAATATTAGGTTTTTAACAATTTTAATCATTCTATTTTTATTTCCTTAAATATTCTAAAAAACCAAAAATATTTTTATTTTAATTAATTAATTCAATTATTAATTTAGACTAATTTCTTTAATTCAAAAAATAACAAAAAATCTCCTTCTTTCTTAAAAAGGGTCAAAACCCTAAAAATTCTCCGATTTAACTTTTCTCGCGCATATTATTTTTTTTATCCATATAGTTTTAATTGCTCCGAGGATGTAATAGCTTTAACTTAGGATTATTTACCGCTTTTATTTACCTTTTCACATTTACTTTTCAAGGGTTTGTTTTTGGCGATGTAAATACCCGACGCCTTGTAATAGCTTAGTTTTATTTTCCGCAACCATTAACTGCTAGATGTATGAATAATAGGCTATGCATGACAAGATCTATCTTAACTTAAAATCAACCGTAGCTCACCATAACATGTACAAAGATAACATAACTGAAAATTGACACATTTGCACATGCCACTCCTAGGGTACGCCTCACTTGGTTGCCTCGAACGTGGTCATTGAGTATAGGAAGTTTTAGAGGTCGCCCTCCTGTCTAGAGATTAAAGTTGCCTCGAAACGGTTGCCTCGGATAAAAATGATCTAAGACATTAGGGTTATCACTAAGGCGTCCTAACATTGCTTTAGTGACCACATGTCCCTTAAATCGAATTGACCCAAAAAATCCAACGACGGTGCTACCTACTCCTCAATAGTGGGATAGCACTGTCTAAAGGACATTTACACAGTTTAATTCCTTTTGAGTAGGTAGAGGTTCTTAGGTACTTGCTCTTTCAAAACAAAACAAATTTTTCGCACTTACACTTTTCAAACAAAGTTTTCAAAAACACTTCATACACTCTTGAGGACAGAAACAAGAGTTAAATCGAAATTTTCAAACAAAAACTTTTTTTCAAAACCCACAAACACAAGAAAAGCAAAACTTTTGAAAACACAATGAGCAAGTACCTAAGATCCCGTGGATAACCACGGATAGAAAGGGTGCTAACACCTTCCCTTTCTATAATCTACCTCCCGAACCCGAGAAACATCTCGAAAAGGAATTTTTCTGTGCTTTTGTCCTTTCCTTGTTGGATAAAATAAAAGACGGTGGCGACTCTTGCTTACCGCGACATTTTGCGAAAACAAACGCAAACGCGAACCAGCATTCCAAAACAGTCAGTTCTATTTCCACCGATCACAGAACTGGTGACTCTGCTGGGGACACTAAATAAGCGAGGCGTACCTTAGGATTAGATCACTTGTGTTTTCAATTGTATGCTTTGTATGCTTTAAATTTTTTGGGTTTGTATCGGAGTTCTATAGATCCTAACCCGGATCTGGGGATACCCTTTAGAAGTAGCAACAAACTGTGAGGGAACTGTGCGAGGTATACCGACATGGTTGAAGCAGTAGCTACGTTGATGTGGCACTTTGGTGAGTACCGGTAACCCTTGAGTCAAGTCAAGGAGAGTACGGGGCCACCGCGTGGTGTCTTGAAGCATCAATTAACCTTAGGACCTTACTTGACCATCTTGGCCTTTTTAGGAGTAGTGAGATGACCGACTTTGGTGCAGTCCGAAGTTGGTAGATACTCGATACTACACTCATTGAGGGTTGTTTTCTTGGAATATTTTGGTTGCCAGTTAAGTGGCTAAATCAAAACAATGAACATAGAAAACAATCCAATGATATTGAGCTCCTTAGAACCCGGTTACTATTTTCTAGGACAGGTCTTAACCAACTGAAACTGAAAGAGGGTAGTACCTAAGCTTCATGCCGGCCTGAAATCTAAGGGCTCTTTTGTATGACTTGTGTGCCTTCAAACTTGAACTACTTGCACATTCTTGTTATCTGACAACATGAGTTCCTTGCAGGTTTTGTTTACAGTCTTTATCCAATAGTTTGGATTTATAGCAGGGCTTACTTACATCACCTCACACTTTTTCTTAAACGCATAGCATACACATCATAACATCATACACATCATAAAATCATACCTTAACATTTCCTTAACCATTTCAAGGATCTCAAAGGTTTGTGATGCAGGTCACGATGAATCAAATGTCTAGAAAGGGGCAAAGGGGATTTATTTTCCTCTAGCCAAGGTTGTTTGGAGATCAAAACATGATAACTTGAGTCAGGGGCTATGACCCACTCGATATGGTAAGCCTGACTCTTGAAGAAGGATTCTCAACAACATGAAGTTCCTTCAATCAAGCTGCAAAATTCAAATTCTAACAAGTTTCTTTGTTTACCCCACGAGATCCTTGAAAACATTGCATACATATATCATACATATCATTGCATTACAGGTACCATTACAGGTCTCTTATCTTCTTCGCTGTTTATTTCAGAAATCATCATGTCTACCGAACCTTCCACTGAACAAGCTATCAAGGCCCTCCAAGCCCAGAATGCCCAATTTCAAGAGCTGGTCATGAATCTAGCTAAGGGTCAACAGGACTTGAAGACCCTGATTTTGAAAGAGAGGAAGAAGAAGAAGAAGAGGACCGTCCTGTTCAACACTGGACGCAGGTTTGGAAATGGACTGCAGAATGAAGTTGATCTGACTGCCTCATCTGGAGGGAAAGACAGTCCACAAGAGAGGAGGATTCCTAGCCCCATAGTCTCCGACAACGAGACGGACTACGATGAAGAATAGTATCCTCCTGCTGAGGATAGGTACAAACAGTTGGAGGACCGCTTGAGCGCTATGGAGATACAGAACGTGCCCGGGCTGGACTTCGGAGACCTAGGTCTATCCTCTGGGGTGGTGATTCCCCATAAATTCAAGGCACCCGCCTTTGCCAAGTATGACGGAGCTTCCTGTCCAAAGCTGCACCTTCGGTCATATGTGAGGAGGATCCAACCTTACACTGCTGATAAGAACTTGTGGATCCATTTCTTTCAAGACAGTCTTTCAGGAACTCAGCTTGAGTGGTTATATCAGTTGGATGGAGCCAGTATCCGCAGCTGTGAGGATTTGGCTACTGCGTTCTATAGGCAGTACCAGTATAACTCCGACCTCGCTCCTACACGTACCCAACTCCAGGGTATGTCAATGGGGACGAGTGAAGGATTTAAGGAGTATGCTAAAAAATGGAGAGACCTTGCCGGAAGGGTGCAGCCACCTTTGACTGATCGTGAACTGGTTGATATGTTTTTAGGGACCCTGTCTGGTCCATTCTTTAACCATTTGATGGAAACTCTTCAGCCGGGTTTACAGACCTTATCTTGACTGGGGAGAGAATTGAAGCTGGCATCAAAAGTGGGAAGATTCAAGAAGCTACACCTTCTGATGCTCAGAAAAAGCCTTACAGTGGGAAGAAAGAGTCCAATGCTGTGTACAGTCAAAAGAGTCATCGTGACCAACACGTAGGGGCAGTCTTGATCTCTGGTTCTGCGTCACACCGAAAACAGCAAAAGGGAAATCAACGAAGGCCGGACGAGCCTAAAAGACAGTTCACCAACATCAACATGCCATTGTCACAAGCATTGCAGCACATGTTGAAGATGAATCTGATTACGGTGATAAACCCTCCTCCGAACCCTAAGACTTCTTCTCCTAACTACAACCCGGATGCAAGGTGTGCTTATGATTCCGGTAGTCCGGGGCACGATACTGACGATTGTTAGGCGCTGAAATACAAGATTCAGAATATGATTAACGCTAAGGAGATCGAATTCGAGCCTCCTGAGACTCCCAATGTGATCACTGCTCCCTTGCCAAAACATGGCTAGGATTGAAAGCACTTTTGTTCATTTGAATTCTGAAGTTGTATTTTTCTTTGCTTATTCAAACAATTATCATGTCAAACTCTTTTATTTCATTAATGCATTACACGTGTCTGTTTTGAATTAATTGTTTTCACTATGCTTAAAATTTCTTCATATTTCCTTTTTGTGATGTTCAAACTCTCGATTAAAAAATTCTAAGCCTTTTGAGGGAGGATGACGAAAATGATACCACGATCTTTACAGTATGCTTTTGAACAGACCCCGCTGATGAGGTACAGGCATTGTTTCAAATCCTAAACAGTGGAGTTATAAGGAAGATAATCCCTCGTCAACCCCTTCGAGCCAAAGAAGTTGGAGTTTTTTTTCTTTTCACAAATTAAAACCCTTAATTACAACCCGGGGCAGGGTAGTTTTCTCAGTTGATCCAGGTGCACAACGAATGGCATCAAAGAAGTCCTTTCGAGACAAAAGACGGTGATGGTTCTGTATAATCGTAAGGACAGGCAGTCATTGTCTCTCAAAATAAAAGCCCAATAAGTCAAAACCTATAAAGGAGACTTACAAAAAACTGGGGCATCCCGCTGACTGTAATCACAAAAGAAACAGTTCAGGAAAAAAGACAGGGATAATAAAATCAAAAAGAAAGAGGTCCTGCAAACTCTTATAAAAATGACTGCCTATTCAAAATAAACTATCAGTATCCGAACCATCACCGGAATATCAGAGCAAAGACTCAAACAAGATCTAATGCACGATTAGCTGAGTTTAGGATCGAAGAACATCACGAAGAACAGGTGGGTACAAATAAAATTTGAGCCTCTATCCTTTGTTTCTTAAACCATGAACCAGGCCACGTTATGACCCTTAAAAGTCCTAGCTGAAGCATGGGTTAGTTCGAAAGCATACTGTTACAAAAGGTATCCTGACTCCTGTAGGGCTTGCTGTAAAATCCTGAGTTGACATCACATTTTACAAAAATTCACTTGTTTTATTGAAAACTGCATTTTCAAAAAACTTCAAGACAGACATAAGCTTTGCATTCTTAAAATAACATTGTTTGCATATGACTATTTGTCCAACAACAGAGAAATTTACGCGACGAATATCCAGTGAACAAAAAACCTTCTCAATAAAAAGGATCACCTCAAGTGGAAAAACACTTCCAACCAAGGGGCACGGCATGAGCATTGTCCATCATCTGGGGCAGTTAAGTCAAGATTCAAGGAATCTCTCAAGATGCCAAATAGTCAGGGGCAAAGCTCCATCTGAATCAATTGGGGTATTGGACATGAATTCCAACAACGAATCTTGCATGATCAAACGAAGATCTTCTGGTAGTATGGAAACACAACACTACCGACAGTGACACCTCTCTACATCCTGAGGGAATGGACATAGTCAAAAAATACTACGCATAATCAATGACCCGCTAGGTTGACTGGCCTAGGCAAAAATAAGGGCTTCCCGGCGAACCAAAAGTGTTCGGGCAAAAATAAGGGATGAAAATGAAAAAAATATGTACACCCGGCAAGTCGAAAACCTGAAAAGGCGGCTTGGGCAAAAAAGGGTATCCCGATGGACTGAAAACCCGAAAGGGCGGTCCAGGCAAAAATTAGGGATCAAAGCGTACGACTATGTCCCGTCATCTCGTCACTGGCCTACCAGAAGAAGACTTATCATTTCAATCGAAAGATACCAAGCACCTCATAGGTTGGGATAACACTCGATCCACAAGGACTCCGCAGGCACCTTCTCCCGTAGAAACAGGGGCAAATAAGAATTGTCTGAACTGTACAAGTTGCTCTGTCCACCAGGTACCAAGGGAGGTTTAGCTGAAGAACATGACCAAGATACCGTCACTCCCCATAGAGTAAAACAATAATGGTAGCTCTCCCCACTGAGACTTGCAACTATGAACGAATCAACAATACTCTCCCCAAGCAGAGTTGGTCTACCATCAGCCCTAAAAAGGCTTGGTATCCACAGAAGATCTTAGTATTCCCCGGCGGAGTATAAAGATATTCTCCGGCAAGCGTAAGAGCATCCCCAGAAGGTCTCAATATTCCCCAGTGGAGTATAAGGATATTCCCTAGCAAGCATGAGAGTATCCCTGACAGTCTTAATATTCCTCAACGGAATATAAGAATGTTCCCCGGCAGAATGCAAGATACCCCCAGTAGAGCCATTTCCCCAGCGCAGTCTAAAAAAGTTTCCCCAATGGAGTTGAATCATCTTCCCCAGTAGATTCTGGAAGCTTATCCCTTGTGAAGCACAAATAAGTCTCCCCATCCAAATTCAGAGGTTATCCTCACAAGAGTCTAACTGGGTTATCCTCAGCAAGTTGCAACTGAAAGATCATCCTCAACGAAGTTCTTTCTATCCCCAGCGGAGTTCATCCTCAAAATCCCCAACAGAGCTTATCAATGGAATCCCCAGCGGAGTTATCGTTAAAATCCCAGCAAAGCATCTCTTCCCATAGAGTAATTTCCCGCAAAGTAATATCTTCACCAATTTATTCCCCAACGGAGTTCTTTTCTCCTGCAGGTTTATTCTCACAATCATCTTCGTTCGTCATCCCCAGCGGAAACGAAGAATTCAACTCTATTCTCCAGCAGCTCCGGGATTTATTTGCCCAGACGAAAATACATTCACAAACAGTTCACATTTAATACCTCCTATTTACATACATGATAAAGTGAATACGACACGATCTCGTTTATTTTTGAGAACATCATGACATCATGCATTTCATACATCATGACATTGCATACAACTAACGTTTACCTTTTTCAGGAAAAAGTCAATCAACAGATGGCTACCATCAACCTTTCCAAGTCCCAGTTTAATACCTGTAACAAGCCTGGAAAATTCTGTGGACGACTGATTGTAGGTTAATACCTGAAACCAGCCAGGAAAACTATTTTTCTTTCTCAGGTCAGAGATCAATACCTGTAACCAGCCAGGACAACCATCTCCATGACCAACCTTTTCAAGTCCCAGTTTAATACCTGTAGCAAGCAAGGAAAGATATCTGTGGACGACTGATTGTAGGTTAATACCGGAAACCAGACAGGACAATTATCTACTTGACCATCATGAAGCAACCCTACACCAGTTCCTTCTCCTTCAGATGAAGTTTTACACGGACTCATCATCAGGAAACCCTACACAGGTTCCTTCTCTTTCCAAAATGAAGTTTTACACGGACTCATCATCAGGCGACCCTACACCGGTTCCTTCTCAATTTCAGATGAAGTTTTACACGGACTCATCATCAGGCAACCCTACACAGGTTCCTTCTCTTTCCAAAATGAAGTTTTACACGGACTCATCATCAGGAAACCCTACACAGGTTCCTTCTCTTTCCAAAATGAAGTTTTACACGGACTCATCATCAGGCGACCCTACACCGGCTCCTTCTCGTTCCAAGATGCAGTTTCACACGAACTCATCGTCAAAGTAACCTTACTCAGGTTCCTCCATAAGTTTTACACGGACTTATCACCTTACTCAGGTTCCTCCAGAGGTTTTACACAAACTTATCCCGAAGTAACCTTACCCAGGTTCCTCCTTGCAATTTCCCGACGTAGTGTAAAGCAACCTTACACAGGTTCCTTCCTTCCAAGATGCAGTTTCACACGGACTCATCATCAGTCAACCATACACAAGTTTCCTTCCTTCCAAGATGCAGTTTTACACGGACTCATCATCAGGCAACCCTACACAGGTTCCTTATTTCAATTTACAAAATTACAATTCAACAATCACCCTTGGATGGCATCTTTAAGCCCATCTCCAACAACTTCCTACAAACAATCTCCAAATGGCATCTGTAAGCCCATTCCCGACATCACAATGTTGATACTACACCATGTGAGTGCAAATTTCTGGGCACTCTAGTGTTCAATTATCTTCCACCTTCGGATCACGAAAGGCTCGAAAGCCAATCTATATCCTCAGGTCTAAGAAAATTGAACAGGGGAAACTGTTGTACCCCAAAATTTGCCCTCCCGTATTCCTCAAGATATGTCAGGAATCATCTCCAAATGGTTCAAAATGGCTCAAGGGTTGTACAGTCAAATCACCTCCTAAGGCAGTCAATTCAAAATTAGGGTTTTGGTTCTTTCAAGGAACTTGGGGTTTTCAATGGTTCAATCAAGTCTCATAGGCATATATACATTCTCAAGTACCTACATGCCAAGTTTTAAGACTCACAGTGCCAGTTTGCACAGTCAAAAACTCCATTTGATCTACAGTCAACTGCAAGGGCAAAATGGTCATTTTGCAGTCAAAAGTCAGAATTCTTGGTCAACATCTTATTTTTGAGTTCACAATCATCATTTGATCAAGTCTTTATCATGATCCCACAAGAATAGCTCAAAAGTCATCAAGATGCAAAAGTTACTATTTTTGGACAACAGAAAAGTCAATGAAAGTACACTTTGAGTCAAAGGCCATAACTTGAGATTGGTAAATCCAAATGACATGGGACCAAAAGCATTGGTTAGAGGATTTTAAGGGCTTTCCAAAATGTCCAAGAACATGGTCATATGATCAAAATTGAGCAAGTTATGCATTGGAGAAGTTGGGCAATTTTCATGAATTTGCAAAAGTCAACTTTGCTCAAAACACTTTCTTTTTGCTAATGGGCCTCAAATCTCTTTTTGAAACTTCACCCATGACCTATGCACGACCCACCAAGTTAAATTGGATTTATTTTCTTAAATTTATTGATTAAATGGATTTTTAATACATATTAATTCATTTAATTAATTTAAATTATAAGGAAATGAAAGAGTTGATTCTTAAATCTATTTTTGAACCAAATGTGATCCAAATATGCTGACCAAGCAATGCCAATTCGTGCACAAGCTAAAAGATACAAAAATATCCAATTTTGGCAACTTGTTCAATCATGAAAAATCAAGAATATTTGATTTGTCAATCATCATCAATATTCAATATTCAAAGTTAAAAGACCATTCAAGAGCATATATATACATACACAAGCCAAGCAAAACCTAATTCACACACAAAACCTTGCAGAAACGGCCATACCAATTTCAAGAAACTTCAAGAAAAATCAAAACTTGTTATTGCAATCTAGGCCAATTCAAGGTGCCTTGTCCATCCAAACACATTGTAGGTGGTACAAGGAGTGATTTGCAATCAAATTCAAGCACCAAAGCTCAAGGAATCACGAAACACCATCTCACAGTTTGTACTTCTAATTCAAAATCGCATCTCTTAATTCATATGCATTTGACATGTTTTTGTGATTGATTTGCGTTGCTAGAGGTTATACAAAGCTAATGGAATGAATTAATTGAACCATAGTGCCCTAAACCGAGAGATGACATGATTGAGTTTCTAGGGTTTTCAAGCTTTCAAATAGGGCTTTCCAAACCATGAAGAATTGGAACCAATGGGATACATGGTTGAATTCGTGAGACCAAGACGATTCTAACACATACCTCGCGAAATATTTCTTTTTGCTCTGTGTCTATTCGCTATTTTTCGTGCAGGAGATAGAGGAGGTTAAAAACCCCCGTTATCTGATTCTATTTATGCAGGACCAAGGTTGAAGATGATGACGTGTTGTCATCTGGTTCGTGTGTTTGAATTACGCGCTTTTATTTTATTTTTTCAGGCATATTAGTTTGTTTCATATATAATCATTGCTTCTTATTTCCATAACAATTGAAGCAGCTTGGTTGGGTGGTAAACGCGTTGGCCTGTGAGCATTGGGACCTGGGTTAGAATCCCAGGTCCCCCAACATATTTGCTTTTATTTTCTTGCAGTTGATCCAACGCGTCTCAGCAAACGTAGTCCACCATGTGATTCAAATCTCAATACGCCAAGTGGTTTCAGGCCAAGATCTAAAGGCCAGATTGGAGCATCCACCATACTCCCTGGTCAACGAGCATGCAGGGAATCACAAGGGTCAAACAGGCTGGGCGCTAATGGGCCTGGGAATTGCAAATTACACCACAAAGTTGGGCCCAGCACCCCCTGAGTTTGCCTTTTTTTTATTTTCTTTCATTATATTTTATTTGTTCACTTGATTTATTTTTTTTATTCTTAATTAACCACTAACTAAAATAATTAATATTTTCCTAATAAAATCAGAAAACCTAAAAAATAATATTTTTATTAATTTCACTATTTCATTATTTTTGTAAATAAAAATTAACCAATTAATTTAGTTTTAAATTAGGTATAATTTTAATGTTTTTTTGCAATAATGTAAAATTAATTAGAATATTAGGTTTTTAACAATTTTAATCATTCTATTTTTATTTCCTTAAATATTCTAAAAAACCAAAAATATTTTTATTTTAATTAATTAATTCAATTATTAATTTAAACTAATTTCTTTAATTCAAAAAATAACAAAAAATCTCCTTCTTTCTTAAAAAGGGTCAAAACCCTAAAAATTCTCCGATTTAACTTTTCTCGCGCATATTATTTTTTTATCCATATAATTGTAATTGCTCCGAGGATGTAATAGCTTTAACTTAGGATTATTTACCGCTTTTATTTACCTTTTCGCATTTACTTTTCAAGGGTTTGTTTTTGGCGATGTAAATACCCGACGCCTTGTAATAGCTTAGTTTTATTTTCCACAACCATTAACTGCTAGATGTATGAATAATAGGCTATGCATGACAAGATCTATCTTAACTTAAAATCAACCGTAGCTCACCATAACATGTATAAAGATAACAAAACTGAAAATTGACACATTTGCACATGCCACTCCTAGTGTACGCCTCACTTGGTTGCCTCGAACGTGGTCATTGAGTATAGGAAGTTTTAGAGGTCGCCCTCCTGTCTAGAGATCAAAGTTGCCTCGAAACGGTTGCCTCAGATAAAAATGATCTAAGACATTAGGGTTACCACTAAGGCGTCCTAACATTGCTTTAGTGACCACATGTCCCTTAAATCGAATTGACCCGAAAACTCCAACGACGGTGCTACCTACTCCTCAATAGTGGGATAACACTATCTAAAGGACATTTACACAGTTTAATTTCTTTTGAGTAGGTAGAGGTTCTTAGGTACTTGCTCTTTCAAAACAAAACAAATTTTTCGCACTTACACTTTTCAAACAAAGTTTTCAAAAACACTTCATACACTCTCGAGGACAGAAACAAGAGTTAAATCAAAATTTTCAAACAAAAACTTTTTTTCAAAACCCACAAACACAAGAAAAGCAAAACTTTTGAAAACACAATGAGCAAGTACCTAAGAGGCCGTGGATAACCACGGATAGAAAGGGTGCTAACACCTTCCCTTTCTATAATCTACCTCCCGAACCCGAGAAACATCTCGAAAAGGAATTTTTCTGTGCTTTTGTCCTTTCCTTGTTGGATAAAATAAAAGACGGTGGCGACTCTTGCTTACCGCGACATTTTGCAAAAACAAACGCAAACGCGAACCAGCATTCCAAAACAATCAGTTCTATTTCCACCGATCACAGAATCATATTGAAATTCTCTACAAGTTTGATGTTGTGAGTTTTGGCAAAAGATCACGTTTACAGGATGTCCAAGTTTGTATAACAGGCGTGCGTTTTTTCAAAGGCTGGAGGAAGAAGATGAAGTGGTGGGCTGAGCTTGGCCTGCTTGCTTCTAACACCCCTCTTTTCAGTTTCACACCCCCTGGCTAAATTTCTTATATTTTCACATTTTT
>OX451739.1:859646220-859834701 GCA_948472305.1 Vicia faba
GTTTTGAACCCCCCCCAAAATGCAGGCTTACGAATAATAGCGAATAGCTCATGTTCACTCATAAATTGAGCGCGATGGGTGATTTGGAATCATTGGGATGTCACGAATGCAATGGTGGTGGTCTCGTGGTTCAATTTTTTCAGAGGAAGGAAACCCCATTTCATAACTCCTGCAACCCTAGAAAATTCCCATGGCATATTTCGCTACAGGCCTTGAAAACTCAAAGAAATCAAGCTATCAGCTTCAAAACATTCACATTAGTCCAAATCCATGATTAAAAATGAAAGATGCTGTATGAATAATGAAATACGAATATCAAAATTTTCAAAGAAGGTCAGACTTGGTTATACCGATTCTTGGCGTATGGAGGGTTGAATTTGATTGGAATAGCTTCCTTAGGAGGTCAGCAACATGTTTGGATAGGAATGAGGGTCTGAAACAAGCTCTAGAAGTGTTTTCAGTTTTGAAATTTTTGTGTGAAAATGCCAAGTTCGTTCTGAGATTGCAGCGCAGCTTAGGTCTTGTGTTTGTGTCTGATCACTTGTATATGTCATATGCAATGAGTTTCAATTGGAATTAAGGGCCAATAATGCAAGGCATTCAAGTTCAAGATTTCCCATAAACCTCCATTAACAACTTTCCATTTTTTGAGCCAATTTTGAATTCTTGCTTCATTTAGCCTTGGCACGAATATGGGATATGCATAATGGTGATTCAAAGTTAATCAAAGCCAAATATCCCCCTTAATTAACCTTTTTGATTTTTATTTGATTTTAAAGGATTTAAAATGAATTAAATCTAATAAAATCTAATAAAAAATGAAAAAAATTAATTTTAAATATTGAAATAAAAGGTGGGACACGTGGGAAGCATGGCCAAGCTAATTCAAGTGGAAAAAGTGGGCCCCTTTTGTCAAAAATAAAGTTTCAAGGATAAATGATTTTGGCCATTACACAAAAATTTCCCAACTTCTCCAATGCATATCTTGCTCAATTTTTAAGCTTTGATCATGTTCTTGGACATTTTAGAAAGGTCTTGAAGTCCTCTAACCAATGTCTTTGGTCCCATGTAATTTTGATTTACCAATCTCAAGTTATGGTCTTTGACTTAAAGGCCCTTTTTGTTGACTTTTGAAAATGACCTATAATGTTGAAATTGATAACTTTTTGTGAGAGCATTTCTTGGACTTGGAGTGTGAAGATGAGTTGTAGGAAATGTCCTCCCCTTCAAGATGAGCATTGGATGGGATTTTTCTGATGAAACATGAAAAAGTTATGCCTTGGTCAAGTTACAGTTGACTTTTCAGCTGTCCAAAAATAGAAACTTTTGCATCTTGAGACTTTTTGAGCCAAACTTTGAGAATCATGATCAAGCATTGATCAAATGATGTTTGTGGCTTCAAAATAAGATGTTGACCCAAAATTTTGACTTTTGACTGCCAAATGACCATTTTGCCCCTACAGTTGACTGTTGAGCAATTAGGGTTTTTGACTGTGCAACTTGACCTTGTTAGCCTTGAAACTTGACATGTAGGTGCTTGACAATGTGTATGAGCATAGGAGACTTGATTGAGCTCTTGAAAACTTCAACTTCCTTGCAAGAACCAAAACCCTAGTTTGACTGTCTTAGGAGGATGGTTTGACTGTGTGGCCCTTGAGTAAACTTGAACCATTTGTGGATGATTCTTGTCAAAACTTTGAAGATTATGGGAGGGCAAATTTTGGGGTACAACATTAAGCTTGCATTTTCAAAGACAAAATGTAGATATCATTGCCCAAAAACTGTACATGTCCATAGATTTCATTTATATGGCCTGGAAAAATTAGGGTTCAGATTAGGGATAGAAAAATTCATGCTTGTTTTTGAATTATAGTTTTAATGCTTTACAACTCTGGAACCATGATGAAATTTTCCATAACTTTCATGTTTACGTTTTCCATTTTGGTTTAGAAATGAATGAGTTGCAGATGCTTTGGCTGGCGCAAGGAAGAAGATGAAGTTCATCATCAGAATTAATTTTTTAATATATATTCATGGTTTTGTTTATAATACCGGATGTATAGCCATCCTAGTGGTAGAGAGCGTGCGTGTAAGGCATTAGTGTTAAGGGTCCTGGGTTCTAGCCCCAGGAGCACCTTTTGTTTTTATTTCTTAACATTTTACCCCCATTTACTTGTTAACAACATGTTTGGGCCAGAACTTCTGGGCTTTCTCATTTTTGCTTCCAGCATCACACCCCACATTTACTTGTTAAGAGCATGCTTGGGCCAGAATTTTTGGGCTTTCTCATTTTTGCTTCCAGCATCACCGCCCCCCCCCCCCCCCCCATTTATTTGTTAACAACACGTCTGGGATAGAACTTCTGAGCTTTCTCATTTTTGCTTCCAGCATCACCCCCCCCCCCCCCATTTACTTGTTAACAGCACGCCTGGGCCAGAACTTCTGGGCTTTCTCATTTTTAATTCCAGTATCACCCCCCATTTACTTGTTAACAGCACGCCTGGGCCAAAACTTCTGAGCTTTTTCATTTTTGCTTCAAGCATCACCCCCACTTGTAAACAGCACGCTTGGACAAAGAACTTCCGGGCTTTCTCATTTTTGCTTCTAGAAACATCCCCCCATCCATTTTTTCATCACGCAGCCCAACAAAACCTCCTCTTTATTTTCTTTCTGATTATGATCACAAAAATACATTTGGACCTAAACCAAACAGAAATCAGTTTGACTTACAAACATCCTTTCCACTTTCTAAACTCCCCTAACTTTAATTTTATATTTTTATTTTATTTTCTTTCCTTTATTTTTATTATTATTATTATTAATCATAAATACCAAAAATATATTATGTTAAATATTTAAATTATTTAGTTTATTTTTATTTAATTTCTTTTCTATAACTTAATATTAAACTTAGACTTAGTTCATTTTCTTTTTTAATTAAAATTGCTTTAGAATTTAGGATTTCTCAATTAATTAACTTTGTATACTAATTTAATCATCATTCTTCTATAAAACCCTAAAAACTTGCTTTCTTCAAATAAAATTAGTTTCTTTGTTTATTAACTTAATCTTAATTTTTCTTATTTTAGTCAATTATTTTCTTTTAGTTAATTAGGTCAAAAACCTCTTTTCTTAAATAAAATCCAAAACAAATTCCATTTCTTTTTCATTTTTATTTTTATGCATTATATTCATTCCATTTCTTGTACATTATATACATTTCAATTCTTGTACATTATTCAAGTTCAATATGGTTGTAATAGATAATTAGGTTTAATTTCTTACAATCCCTATTTGTAAATTTGTACACCACATCCCCAAATGATGTAATAGCGTAAGATATTTACTTTCCGCAATTCATCGCTTTCATATAAAGGCTAGTAATTTAGGGTTTGTATGGAAAGATATAATTAATGCTTAGAAAACCATAATCCAAGACAAAATCATGCATGAAAAATAAACATTTTGCACACTTTCACCTCTAGGGTTAACTCCACTTGTTGCCTTGAGAAAATGGTCATATTATGCATGTGAGATGCCTTAGCAAAAATAATCGAAAAATACAAGATCATAGTCCCTCGACGACGCTTTGAATGTTGCCTTATAAATGATCTTAGACCCTCAAGAGAAATGCTAAGACATCTCATAACGTTGATATTCATGACTATACGATTGACCCGCGCCCGCCCCTTTACATCTAAAGATATGGTTACTTTCCAATCAATGGTGAGATAACAATATCAAAGGAAGGGAGAAATGAACGAAAGGCCTTTGAGTAGGTAGAACGTTCTTAGTTGCTTAATCATAATCCATCTTCAAAATTAAACATCTTTTCAAATACACCAAACACTTTCAAAAACATGAAATATTTTCAAAAGTCCAACACTTTGTATGCATTCTTATAGAGACGAGAATCATTACAAAGTTTTCCTAAACGAAGGCGCTTTTCAAAAATACTTTCAAAACCCACCACAAACACATTTCAAACAAAGCAATTTAAAAAGTGATCTGTCAAGCAACTAAGAGCCCGTAGATAACTACGGATGAAAAGGGTGCTAACACCTTTCCTTTTCGTAACCTACCTGAAATAACCTAGCCGAACCGTCATCTGATAATGAAATCAATAAATCTGCCACCGAACGTCTTTTATCCCGCTGAAAGGGAAAGGTAAACATCTTGAAGACCTGAGAAAGGTGAAATCACAGTCTTTCGACCGAGAGATCGGGTAAGGGAGTCTATTGCGCGAGGGGAAGGTATTAGCACCACACACGCCCGTAGTACTCTATGGTATCCACTCTTGTTATTCTATTCTAATGGGTGTGTAAAATCTATATCTAAGCTGTGCAGGAATGCATGCAAAATAAAGGAGAAAAGAATGTAGCGAAAATAAAAGTTGTGCTCGCACGGGCCCTACCCCAATGCCTACGTATCCCTTTTAAGGAATTAGAGCAGTCGTAGTTCGGCTCATATATTTTGGTTGGTTTGTGTTTTTAGTTAAGAAGATAAAAGCAACAATCAAGTTGAAAAAAAATCAGATAGAACAACAAAATATCAACAATGATGATAAAATAGCAAGAAGAGATGACAAGACATCGCATGGAAACACAAACTCAGATAAGGCGATAAAACGCCAGCATAGTAGCAAAATATCAGACGAGATGATGAAACATTAAACCTAACAATAATATTGAAAATCAAATTAGGATAACAAACATGTGCGATGGCGAAACATTGGCTAAGAGAATGTGCGATGGAGAAACATCGGCTAATAAATAGGAAGATAACATGGCAAAGATGGAGAAACATCAATAAACCGGAGAACAAAACATCACACCTAACAATGATATTAAGAATCAAAGTAGGATAACAAACATGTGCGATGGCGAAACACCGGCTTTAAACAAATATGCGATGGCAAAGCATCAGTTAAAAGATAACAGGGTATCATGGAAAAGATGGCAAGACATCAACAAAGCAGATGATAAAACATCACACCTAGAAATGATATGGAGAATCAAAGTAGGATAACAAACATGTGAGATGGAGAGACATAGGCTTCAAACAAATATGCGATGGCGAAGCATCTGCTATTAGATAACATCATGTCATGGTAAGGATGGCGAAACATCATCTGATAAAGTTTAAAATAAAACAGGAAGGCGCACAAGCAATTAAGGTTGGTTTGTATTTTTTACCTTGAAAAAGGATTTAAGTTCATTAGAGATGTTTTATGATTTTCCAAGAAAAAGAAGTTTTAGTTTTAAGATGCAATATGCAAAAGGAAGGATAAACAACCAAGGGAGACTAGCCTAGCATTATCCCTAATGTCATCATACAATGGTTGATCCTAAAGTTGAGGACGAAAGAGGGAATCTTTTCTACCCTAAGTTAGCATGCATGGTTACCTATCCTAATGTCTAGATCGATAACTAAACCTGCACGAGTGATCCTAAGGGAGCATAGTGAGGGTGTGCTAACTCAAAATATACACACAAATATGAAATCAAGCAAACAAACCAGAAATCTCAAAAGAGAAAACCTAGAGATTCTGTCTAAATTAGCATACCTAAGAAAGTCTAACAAAATTATCCTATGGGGAACAGGCAATGAGAGCGAAGTCGTGATCTCTATTTCTAAATTGAGTGGCTCATCGATCAATAATTAAAGAAAACAATGACAATCCTATTGGGAACATGCACTGAGAGCAAAGTCGTGATCTCAATTTCTAAATTGAGTGACTCATCGATCAATAACTCAGGAAAGCAATAACAATCCTATAGGGAACATGCACTGAGAGCGAAGTCGTGATATCAATTTCTAAATTGAGTGACTCATCGATCAATAATTAAAGAAGTAGACACAAACACAACACATATAATAAACAAAATGTAGAGTGCCTGTTACATGTCTTTAAAGAAATCAGAGGGCCTCTTGACATATATCAACAACAGAGATCCCATCATGCAATAGAAAGCAATAAAGAAGGGAAATAGTAAAAAGGAAATAGTGAAATACCAAACGGATAACTATCTGTAGCAACTGAGAAAGAAGAAAAAGAAACCCAGAGAACTTCAAGCAAGCTAGCATCAGTAGATAAATCAAGTCAGAAATTACGCCATCAAAATGTAAGCACGGAGGCTTTCAAACATGAGCATATCCCACAAGTGATGTACAACAATCATAATCTTATATATATATATATATATATATATATATATATATATATATATATATATATATATATATATATATATATATATATATATATATATATATATATATATATATATATATATATATATATATATATATATATATATATATATATATATATATATATATATATATATATATATATATATATATATATATATATATATATATATATATATATATATATATATATATATATATATATATATATATATATATATATATATATATATATATATATATGTATATCATGCAAAGTCTATCAAATATGCCAAGAACAAGAATGGTGCAAGCATAGCCAATTGTGTTCCATAAATAAAGTGGAACACATCAGCCTCAAGTTTATAATGGAAAACTTTTCTTATAGTACCTCGCACATTCAACAAACAAATTAGTGTTCTCACAGATAAAATGATGAATCAAATGAGGGATGGATGATGACATAATAAAGGCAATGGTAAAACATGATAGCAAATATCATAGCATTAGACATGAGAAACACCAAGTAGGCATAGACAACAATTTGGTCAAAGCTAAAAGACTGTTGCTCCTTTTAATCACCATGTTGAATTGACAAGTAAATATCAATCAAGGATCAAAGGAGCTGGTGAAGAATACAATTAAAGACCTTGAAAGTCAGTAGAAAATATTACTTATTCATGCGTACATATATCATTATGATTCACAAGCATACTAGAAGAGGGATTCTACAAAAATGTACCACAAAGTTTGGATCACAAGTTAGCACTGAAAGAAAGTTAAACAAAAAAAAGTTAGAGAGATTAAACCATTCAAATATTTGAAATTAAGCTTCTAATATATTATGAGAAATATGACCAAAAGGTTAGAATGTTGATTCTAATACATGTTGCACAAGTGCATTCAATATACCTCCAAGATTCAAAATGTGAAAAGAAAGGAACATCAAATTCATGTATGAATGAAAATGATTCAAGCACTAGAGATCAATTATTCTCAAGTCCTTATGAGACTATCATTTAACTTTCATTTCTCTACATATTATCATTGGCCACTTGTTGACCTCAAACTCAAGCTAAAAGCTCAAGTTTCAAAGTAAAAATCAATAAGAAAACAAAAGTTACAAAGCATGCATCAAAAGGCTCAACATTCAATTATGAGGAAAATAAATTAATTGACTTAAGTTTATGTGAATAAACAGAAACAACATGATCATTAGGTGTCCAAATTACAGGCCTCACATAAGTTCATTGGCCAATGAACAAGTTACAATAAGGAATGCAAACTCAACTGGTCACCTTCACTTCAAGAATACATCAAAAGTAGAAATAAGGATCAACAAATCACACAAAAAAAAAACTTAACATATTTGAAGTGCATAGAAGTCACAAAACAAGGCTTAAGTTCAAGAATAGTTGAGGAGGGGATCAAATAAGGCTCGAAGTTCAGGATTAGTTGGCCAAAGTAGCAAACTAGACAAGTTCTCAAAATATTTTGTGGAAAAATATCAAACCAAATTCAATAGTCCAAGAAAAATTAGATTTAGATCCTGAACCCATCTATGAACCTCAAACAAAATCCAAATCCCATTGGAAAACCAAGGCAAATTGATTTTAAAATTGAAACTTGCACAATAAACAACAAAACCCTAATTGTTTGACTTTTAATCCCAAATATTAATTAGGTAAGATAAAAATTCAAGCAATTCAAAATAAATATAGATCAATCATGAGAAAACTCAAGAGATCAGAATACCTTTTTTTTTTTAATTTTTAAAATTAAAGAAAAGTCAAAGAAAATAAATTCAAACAATTTATAAATTAAACAAATCACCTACATTTCAAAATAAAATTTTAAATAAAACTCAGAAGAAAATTAGACCCAAAATTAAGATTCAAATATTAGAATTAAAAGAAAGCATCTCTGATTTTTTTGTAGATTTTTTTTTTATTAAGGAAAATATTAAAATAAAATCAAATACCAACAAATAGACCATTAAACCATTATTTAGATCACAAAATGTAAACCAAAAACTAGAAGAGGATCAAAACAAAATTATATTAAAATACTATGATTAAAACCAAGCTTCTATGATTTTTTTAGGAATTTTTGGATCAAGGAAAATATTAAAACAAAAATTGTGAAACAAAAGGATCAAATAAAACTATAAAATTAAACGTCTAATCAAAAATAGGAAAAATATCAAACAAATTTCAGAATCAAATTCTAAATAGTTTTAGGAGTCCAAAACATTTTTTGTGGAATTTTCCCATATTAAGAGCAAGGTTAAAATAATTGATAAAAACAAAAGAATCGATTTAAACCTATTAATTAATTAATCTACTAAAAGAAAGAAAATTCTAAAATAAAATTCATTGTCCTAAAAAGGACTAATCAAAGTGTCCAAAATATTTTTTGTATAATTTTTGTACAAAGGAAAGGTTAGGAACAAAAAATAACAAAAAAAGTATGGAAAAATGAATTAAACAAAATTAATTAATGCACAAAGTTTTTTCACCAATCAAGCGATTTTTAGAAATTCCAGAAAAATTAAGAAAAACACTAGAAATATATACCAGCCTATGGTAACTTTTTTAGAATTTTTAAAGGTGTTTTGATCATAAAATTTAATCAGAAGAAATCAATAAAAATCAAATAATATAAAATGCATTAAGAATTCAAATCATCCAATCAGGGCGCGCCACCTCACTTCATCTTCAACCTCCAGCATATCAAAACATGTTCAATAAAATAGGTCACGAACCTATATTCATATCCACCATGCGCGCTCATTTCTCAACAAAAACCCACGAATCAAAGTGCAATTTAAAGCTGAAACTATCATCTATCTCATGATGTTCATAGATTTCTCAAAGATTCAGGGATCTAAAAGAAACACGCAAGCAAAGTTGCTGAAAACATGGAATATACAAGTTGCAGAAAAATCACAAGCACGGATTGAGCTCCAATCAAGCAAACCAAATACCTCAGACCTATAGTCTGGCCAGCTAGAACATCATAAACATGAATTGATTCATCAAATCAAGTTGAAAAAGGCAAAATGAAGTTTGAGAAAATCACCTCAATGTAGAAACTGAAATCACCATTCCCTGGTTGCAGATGAGAATAAACCCTGCCACTTTGATCTACATACTTCCTTGAAGTTGTCTCCACCAAGAATTTGAAGAATGCACGGTTGAATGTCCAACATTTGCAAAAACTTTAGAGAAGAGCAGAAAACTTCAGATCTAGATTTCTTCTAGTGATCAGCGTGGAACTTGCAAATGAGGCTTAGAGGGCATTATATAGAGCAGGTATAGAAGGTTAGAAGATGAAATTGGTCCTCAAAGTTGTTAGAGGGCCTAATTGGAAAATTTGACCAAAAAATAAGTGCACATGGGCCTCAGCAATTTGCCTGTGTGTTCTCTCCTTTTCTTTGCATTCCATGAGCCAAATGACCTCAGAAACAAAACCTCAAAGGGCCAGGTCATGATTATTTGAAATGAGAGAGTATGGATGAATTTGCCAAATCAAGCATGTTTGTGATATTTTCAATCAAACAAGTACAATACCACATGAGGCATGAAATGGTGAGTGTAATGGGCCTCAGCATGTCACAAATTAGTCATGGGCTTGATTAGAAACAAAAGGAATGGCTGAAACTCAAGTTCTCAAGAAATTGCATTTGCTTGCTTGGCCAAAATTCAATAAAATGCCTCAAAATTTCAAAGCCCATAACTTGCTCATATTTTTGAATTTTGACACAAATTAGCACTCTTTGGAAAGGTCTTTCAATGCTCTTCAACCCAGAGGCAATTGGTCTCACATTTGATTCCATTGAGTCCTTCAAAATATGGTATGAAAATCACATATTTTGAGAAATGACGCATAATTTTGTGACTTCCAAGCTTCATAACTTACCACAACTTCATGCATTGTTCTAAAAAATGGAATCATGTGAAAGAGATCCCTCTTAGCTTTCCAAGCATACTTCATTTGCATTTTTTTTTTATCAAATATGAATAAAATATGAATTTTCAAAGTTTGATACTCATTTTCCAAATTTATAAACTTTTTGGATTTCTTCATGAACAAGTTTCAATCCAAACATCAATCTTCTTGATTCAATGATTAAAATGGACTTGAAAAATGAATAGTACACCCTTGAATTTATGGTTGACCAAAATTTCACTTGGCCAACTTTGACTTTGACTGATTCTGGCCAAAATGACCATTTTCCCCTTTGAATCAATTGATCCACTTCTCTTCAAAATTGATGATCGAGATTTAAAACATATGATCTTCCAAATATATAGAGGCCATGTACAAAGTTTCATCTCAAAATTCTCAAGAAATCCTTATGGAATCCCAAACCCTAGTTTTGGCCAACACCTTAGGAGAATGATGAATCATCTTTCAAAACTTCAAATCCTCTGGATATATTAGCAAATTCCTTGTACAAAGATGTTTCAAATGTTAATGAGGTGTTGTAGCTTTAAAATCAAGATTTTCACATTCATTAATAGCCTTGATCAACCAAAACCCTAATTTTGACTGATGAACCAAAAAGATGTGATCCTCCTTATAATCAACACAATCTTCATTCTTTTGATGACACAATGAGATGGATAAGATATCTTGAGATATGTGATACCTTTGAGCTTGAAAGATCCAGGGGCTTAGATGATAAGGCTTTACTTGAGCAACTTGTCAACACAATCAATCTTCAAAATCTTGAGGAAAACTTGATAACCATAATACTTTGATCCCATCACAATGTATGAATGCAATGCAATATGATGTTTATAATGGAACATAAGCCTGAATCAAGAGGGTAAATTATGGGGTGCAACAACTGCTCCTATTCAATTATCTTTAATTGGATAAGTGAGAAAAGCGACGACTTTCGAGCGTTCAGAATTGAAGATGATTGAATATAAAAGAACCCGAAAATTTACACTCTTGAAGAGAAAACAGAAGAACCCCCAAGACATGTGCCAAAATGAAGTTGTAATGCAGATTTTAATAAAAATGAGACAAAACCAAAGCTTAGAAGAATAGACGAAACTAAACTTCCGCAAAAATGTGTCAGGACAAAACCGGACCATAAAAGGGTGAGATAAGACTCAAACCAAAGAGAATAGGAGAAACTAAACTCTGGAAAAGTAAAAGTACACGGGAGAGGAGACGAAACTCTGAGCTCGACCCAAAGCGAAGGGCTAGAGTGCGTGATTCTAGGAGCACCTTCTAATCTCAAACTAAGATAGCCAGTATGAAGGAACTGAAGAAATCCATGAGTGAGGAACAAAAGCGAGACGAAACTCGACCCAAATAACCAGTTAGACAAAACTAACCTAGATGAGTACCAAGACGAAACTGGATTTCACGCACGGGTGATGAGGCAGAACTCGACCCATAGCAAAGTGATGAGAGTGCATGTTTATCAGAGCACATGCTGGTCTCAGATCAATGGATAAATAGTGACAAAAATTGATAGAAGAATCCAAGGAACAAAAGAGACCGAATTCAACCAGGGACGCATCAGGAACACCGCAAAGAGACTCGGTAAACAATAACCAAAAAGGGTTCAGTAAACAATAACTAATAAAGTTCAAGGTATGAAAACAAAAACGAGACGAAACTCGACTCATTATAACTAGTTAGACAAAACTAAACTAGATGGGTACCAGAACGAAACTGGATTTCATGCACAGGCAACAAGATCGAAACTCGACCCAAAGCAAAGTGATGAGAGTGCATGTTTCTCAGAGCACCTACTGGTCTCAGATCAATGGATAAATAGTGATGAAAACAGTTATAGAAGAATCCAAGGAACAAAAGAGACTGAATTCAACCAGGGACGTAGCACGAACACCACAAAGAGACACGGTAAACGATAACCGAAAAGGGTTCAGTAAACGATAACTGATAAAGTCCAAGGTATGAAAACAAAAACGAGACGAAACTCGACTCATTATAACTAGTTAGACAAAACTAAACTAGATGAGTACTAGAACGGAACTGGATTTCATGCGCAAGGTGAGGAGACGAAACTCTGAGCTCGACCTAAAGCAAGGAGATTAGAGCGTACACCGAAAAACCTGCTGAAAGAGAATATCAGGACGAAACTAGTATTCGAATGGTAGATAAATAGACATCAGAATGAACCGGTGAGGGTAGTGAAGACTAAACCCGAGAAGACTGTGCCAGGGTAAAACCGAACTACGATCAAGAGTAGACACTTAAATAATCAAATGATTAACATCAAAAGGATATTTGTATAGGGTAAAACTTAAGATAATGCGGAAGAAGACCTCGCTAGGAATAAACTTGTAGAATTAGAAAATCAGTGGGGATAAACAGAAACAGTAACGGCTTATATTCATATGCATGTTTTAATTATATATATATATATATATATATATATATATATATATATATATATATATATATATATATATATATATATATATATATATATATATATATATATATATATATATATATATATATAGCGTAATACTCCAAATAATGGAAATGCTACGCGTTTTGGTAGATGCAATGTAATGATGCATGTTTGTTTAAATATTTAACTAGGGAATGGTTAATCGAGAAGCCAACGACCAAGAAGTCAGGATTTGGAAAGACTTTGCAAAAATAAATTGCAAAATCTGCTGGAGAAGAGAAGATACGAGGAAACGCTTGAGAGAAACCCTTTAGGAGATGAGACTCTACGGGGAATAACAAATGAGTAACTGGTAAAAACAGGCTAGAAACGCAGAGAGGAGTTGCAAAAATAAATTGAAAAATCCTAGAGAGGATCAGATCAGAACTGTAGCTTCTGGAGAGTGATGCCAAATGGATATTGGGCATTATGGGAGAAGATCAGGGCAAGACTGTAATCTCTAGAAAAGACAGCACGCATCCGTGTTGAGGATGACACCAAGATAATAAACTAGACGTGAGGGGTTAAAACCTTTGCAGGGGGATCAAAGCTCTGTTGAGGAAACGATATTTCACCGGGGAAACAAAACTCTATCGAAGAGCATTTTGTTGGAGATTAATGAACTTTTGGAATGCAACCATTGGATGGATCATGAAGATCGTCATACAGTATTGACTTTACTAGGGACAAGGAAAGACCCTAACATAGGGATCCTCCGAGCAACAGATTAGCTGGGAGATGAGAAATCAAGACGATAAATCTCTAATCGGAAACTCCTCCAGAGAATTGAAACTTCTTCAGAATGTGAGTTCCCATTTAAACCACTCCACTTGGGATATGCGACATCTTCAGACTTGGAGTCTTAGAACGAAGCCTTTCTCTTGAAAAAAATTTCTGGGGTAATAAAAACTCTGCTGAGGAGGCAAAATTTCCCTGGGGATAGGAAAAAATCCATTTCAAGCCACAAATGGCCTATGTCCAACAAAACAGCCAAATCTTCCCCTCCTGACAACTTTAAGCTCTTTACGGATGTTCATTATGTAAGCTCTTTTTGATGTCAAACAATAGTTTTGTATGCAAAAGTATGTTTATTATGAGAATAACAACCCCTGATGTGACAATTACGTAAATCTTGAAATTGAAAACCTTGAATGAAAACGATGTTGCATCCCTGTCGTGAGTGAATCACTAGTTATAGTACATAATTTTAAAAACCTTTCTTTTCTTTTTTTTAAAACAAACATGATGCAGGCGATAAGATACCAACATATTGTTGTTTTGACATTTTTCGACCTCATAATGCAAGGGATAAAAGGTGGTGATCCCTAAATGGGATGCTCCTTCTGAAATTGGAATGCTCGGTCAAAATATCTGAACATCTACCCTACCCCGGGCTTAAAAATAGGGTTTTTTTAACAGAAAAGAAACTCATACTTCGAAGGCTCAGAGCAGTTAACGAGGGTCTATCTCCCTTATATCTTCGGTGTTTGGAGATTGAAACAAGGCTCGTACATCGTCAACAGGGCTCTACTCAAAAGCATACAATCAGAGATATCGCCCCTCCTCCAATCTTTTGACTAGGCAAAAGAGTTGGCGCAGTTGGTATCAAAATGCCAGAAAATCCTTTAAAGAATGATAATGGATGGTTTTTAAAATAAAAAAAAATAAAAGAAACACTTCAAGGCAAACATATTCAGCGCATCGTGGTTGACATTAAAAAAGAAACAAGTTTCTGCATGCAGACAATGTTAAATCAGTCAATTAAAATACATATGAAAGTACAGAAGAGAGAAAAAATTCCACCCCGAAGGAGAATCGTCTCTATCCGGATTTGTCAATGTACCGGAAACTTGCCACTATCCTGACACATGATCAATTTATTATGAAGGGAAGTTGCGAATGGTTTTCCTTGCGTCTTTCCGAAGAAATGAGCATTCAAAAGGGGAGAGATAAACCTTTGCCCCAAGTACAGAGTCATGAAATGGCTTAGCAGAGTACCCATAAGAAAAGTAGCTGAGTATCAACAAGAAGAAAAATTATCATGCCCCTTGCATATCATGACAGTTGTGCTTATTATCTGTATTTCAAGCAATGATAGCTTAGATTATCATGTTCATGTAGGGCCAACAACGTTCATATGCACATGTTTATCAAAATATTGGACGTTTTTGCAAAAAAAAAAATAGTAAAAAGGAGTTTAAGTGAACATATAAGAGAGGATCTTTTATTGATTTTGAGAAATTAGCCTGTGAAAAAGGCATTTATATTTGGGAGTAGTATAATGCAAAATCAAAACAAACAAGTGTTTACAAATGGAAATGTGAATACGAATGTCCATCAAGTTCCGACTCTGTTATAACTCTTATAACTTTAATACCTTCGTCTTCCTACTCTTGGCACAAACGTCTTGGATTGGCTCTGAACCTCTTCCGGGTGACCAAAAGAGAGAAACAAAAGAAATCGTGTTGAGCGCAGTCATTTTCTTTAAGTCCCTAACTTTTTCCCGAATCGCCCTTTCGAGTTTTCGATTCACCAGGACACCCTCTTTTTTCCTAAGATGCCCTTTCGGGTTTTCAACTTAGCGGGGTTTTTTTTTCTAAGCAGAGTATTTTTTAACTATGTCAACATTTATAGGAAGAGGGAAGTATTCTTCGTCCGTGGTTGCGAGCATCATCGCTCCACTAGAGAAAACTTTTATGACCACGAATGGTCCTTCATAAGTCGGGGCCAACTTTCCTATGGGATCCCCTTGGGTAAGAATTATCCTCTTGAGCACAAGATCACCTGGCTTGTAATACTGGGGCCGCACCTTTTTGTCAAAAGCTTTCCTCATCCTTTGCTGATATATTTGACCATGACACACAACTGTAAACCTCTTCTCATCGATGAGTTCTAACTGATCCAGCCGATTATGTACCCACTCACTTTCATCAAGTTCAATATCCTTCATGATCCTAATAGAATGAATCTTGACTTCTACAGGCAACACTGCTTCCATGTTGTAAACCAGAGAAAATGGGGTTGCCCTAGTCGAAGTATGCACAGTGGTACAATAACCATGTAGAGCAAAGGGCAGCATCTCGTGCGAATCTTTATAGGTTACTACCATCTTATGTACAATCTGCTTGATGTTCTTATTGGCCGCTTCAACAGCGTCGTTCATCTTCGGCCGATACGGGGAAGAGTTATGATGCTTAATTTTGAAGGACTCACAAAGCTCCCTCATCATCTTGTTATTCAAATTGGACCTATTATCGGTAATGACCTTTTCAGGAACTCCGTAGCGACAGATGATATTATGCTTAATGAACTGAGTTACCACCTGCTTGGTGACATTGGCATAGGATGCAGCTTCAACCTATTTAGTGAAATAATCAATGGCAACCAAAATGAAACGGTGTCTGTTGGATGCAGTCGGTTCGACCTTTCCAATCATATCAATTCCCCACATTGCAAACGGCCAAGGGGAAGTCAAGACATTCAGTGGTATGGGCGGCACATGTACCTTATCATCATAGACTTGACATTTGTGGCAAATTAGGGCATGATTATAACAATCAGTCTCCATGGTGGACCAATAATAACCAGCTCGCAAAATCTTTTTGGCCAGGGTATGCCAACTGGAGTGAGTCCCAAAGTCACCCTCATGTATCTACTAAATGATTATAGTTTCTTCTCTTTTGTCAACATACATAAGCAGTAAACCATCATGATACCTCTTATACAACACACCACCACTGAGAAAGAACTTTGCCGAAAATCTTCTCAAGAACTTCTTATCTGTGACGGACGCCTCCTCAGAGTATTCTTGTGTTTCGAGATATCTTTTGATACCATAAAACCAAGGTTTAACACCTGATTCCAAATTGGCTTCAAAGCAAAAAGTTGGCTCATCCAACCTTCTGATGGTAATAGAAGGTGCTTCATTAGCCCACTTAACTTTGAACATGGAAGACAAAGTTGTTAGTGCATCAGCTAGATTATTCTCTTCTCTAGAAATGTGTTCAAACATGATCTCTTCGAAGTACAGAATCAACCTCATAACATGCTCGCGATAGGGAATCAGGTTCAAATAACGAGTCTCTCAATCTCCATTAATCTGGATGATAACGAGATTGGAATCCCCGTAAACTTTCAAATATTTGATCCGCATGTCGATTGCTGCTTCAATGCCATAAAAGCAAGCTTCATATTTGGCCATAGTGCAATCTAAGAAAATATGAGTTGTGAAAGGAATGTGGAATCCTTCAGGGGAAGTAATAACAACTCTGACACAGTTGCCCATGGCATTAGAGGCACCGTCGAACACAAGTGTCCAAGTGATCCTGGCTCGGGTCCTTCATCTGGGCCCGATATATTACAATCTTGAATATACACTATTTCCTCATCTGGAAAGTTAAACTTCATTGGTTCATAATCGTCCATGGGCTGATGAGTAAGATGATCGGCCAATATACTACCTTTGAACGCATTTTGCATAGTGTACTAGATATCATATTCAATGAGTATCATCTACAAACGAGCCACCCTGCCTGTAAGTGTCGGCTTCTCAAAAATGTACTTGATTGGATCCATTTTGGATATCAAGTGGGTGGTGTGAGTTAACATGTATTATCTTAAGCGTCTGGAAGCCCAAGAAAGTGCACAACAAGTTTTTTTCTAGCAATGAGTACCTTGACTCGCACTCTGTAAACTTCTTACTCAAGTAATAAATGGCTTTCTCTTTCTTCCATGTCTCGTCATGTTTACCGAGGACACAACCCATAGAGTTTTCCAACATAGTTAAATACATGATTAACGGCTTTCCTTCCACCGGCGGCATGATTATCGTGGGTTCCTGCAAATACTCCTTTATTTTGTCAAACGCCTTATGACAATCTTCGTTCAAACTTACCGTCTGATTTTTCTTTAACAATCTGAATAAAGGTTCACATGTGGCCGTGAGATGAGAAATAAATCTAGAAATGTAGTTTAACCTTCCCAAGAAACCACAGACTTCCTTCTTTGTTTTCGGTTCGGGAATTTCTTGTATCGCCTTCACTTTAGCTGGGTCAACTTCGATGCCTTTTCACTTATAATAAATCCCAACAACTTGCCGGACCTCACCCCGAAGGTGCATTTATTAGAATTCAGCCTTAACAGAAATTTCCTCAGTCTCTCAAACAATTTTTCCAGATGGACTAGATGCTCCTCTTCCGTGTTAGACTTAGAAATCATATCATCCACATATTCCTCAACCTCCTTGTGAATCATATCATGAAAGAGAGTAACCATGGCACGCTGATACGTTGCCCCAGCATTTTTCAAACCAAACGACATCACCTTGTAGCAAAAGGTTCCCCAATGCGTGATAAATGTTGTCTTCTCCATATCCTCCGGAGCCATTTTAATTTGATAGTAACCCGAAAAATCGTCCATGAATGAAAACACTCTAGAGTGAGCAGTATTATCGACCAACACATCAATATGAGGAAGAGGAAAATCATCCTTAGGGTTGGCTCTGTTCAAATATCTATAATCCATACACATTCTGACTTTACCATCTTTCTTAGGCACAGGCACAATATTCACAATCCAAGGCGAATAATTGATGACTTTTAAGAAATTCGCATCCAATTGTTTCTGAACCTATTCTTTAATCTTCTTAGACATCTCAGGATGAGTTCTTCAGAGCTTTTGCTTGACAGGAGGGCATCCTTCTTTGAGTGGTAGTCGATGCATCACGGTATCTGTATCTAACCCTGGCATATCCTCATAGGACCAAGCGAAGATATCAGAATATTTATGGAGTAGCTCAATTAGCCTGACCTTTATACCTTCTTCAAGATCTGCCCCTATCTTGACTTCTCTTCTCACCTCTTATGTGCCAATATTCACCACCTCAATTGGCTCATGATTCGGCTGGATAACCTTCTCTTCTTGTTTTAACAATCTTGCTAATTCCTCAGGGAGATCACAATCCTCATATGCCTCTTCTTCAGCTTGATAAATCGGATTTTCAAAGTCATAGTGCACGATAGCATAGTCGTTATCAATATAATTCGTGGTGGCAGTGCATCTGCATAAATGGTATTTTGGTGTTTTAGTGACGGTGTGTGAAAAAGGGAACATTGCCATTTAAAAGAAAATAAACTAAAAAGAATGGGATAAAAATTTTGGATGCAAAAACGTCCTTTATTTATGAGAATTGTTTTGAAAATAAACATGGTGGCCCTACACAAATGATCCAATTATTGAGTGTTTGTCCTAGAATGCTTGGACGGATCCAATCTTCAATATTGTATCCATCAGCCCTATCATCACCAATTGCATTGGTGCATCCTTCTTGAGTAGCATTAGGACGAGAGAATCTCACAGGAGTAGATAAACCAGAAACTCTGAAAGCTTCATTTTGCTGACTCGGGATGTAACCAAGACCGAATTTGTTGAATTTCAGGGTAACATCCAGCACTCGACCCCAACCTTCAGGGTTTCCGTTCTCTACCACCACTCTTGCATCTCTGAGAGAAGACATAACAATTTTCAGCTTCTTTTTCTACTCTGGGGGCGGAAAATTAACTGCATGAACTGTCTCAAACGCCTGAAACAGAGTCTCATGTATTTCACCTTCGACTTTAACATAGCAGAATGATGTCAAATGACTTACGATGTACTCTTCCTCGCCGCATACAGTTATCACTTTCCCCTCTGTAGGATATTTTAGTTTCTGGTGAAGAGTAGAGGTAATTGCTCCTGCCTTGTGAATCCACGACCGCCCCAACAAACAACAATATGCTGGCTGCATGTCCATCACAAAGAAGGTAGCATTGAAAGTGTGAGTCCCCACCTTGATAGGTAATTCCACCTCCCCAAATAATGCTCTTCGAGACCCATCAAAGGCTTTTACCATCAAATCGCTAGGACGTAACTCCAGGCCTGAATAATCAATTTTCATTAATGTTGACTTGGGTAGTACACTTAAAGACGACCATATATCCACCAAAACTCAAGATAGAGTAGTGCCCCTGCACTCCATAGAAATATGTAACGCTTTGTTATGATCTCGCCCTTCTGTAGGAAGATCGAAATCCGTGAAGCCCAAACCGTTGCCAGCAGATATGTTAGCACAAACATTCTCGAACTGATTAACTGTCATCTCATGCGGCACGAACGCATTCTTCAAAGAATTCATCAAAGCATTTATGTGAGGTTCTGAATAAATCAACAAAGACAAGATAGACATCTTAGAAGGGGTGTGACTTAACTGGTTAATTATGCTATAATCACTCTTCCTGATAATTCGCATCAACTCTTCAACTTCATCGGGAACTAAAGAAGCTTCTGGTATTGGAATTGGTTGAGCCACATTGGCTGGTGTAACTCTCGGATTTCCAATCGTTACCTGTTGTTTTCCTTTTTCTCTTGCAGAGGCATCTCCCACATATTTTACATTGGAAGGACCAAACACTCTCCCACTTCTAGTCACTCGACCCACGCCAGAGAAATTCTGAACATCCCCTTCATTGTCTTCAGTAAATTATTTCTTGGAAGGACCAGGATTTGCCTCTTGCTTCACCCCATGGTAATAAACACCAGCACCATAATGCCATGGGATGGCCTTCTCACTAGTATATGCCATAGGACCAGGTACCGTAATCATCAAAGGAGGTGCCCTAGATGGACTAGGAATACGCGCAGGGGTATAAGGAATAGATATCACAGCAACATCTTCTTCGGTAACCTTTTGGCATCTTGTTCTTCTATCGAACTGTAGGGAACCCTCATCCATCAAGAATTGGATGCCAGCTTTCAAATCATCACAACCCTTCAGTTGCTCTCTACACTTGGCACAGTCTGAAGCACAACCCGAGAAAATAGAATTGTCAAGCAGATACATTTTAATGTACCATAACGGAGTAGTCACCTGTTCCACATTCACAACTAGGTTCAAAATTTCTCCATTATCATCAATCATATTAACAACACCCCCTCCATGCCTAAGCATTAGGTTTTGCACTACATTCAGACCAGTCGCTGGAGTAAACTCAATGGCCTTGGCATCCAACAAGTCTTGTACTTTGCATTTTAACACAAAAAAATTATTGGTAGAATGACCAACTCCTCTAGAATGGAATTCACATCTTGCATTAGCATCATAGTTATGAGGTAGTCTTCCGGTGGGTGGTGCCATATTTCTCAAACTGATCACTTTCAAATCAAGCAAATGGTGGAGTGCTTCGGTGAGAGATATTGGAAAGGGATCAAATTTTCTCGGCTATCTCTGTTATTGATTATTATACTATCGTGGAACATCTTGTTGACTTTGTTGTTGAGGTGCCGAATTCTATCTCTGCAGCGGAGGAGCATTAACAGGAATAGAAACAACACTGATTTGTTGGTGCTGACGATCTTCTCTTCTTCCTCCATGAGAATAAACTGCACTTGTGTCGCCTTCCCTTTTCTTAGGATAAGTATTGAGTTGTTTCTTACCACCCACTAATGAGCCATTGGAGCCTCCAATCTGAATTTCCCCAATTTCAAATCCATATCAATTCTTTCACCAGCAATAACCAACTCTACAAATCCAGCTGAAGCACTCCCTATCATCTGCTTGTAAAACGGCCCTTACAAGGTACTCATAAACATATCAATGAGTTCTCGCTCCATTAGCGGAGGTTGAACCCTCGCAGCCAACTCACGCCACTTCTGAGCATATTCCTTGAAAGATTCTTTGGTCCCTGTGACAAATTCTGTAACTGAGTGCGATTAGGTGTCATATCCATATTCTATTGATAATGTTTGACAAAAGCCCGAGCAAGATTGTTCCAGCAAAGAATATGGGTTTTCTCCAACTTCATGTACCACTCCAAGGATGCCCTAGATAGGCTATCCTAGAAGAAATGAATCAAAATCCCTTGATCCTCGGTGACATCTTTCGAAAATAAGCAGTTGCATGAGTAACGGGACATGACGAACCGTTGTACTTTTCAAATGTAGGTGGTTTGAACTTTGGAGGAACTTTCAACCCAGATACTAGCCCAAGATCATTAGCATCCATATCAAGGACTCCTTTCTCTTCCACGACCTTCAATCGTTCTTCCAACAACCGATACCTCTTATCCTCAACCTGAACCTCTGGCTCAGAATGCCAAACAAAGAGTTAATCTTCATCTTGATCATATTCATAATCCTTCTCTTGATAGTTTGTTATGCCACCCTGATTATCTCTTATGTTCCCCACGAGACGAGGTCCTAGATACGGGGGAAACTGCCCTATGTTGCGCACAAAAGGGTTGCCAAGAGGCCCGTGAAAATTCCCAATGGGCTGATCTTGCACATCCTCTAGTCCCACTGAAATGTCCTGGTAAATCCCTTGATTCCGACCATCAACTAGATAGCGGCGTTGGTTGTTGACAATGACAGCCAGTTCCTCCTGTCGGCGGTTCACATTGGTGATAACCTTCATAAACTGGGTCATTTGAGTAGCCATCTGGGCTCTCATTTCAGTGAGTTCAACTTGGACTTGCTCCATCTGTCTTAGCAAATTGTTTCTGGTGGAATACCGGTGAGTAGTTGTCTTGAATTCTGAATAAGAAAAGCAGAGTAATAAGAAAACCGTCTTGAGATGACCTGTCGTGTTATGAGATGTATGATATGCATGATATGTTTGTATTTCCAGGTATTCAGGAGTCCTTTTAACCATCAACAGTGGCGTACCACCAAATGTAATCACAACTGTACAATTAAAGAAAAAGGAAAATTAACAAAACAAAATACTCCATCCATTCATACACAAAAGATGATGTCTAGGAGATTTCATACAACTAAGAGTGTGACAAAACACGCATTTCAAAACAGTCGTAACAATAAAAACTAATTACAAAAGATAAAAATGGTCCCCTCCAACAATCCTGGGGGTGACCAAAACATCAAAGGTAAATAGTGTGACTAAATCTCCGGAACAAGGCATGCTTCAAGGGGCTGACAATACTCTTCAAGCCTGGCTTTTTCCTTTAAAAGTTGTGATGCAAGCACTTTGCTTCCTTGGAACTGATCCTCCACGACACGTCTCTGGGCTACCTCCCTCTCAATCTGAGCATCTTTGTCTTTGAGTTGTCTTTCCAGGTTCTGATTCTTCTTCTTGTAGCTATTTTCAGAGGCCTAAAGTTTCTGGTACTCTCGTTGCTTCCTATTCAACTCTTCTTCCATTTCAACATGAGACCTCTTTCTAAACCTAGTTACGTCAGAAGTTTCTCCTTGGGATTCTTTGAGTTTTTAGGCTAAGTCAGCCCTCTCTTGATCTACCCAATAGAATTTCATCCCTACCTCACCGTCCTTTGCACAAAGTTAAATGTTCTCGACATGAACTTGGGTGAAAATCTCGGTAAGCACGGTGTCATTCAATACAACAGGAGGTTGCTAACATAAAGGAGTTGATTTTTCAAATGGAAACCGTAGAATCTAAACCCCATCCTTAATCCATTCCATGTAAGGAACCCTAGCAATAGGAACCTTCTTGCTCAAAGTAGTTCTATCCTTCTTGTGAATTCCCTTCCAAGCACTTGTCACTTTCCTTAACATCTCAGGATCACTTCCCCTAAAAAAATACACTGATTCAAACACTGCTTTATCTTTTGGTGGTTCATCCATTACATATCCCAACTGGCGGTAAGTGAGTACAGGGTTTATAGTTGATACACCCCTTCGTTCCCATGAGGGGGAAATTAGGAAAATCTCTGCAGCTAGTGATGATACTTTGTACCTCTCCCATGACATAATTCCACTGGATATTGAATGAAGTGAGGTTGACAAGCCTTGACGACCATTGGAGAGAATGCTTTATGTCCATGAAAGGGACATTTATTGGTAAGTGCAACTTAAACCACTGATACAACATTAATGACACAAGCTAACGTTACCTTCCTTTCTATGTCTGAAATGAGTAGTGTAAAGAGTATCTACCAAAAGCGTCGGTACCGGGTTCTTATTTCTAAAAACACAAATAGCCTCCAAATCCAAAGTTTCTTTTGTGAGGAAAGAGGACGATACCATATATCATGAGTGAAAACAAAAGGCTAAAGTCACCACAATTCCCTTTCTTTGTCCAGTCTTCAGCTTTCTTCACTAAGAAATCCAAATAAAACCCTGTCGCATCTTTACTTGATTTCCAATTGTCCTTCACCTCTTTCCAACTCAAATAAAGGGTTTCAGCAATAACTTTGAACTTCAACTTCTCCGGCACTTGGGTAAAAGGAACTTCATTGGACAACTTGATATTAAGAAGATATGAGTATTCTTCTAGCATGGGAACCAGTTGGTGTTCTTGGAAAGTAAAACACTACAATTCTTTGTTGTAGAACTGGAAGAGAGTGATCGAAGCCATTGGGTCAATTGAAGTATCTAGGATCAATAACAAATTGTCATAGTCTTTATTGAAATTGCTCAGAATACCGCCCTTTAGATAAGAACTCAACCTCTTTAGCTTGGACACATCAATAATCGGAATCTGATAAGCGAATGTATGCCTGGTGGATTCTTTGGCAGCAACTGACTCAAACTCATCTGACGGGAAGTCGGTCATTTCTGATGGAAAGAGAACTCTTGAATGTCCCTAGAAAATGACATGCATATGCTAGTTATTTTTCATACATCGTCTTTTTTTGAAATAAATATGCTATAATGTGATATGACAGGATCAAAGTTTCCACACTAGATAATGGCTAGACCATTGTATAGAATCACATAACTCAAGATCATATATCTTCAGAACTACCAGGGGAAGCCGAGTCACTATCAAAACACAAAGTCACCAACAGTAGTTGTACCTATAAGAAAAGTTTTCCCGCCCCACTCACAGGTGAAAACTACGTCGCGGTAAGGTCAAAGGTCAAATCAGAGTGCAAGAGCTCGTCTGTTAGTATCATAACGTGATAACACCTATCCGAACTTCCTCTGAATTCATGGGTCTCATGGTCGGGTCTACAAGACATAGGCCTCATAGCCACCATGGCCACTCTATTCCTAGTTCCTATGGAATTCACTCATAGCCTGGGCATGGGGCCTTTTACCTCATGGAACAACCCACCCACCAAGAAAACCAGAATCCAAACATTCCAGCCAAATCCAGTATGCCGAAAATAAAGCACACATAGGATACAACGCAAACAGATAAATATGCAAAGTGGTAAAATAAACACCTAAAAAGAAAACAAACAAGAGCTAAGATCAACTTCGGGATAAGGTAAACATCGATAAGACTTGAGAAGGGTGATATCATAGTCTTTCGACCTAGAGATCGGGTAAGGGAGTATGTTACGCGATGAGAAGGTATTAGCACCCCTGTGATATAGTGGTAGAACTGACTGTTAATACTAGTTTGCATTTTTTGTTTGCAAAATGTCGCGGTAAGCAAGTGTCGCTGCCGACTTTTATTTTATCCAATCAGGAAAAGGAAAAAGAACAGAAAAAACCTTTTTCGAAATTTTTCTGAGTACGGGGGTAGATTATAGAAAGGGAAGGTGTTAGCACCCTTTCTATCCATGGTTTTCCATGGGCTCTTAGGTACTTGCTCATTTTGAAAACTGCTTGTGTGTGCTTGTTTTTGAAAAGTTTTGTTTTACTTCGTGTTAATCCTTATTTTTGTCCTCAAGAGTGTTACGAAGTTGTTTTTGAAAACTTTGTTTGGAAAGTGTTGGTGTGAAAAAAAAATTATTTGTTTGAGCAAGTACCTATGAACTAATCTACCTACTCGAAAAAAGTCTGTTCGTTTTTCTTTTAGGCAGCGCTATCCCATTATTGAGAAATAGGTAGCATCGTCGTTGAAGTTTTTTTTAGGGACATTCGAAGGGACAAATACGTTCACAAAAGCAATGTTAGGAAATGTTAGTAATCATCCTAAAGCCTTAAAGATCTTTTTCCGAGGTAACATCCGAATGGGTCATTTTAGATCTTTCGGGGCTAGAGGACAACCACTAACAAACCCTATACTTCATGATCGTTTACCGAAGGCAACCAGAGTGGAGTAAACCCTAGGAGTGAGCATGTGCGAGTGTAATTTTCAGTTAATTTATCTTTGCACAATTATGGTTTTCTACTGTATTAATTTTCAGTCAGTCTTTCCGTTCAATCCTATTAACATTCATCTAAGCAGTTTATAGTTTGCGGAAATTAAATGCGGGAAAGTTAAAGTCCTAGCTATTACAGGGCTTTTGCAGATACATAATTATTTTGGACTGAAAATAAAGATGAGGAATTGAAACCCTAATTACTATTACAAACTCATAGTAGTTACAATAATTATAAAAAGGAAATTAAAATATGCGCACGGCGAACTAAATGCGAGAATAATTAGGAAACCTAGAAAATCTAGTTGAAAAAGATTTAGGTTAGTTTTTGAGAAAAAAATTAGGTTATGTACAAAATTAAACCCTAATTTTTAATCATTTTTAATTATGAAAAAAAGGATTAAATTGCCCTAAATAATTAAACTAATTAATTAAGGAAATAAAATATTTTTTTATGAAAATAAATGATTTTTAATGTTTTTATGCTTTTTTTGATTAAATAAAAAAAGAAATAATTTTTGTGTTATTTTTGTAAAAGAAAATAATTAATAAATAATAAAAATAAGAAAATAGAGAGAAAAGAATTAAATTGGGCATGTATTTGCTGAAAGGGGGTGTGATGTTGAAACATCTAGGCCCAAGAATGCTGATTCCACTCCCTGCGCTGGATTCACTCCCTCTCTTTCTGATGGTGCACCATGGTCATCCCTTGATGGGCGTTGGATCTGGCTAGGCAATGATCCATTGGCTGGATGGTTGGAGTGCATGGAAGGCTCTTGACTGTGTAAAGTACGAGATCTGCATGTAAGTGTTAAGAAAATAATAAAATGTTGGGACCTGGGATCGAACCCAGGTCCTCCCCCTCAATACCACACACGCCTTGCCATATGGGCTACAATTCTTAGTTATTAATATAATACAAACAATACATAATATATAAAAACTACATGGATAACTAAAAAATAAAAAACGCGCGTTTTATTCAAACAAGCCAATGGTTATCAGCCACGTTGTCTTCTTCTTCCCCTGTCCGTCGTTCTAGGTACAATAGTTCTACCTACGGATAAAACTCCATGGCTATAGCACTGCAAGTTTCAAAAATCAATAGCAAGCATGATAAATTAATTCTAAGTACATGGATCAATTCGTCTTGACCTCACGAGCATCATTGTACCCTTTTCATTGGCCAATTTAACCTGTATGGAAAAACCCTAAAACGACAAGGTAAATCCTAACAATGGCAATTATGAATACATGCATCAAAGCATCAATTAAACCATTCAAACACGCTGCAAATATGTCAATGAATACAAATATATCATTATAACATGTTTATGATGCAAGAATTATTGTAATCGAATTTGAAAAAGGAAGCAAACTGCGTGGGTGTTATGTGACAATTTTGGGCTTGAGGAAGCTTGTAATTGATCGTGCTAGCTTCTAGGAAGGTCTAGGAAACGATTGGGAGTGTTGAAATTCTTTGAATTGCCCTCTAGGTTGGAAAAAGATTCACCACTTTTTGTCAATTTTTTCAGTTTTGTTTCCAGCTTTCACGACCTGCAATCCTTATTTTTTTGACTTGAGTATGTTCAGTATATGTAGTGGAACGAATTAGGGCAACAAAAACACTTTGTATCTTTGATAATCATGGATATTTATTTGATTTTTCTCTTGTATGATATGGTTCCAAAATAGGCCTAATCATGCCAATTTGCTCCAATTAACCCTTGATCTGATTTGGCCAGCCTAATTGGATTGTGATTCCTACAAAAATCATATCAAAATCAATCTTTTATATTTTTTTTTGCAATTTATTTGATTTAATCTAACTTTTAATAAATAAAAATAAAAATAAAATAAATAAATAAGCAAATAATAGGTAGAGGCTGATTTGGGGCGTGGACCATGTTTCCAACAAGATTCAATCATGAAATTCTAGGCCCATTTGACAAAAATGCACTTTTGAGCACATTTGACTTTTAGCAATTTTGCAAAAATGGTCAACTTTGACAAAGCAAATCTCCTCCAATTTTAACCCTAGAGAGGTGTTCTTGGACTTTTTAGAAATCTTAGGATGTCCCCTAAACAACCCTTTTGGTTTCATCTCAATTGGATCTTCCATGTTCATGTAAGAAGCTTTTACCCAAAAGGTGTTTTTATTGACTTTTCAAAAGGACCTATAATGTAGAAATTCATATCTTTTGATGAGTTCATATTTTGAACTTGAGGGCTAAAGATGAATTGTAGGGAATTGCATCCTATTAAAAATGATCCTTGGATGGAAAATTTCTGATAAAGTATGAAGAAGTTATGCTTGGTCAAAGTTTGGTTGACTTTTCCTAAGAAACCCTAATTTAGAAACTTTTGGGTTTTGATGAGTTTGGGGGCATTCCTTTAGGAATCATGATCAATCCTTGATCAAATTATGGATATCTCTTCAAAATGTTTATGTTGACCAAAAATCTTGAAGTTTGACTGTATGTGGGTCACAATTGACTTTTGACCTAGTACAATTGATTTCTAGGCATCTGAGCAATTGACTGAGCAAATTTCTTGTGCAAGGCATGAAACTTGACATGGATGATCTTGAGAACATATTGGGACCATGGAAAGAATTTGGTGCTTTTTGAGTTCCCACACCCTGATGAAAATGGAAACCCTAGTTTGAGGTACATTGCTTTAGGAGAGAGTTTGTCTAGTCAACTCTTGGGCATCCTTGAGCAAGTTGAGGACCTCAATGGGCATGTGTTGAGTAAAATAAGAGGGAAAATTTTGGGGTACAACAGCTGCCCCTGTTCAATCTTCTTAAATCTGAGGATGTAGATTGGTTGTATGCCTTTCGTAATCTGAAGGTGGAAGATGATTGAACACTAGAGTGCCCAGAAATTTGCACTCGTTTGAGATGGTGCTGGACTGTGTAGGTAGTATCGGGAATGAGCTTACAAATGCCATTTGGAGCATATGACGGAGAATCGTTGGAGATGGGCTTAAAGATGCCATCTAGAGGATGTTGATTTCCCGAGATATTCCTTTGATGAGAATTCTTGTTCCTGTCGTTGAGGAGGAATCTGCTGAGGAATGTTGGTCTCTGGCTTGGGAGAAATGGAATTTTAGGAACTTAAGTTGTCCGTTACTCTACTGGGGAATCATCTCTTAGTCGAGGAGAAGAAAATGAACTGCTATCTAGTCGTGCTCCAGGCCCTACAGTGTTTTGTTGAGGATAATAAGACTGACTTCTATCTGGTCGTGCTCTAGGTTTCACAGTGACTTACTGGGGAGATGAGATTAAACTTGCTATCTGGTCGTGCTCTAGGCTTTGCAATCTCAAAAACTGTTATCTGGTCGTGCTCCAGGCTTCAGAAGGAATTAAGTGGTTATACGGTCGCATCTGGGTTTCAACTTGAATTTAAGGCATACTATCATCCGGTCGTTTCCAGTCTTCAATAGTAATTTTCCGAGTAAACTGCTATCTGGTTGAATTCCAAGCTTCGCAGTACTTCATACTGTTATCTGGTCGTGCTCCAGGTTTCAGTGTCTTTTGTTGTTATTTGGTCGTGCTCCAGGCTTCACAGCGTCTTATACCGTTATCTGGTTGTGCTTCATGCTTCACGATGTCTTATACCATTATTTGTTCGTGCTCCAGGCTTCACGGTGTCTTATACCATTATCTAGTCGTGTCCCAGGCTTCAGTAATTTGGTGAAATTAAGATATTATCCGGTCGATTTCCAGGCTTCATAGCTTGAATTTGAGATATACCATTATCTGGTCGATTCCAGGCTTTGTAGTATTTTGTAGAAATTAAGATATTATCCAGTCGATTTCCGGGCTTCATAGCTTGAATTTGATATATACCACTATCTGGTCGATTCTAGGCTTCATAGTATTTTGTAGAAATTAAGATATTATTCGGTCGATTTTCAGACTTTATAGCTTGAATTTGAGATATACCACTATGTGGTCGATTACAGGCTTCGTAGTATTTGTACTGTTATCCGGCCGTGCTCCAGGCTTCAGTAATTTGGAGAAATTAAGATATTATTCGGTCGATTTCTGGGCTTCATAGCTTGAATTTGAGATATACCACTATTTGGTCGATTCCAGGCTTCATAGTATTTTGTACTGTTATCCGGTCGGGCTCCAGGCTTCACAGTATGATGTATTGTTGGTTGACTATTATCCAGTCAGGTTCTGGGCTTCATAGCTTTTAAACTGGAATAGAAATCTTAGTATTTATTTGATTGAACTAGGGAAAGGTCTCAAGTTGTCTTCAATCGAGAAAGAAATCTTAGTATCGATTTTACTAAACTCGGGAGAGGTCTCAGATTAAATTTGTCTGGCATAGAAATCAGGGGAATCTTAGCGGCGATTCGGCTGACCCAGACGAAAGTCTTAGAACATCTTCAACTAGAATAGAAACCATAGTGTCGGTTTGACTGAACCAGAGAAATTCTTGAAAAATGTTGGAATATCTTCAACTGGAATAGAAACCTTAGTGCCGACTTGACTGAACCAGAGAGAACTTGTGAGAACTTGATTGCATCTTTCCCTGAAAGGTAAAGAGTTAGTCGTATGTAATGTCATGATGTATGAAATGTATTGAGTAATGATATTCTCAAAATAAATGAGATTGTGCTGTATAATATGTATGCACATGCCATGATGTATGGATATGCAATGCTATTGTGATATTCTCTAGCTAGGGAAAATAAATCCTGGACTGCTGCTGGAGAGTATAAGGAGTTGAGTTCTTCTTTTTCACTGGGGATAGTGACTGAAGATGATTAGCTGGGGATTTACATCCATTTTGCTTGAGAACATTTTACCGGAGGAGACTCTGTCTGAGAATAATCCTGCGGGGGAATGACTCTGTGGGGAAGAGAGATGCTCTGTTGGAAGATCTGCTGATTTGGAGAAATAAACTCAGCTGGGGATGAACTTCCATTGCTGGAGATAAGAGCTCTGTTGGAGATTGAGCTTCCGTTGTCAGAGAAATAAACTTTGCTCGGGAGGTGGCTTTATAAACTGCTCATGGTTATAAAACTCGGCTGGGGAATGCAGACATCAGCTTTCTTAAGGAACCTACTGGGGAAGAAATTCCTGCTTGGGGATACGGAGGTAGGACCTTGGTTGTCCTTACTCTGTGGGGAATATAAATATCACGAGCGTGTATGTGATAGTGATTTCGCTTCCAACTATCTCTACCCCTTGTACCATGCTGGAAAAAGTACATGCGGTGATTTTGTGGATGGATCTATGTCGTGATTGTACTTGAACATGTATTTAATGAGTGTCAGGATGACATCCGTCTCTAGATCGTATCTGAACTGTACTTGAAACATGTGTTGAATAAGTATCAGAATGACATCCGTCTTTGGATCGTATCTGAACTGTATTTAGAGGAGAATATGGAGTAAGTATCAGGATAACACCCGTCTCTGGATCGTACCTGAACTGTTTCGAAGAGAAATCTGGAATAAGTACCATGATAACATTTGTCTCTGGATCGTACCTGAACTGTTTCTAGAAGAAAAATCTGGAATAAGTACCAGGATAACATCCGTCTCTGGATCGCACCTGAATTGTTTCTAGAAGAGAAGTCTGGAATAAGTATCAGGATTGGAATAAGTACCAAGATAACACCCTTCTCTGGATCGTACCTGAACTGTTTCTCAATGTATGAAAATCTTGAATGAGTAGAAGAATGACATCCGTATCTGGATCGTATCTAAATCGTTTCTCGATGTATGAAAATCTTGAATAAGTAGCATAATAACATTCGTATCTGGATCGTATCTGAATAGTTTCTCTATGTATGAAAATCTTGAATAAGTAGCATAAGGACACCCGTATCTAGATCGTATCTGAACTGTTTCTCGATGTATGAAAATCTTGAATAAGTAGCAGAATGACATTCGTATCTGGATTGTATCTGGACCGTTTCTCGATTCTGGTGCTCTTGATGAATGTTGATCAAGGTATAAGTCTTCCACTGATAGAAAGGTGACAGGACATAGTCGTACATTTTAAATCTCTAACTTTTTCCTGGACCGCCCTTTCGGGTTTTCTGTCCACCGGGATACCCTTTTTTCCCAAGCCGCCCTTTCGGGTTTTCGACTTGTTGGGTGCACAGATTTTTTTTCATTTTTTATCCCTTTTGTTTGCCTGAACCCTTTTGGTTCACCAGGATTCCCTTATTTTTGCCTAGGTGTGTCAACCTAGCGAGTCATTTTTTTCATGCATAGTATTTTCCGACTATGTCCATGCTTTCAGGATGTAGAGAGTTGTCACTGTCCATAGTGTTCTGTTGTAGTACTGTCAAAAATGTTTTCTTAATGGCACATGATTCGTTGCTGGAATGCGTGCGTAATGCCCCAAGCGATTCAGATAGAGATATGCCCCTAGTTATTTGGCATTTTTGGAGAGACTTCCCCAGGTGTGTTTAGACATCGTTCCATGCCCCTTGCTTATGGAAGACCTGTTATTAGAAGTGTCTTTCCTGCTGAGGTGATTCTGTCCATTGAGAGGATGTCTGTTCATTGAATATCCATTGTGCAGATTTCTCTGCTGTCAAATAATTAGTCATATGCAAACAATGTCATTTAAGGAATGCAAAACTCATGTCTGTCTTAAAAAAAATTCTTTTTTTGAAAATGTGTTTTGTGTATTCAAATGAAATTTGCAAGAATGTGATACCAACTCAGGATTCATAACAAAGCCTACAGGAGTCAGGATACCTTTGTAACAGTATGCTCTCAAACTAACCCATGCTTCAACTAGGAATTTTAAGGGTTATAACATGGCCTGGTTCACAGTTCGAGAAACAGAGGATAAAGGCTCAAATTATATTTGTACCCAACCCGCTCTTTGTGATGTTCTTCAGTCCTATGCTCAGTTAATTCCGCGTTTAGATCTCGATTGAGTCTGGAATCTTCGCTCTGATACTTGGTGATGATTCAGAAATTGAACATTTGTTTTGAAAAGGCAGTCATTTTTGTAATCTTCTTTTTGTAGAGGATTTGTAGTAACCTCTTTTTTTTGTTTTCGTTATCCCTTCTTTTCCCTGAACTGTTTCTTTTGTGATTACAGTCAGCGGGATGCCCCAATTTTCTCTTAAGTCTTCTTCATAGGTTTTTACTTAATGGGATTTTATTTCAGGAGATAATGACTTCCTGTCTTGACGATTATACAGAACCATCACCGTCTTTTGTTTTAGAAGGACTTCTTCGATGCCATTCATTGTGTACGAAGCGGCAGATTATGACTGAATGCGCCTCTGAATTAACTGAGAAAACTACCCTGCCCCCAGTTATGATTAAGAATTTTAATTTGTGCGAAAAGAAAAATTCCTACTTCTTTGGTTTGAAGGGGTTGACTAGGGATTATCTTCCTTATAACTCCATGTTGTACCCCAAAATTTGCTCTTTCATTTCATCAACATTTTCTCATCACAAGGCTCTTGGAACTCAAGATCAAGTTAGGGTTTGCTCTGCTCAAGGCCCCTCCTTGCACTGTTGACCCAAATTAGGGTTTGAGTTTGCACAGGAATGTTTTGACCTAAAATTCCCAAAGTTACTTTCATGCTTCATGTTGGACTTACAAGTTTATCCATACCAAGTTTCAAGCCTTGATTCCAATCTTTGCCCAGTCAATTGGACAGTTGACCTAGAAATCAACTGTATTGGGGAAAAAGTCAACTGTGGCCAATTGACAATCAAACTTTATGAAATTTGACCCACATCAACATTATGAACTCACATGAACCATTTGGTCAAGTTTGGATCACAACTCCACAAGAAATTTGATCAGATCACCAAAAGGGCAAAATGGTCATTTTTAGGGTTTTAACTGCACAAAGGCAATTTTTGACTGTTTGACCTAACCAATGGCAAACCAAGCTCATACATGGACTCAAGTACTCAATGGCATTGTATTGACCCATTCAACAAGTTCAAAAGATCTCAAGTGCATAGGATTGAGAGATGAATTTTGCAGTCAACTGATCAAAATTTGACTGTATACTGAAAAGTCAAACTTTGACTTTTTGGACAAAATCAAGTGCCAAGATTCATTTTTCATCAAGACATGTCAAATTATGAAACTTTTTCATCAAGAAACCCAAAATTGCAAATTAGGGTTTAAAATGAAAAAATTTCATAACTTAGAAATTTTCTAAGTTATGAAATTTTCTTATTTTTTCCTAACTTTGTCCCATTTTTTCACCAAGATGCAAATGGATTCAAACAAAACTTGAAACATGAAAGTTGTAGTCCATTGCAAAATCTACAATTTTGATTCACAAAGTTTTCTCAAAGGAAGCTTTTAGCTCAAGTTATGATTTTTGGAACAAGGGTACAAAACATTTTTAACTTAGAGAAATTTTGCCCTATTCTAGGCAGGATTTTTGTCCAACTTCTTGACCATTTTTCACATGGTTCCACTTGGAGTTTCAACTTGCATTACAAATATGGATTGTATTACACATTCCAAGCTTTCCAAATTTTCCAAGAACTTCTCAAACACCCTTGTGGTTAGAGAGAATCGAATTTGCAAAGTTGGCCAAAACTCACTTTCGTTCATAACCAAATACATGTTCATACAAGTTTCATTTTCAAACCAGCATGCTTGGTACTTGCTTGCAGGCCTCTAAACCAAGTTTACACTCCTTAATTTAATGCCTAACCATTGTGTTAAGACATTATTTCATTCATTTGGGAAATACATGCTAAATTAATCCTTAATTAGAAAAAGCAAACTTGCCATTTTGGAAAAGTGATGCTTTATGTCAAGTTCTAAATCTTTGAAGTACAAGCCAGATCTTTGAGGAAAAGTTTTGTAGACAAATTCCAGTTATCAAGATCCAAAGTTGCAGCATACTTTAGGGTATTGTACAGGCCTATATGTCAACTTGCACTTTCTTGCTTCAAGTAGAAGAAACTTTGCAAAACATAGACAACTCTCACTTCCTGCAAATTAGAGCTTAAGCAAACTTTGTTCTCATATTCCATACATCAAAACTGACCTAAGGCACGACCCTTCCATCTCTCATACCTTCCCATTCACCAAATCACAGTTTTGCTGCAAAACAGGGCACCCCCTGCAGATTGAAGTCCCCAGCACAATCCACTCGTGCACTTTGGCTAAAACCAGTTCAAATACATTCCATTCCATCCACACAAACTATCCCAAGCCCTAAACACAAGTTGTAACACCCCTAACCACGTTTGCCATTTTCACTTTTCAGTTTTGCAGGTGGACTTCCATAGCACGATTCAGAGTGATTCAAAGCAAGTTAGGTGTTGTAGAATCTTCCTTGGACCTCAGGCAAGCTATACAAAAGCTCAAACTCCATTAAAGATACCTACATTGTTGTACACGACTCAAGCTGAAACAGGTAATCTATGAACTTCTATCTCTCAATCTAGGAAGAGTTAGGCTTAGGATTGTGAATGAAACATGTCCTACTCATAGCCCTGAAGCCATACATATGATTACTTTTCATTTATGTTAAGCGTGCTGTGAGAATTTTAGCCATGAACATTGAAGAAAAATTAGGTCAGAAATTGGGGGTGAAGAAATTCTCCCTGATTTCTTAGAGTTAGGTTAAGTTTTTTACATATTTGGAATCGTGATTTGATGCTCTACATTGTTTGTGTTATGAGTTTTTGCTAAAAATCAAAGAATCGGGAGTTTGAATGAAGCAAGGAAACGCGCGTTTTTGTTGTTCAAAGGATGCTGGAGGTTGAAGACAAAGTTGACTTGGGCTGGGCCTGAGTCAACTTACTTTTTGCACCCCTTTTTTCAATTTGCAACCCCCTGGCCCATTATGTGAAATATTGATTATTTTGCATTTTTTTCTTTTTGATTCTGATTTTATATTTTTGACTCAAACATAAAAAACACTAAAAAATATTTTTCCAAACTTTTTTGCATTTATTTGACATTTATTTACCTTTTAATCATATATATGTAAATAATGTAAAAACCTTTTTTATTTAAAACCCTAAAAAATAATACAAAAATATTTATTTTTCAGTTATTATTTTTTATTTACATTTTGAAAACATTTTCTAAAAAATACATTTTTGTAAATAATTAATATTTTTATTTTTGTTCATATTTAGTATATTTAATATATAATATATAAATACTTGTATATTTTATTAGATAATTAGGGCAAAAAATACAAAAAAAATAATACTTTTATTTTTTATTTAATATTTGACACCAAAAATACTTTTTTACAATATACTTTTTATGTTTTGTATATAATTAACATACCTTGTACATAATTAATAAATAAATACATACTTTATTCAAAAATTAGGGTTTAGTCCTAGAAACCACAAAAATATTCAAAATTTGACCTTTTTATTTTTGTTTATATTTCACATTGAAAAAATACTTTCACATACATAAAAAATCATTTTGTGCATAATACATTTTGCATATTCATTGTATTTATTTAAATATTGTACAATTAAATATTTGTATACATTCGATATGGTTGTAATAACTTAGATTAATTTCTTGTCAAATATCCCGAAATGCAAACTTGTATCCCCATCCCTATAATCATTGTTGTAATAGCTTAGCATTTAAATTTCCGCATTTAAAACTTTCAATTATGCCATGTTTAGACTTAGGGTTTGTAAGCAAAAATCAATCAACAAATAGCTTGACCTAATCCAAGATAAACATGCATGAAAAACAAACACAATGCACACTTGCACCCCTAGGGTTACTCCACTTATTGCCTTCAAAAATGGGCCATGTTTGCATGTCAAGTACTTTGGCAAAACAAAACAAAACAAAAACAAACAAAATGATCATAGTCCCTCGATGATGCTATCTTGCTGCCTAAACAAAATGATCATAGTCCCTCAAGAAAAATGCCAAAGATACTTGACACTATTGCATCCATGGTCTAAACGATGACACGTGCATGTCCCGTTAACATCCTAACACAAGGTTGTTCACCAAATACAATGGTGAAACAACACTGTTAAAAGGGTTAAAACATGAGAAAGATCTTTGAGAAATTTAGGGTAGATAGCTCTTGGTTACTTGACCAAACTTGCAAAACAATCCTTGCCATTTTTCAAACACACATCACAACACAACTTCAAAACAAAACTTTCAAAAACATTGAAACATCTTTTCAAAAAGACAAACACCCTTGTAAAACATTCAAACAAGAATTGTTACAATGGTTGCCTAGACAAGGCATCTTTTTCAAAACATTTTCAAAAACCACACACACAAAGCACCATTTCAAACAATTGAAAAGCAAAGGCAAGTGATCTAAGCAAGTAACTAAGAGCCCATGGATAACCATGGATAGAAAGGGTGCTAATACCTTCCCTTTCTATAATCTACTCCCCGAACCCAAGAAAACTTCTCAAAGGTTTTTCCTGTGCTTTTTAACCTTTCCTTAGGATAAAATAAAAAGTCGGTGGCGACTCTTGCTCAACCGAAACATTTGCGAATACAAACGCAAAACCTCAAGTCAGTTCTCCCACCGTATCACAGAACTGGCGACTCTACTGGGGAAATCAACTTTAAAAGTGGAGTAACCTTAGGGCCTAGATCACCCTTTTGCATGACTAATTGTTTGCTTTTATTGCTTTACATTTTGGTTCTCTTGTTTGGGTTTTTTTAATCCTACACCCGGATTTGGGGGCACCTTCTTAGGTAAATAGCAATAAACTGTGAGGGAACTTTGCGGGGTATACCGACATGGTTGAAGCAGTAGCTATGTTAGTGTGACATATTTGTGAGTACCGGTAGCCCTTGAGTAGTCAAGGAGAATACGGGGCCGCTGAGTGATGTCATGAAGCACTAACAGACTCTTAGAACCTTACTTGACCATCTTGGCCTTTTTAGGGGTAGCGAGATGACCGACTTTGGTGCAGTCCGAAGTTGGTAGATACTCGATACTACACTCATTGAGGGTTGTTTTCTTGGAATATTTTGGTCGCCAGTTAAGTGGCTAAATCAAAACAATGAACACAGAAAATAATCCAATGATATTGAGCTCCTTAGAACCCGGTTACTATTTATAGGACAGGTTTTTAAGCCAACTACACTCAAGAGGGTACTTACCTATGAAACCCCATGCAAGCCTGAAACTAGGGTTTTGTGTGAATTGCATGTACATGTGTTTGTGCATACATCATGAACATCATAAAGCATCATATGCATCCACTAACCATTTCAAGGGTTTGGATCTTCATCTTTGTTCTTGTTTTGTAGGTCATGGAAATTCTTCGCAGGAAAACTATCCAAGTCAACCTTGTGAGAATCCCTCCTCAACTCAAGGAGCTTACATCCAGAATTCCAGGAAGCTCTCTCTTCAGTGAAAGACATGGTAGACTTCTCAACCTAGTCAACACCAGCATTGAAGAAGACATGGTGAAAGTTTTTTTCCAGTTCTTTGACCCCTTTCACCACTGTTTCACATTCCCCGACTACCAATTGGTGCCTACTTTGGAGGAATTTTCTCAACTCCTGAGAATTCCTATTCCTAATCAACTACCCTACAACGGTACGGAAAAAGAATCAAAGCCTGAAGATGTTGCTCAAGCACTACACTTGCAACCATCTGACATCAAGGGGCATTGGGAAACTAGAAGTGGCGTCAAAGGCTTCTTGGGAAAATTCTTGTTTGAGAAGGCACAAGAGTGTTCGAATTCCTTGGATCTACAAGCCTTTGAAGAAATTGTGGCACTCCTTTTTTATGGGTTGGTCTTGTTCCCAAATCCTGACCAACTTATAGATGTGAATGCTGTCAAGATCTTCATATCCAGGAATCCCATACCTACATTGCTTGGGAACATCCTCCACTCATTTTACACACGAACAATGAGGAAGAGAGGTGTTCTCATGTGCTGTACTCCTCTCCTTGCAAGGTGGTTTATTTCTCACCTTCCACAATCTGTTTTGAAGAATGAGCAAGGCTTAAGGTGGTCACAACGATTGATGACCCTCACACATTATGATGTACATTGGTGTTCTCGGTCCAGAGAAAATGTCATCATCATCGATTGCTGTGGTGAGTTCCCTAATGGTCCATTACTTGGCATTAAGGGAGGCATTACCTACAACCCTTGTCTGGCTTTAAGACAATTTGGATACGCTCGGAGGGATGGCCCTCATGACATGCTGATTCCTAACCTAGTTTTTGACTTTGACAACGATGCGCAAGGACTTCGCCAAAGATTCATCGGAGCTTGGAGGATGCCTAATAAGTTAGATAGTAAGACGCTGGGGCACAAGAACTCCATCCCTCTTGAGCCTTATCTCAGGTGGGTACGAACCCGAGCCCAGAGTCTTATGATGCCTTACCCTCATATTCTCCCTTTGATCAAAGATCCTATTAAGGAAGGAGAGGTTCCATACACCATCCTACATCCTGACATGCCAACATCATGGGAGGAAATGCAGAAGAGTTGGATCCAACTCAAGGAAGAAAGGGATACTTTTGAAGCCAGCTTCTACGCCAGTGAGAAGAAGGTTTTGGAGCTTACCCGCCGACTTCACGAGGAGGAGACCCTCAACAGTTACATCACACCAAAGAGGATGCGCAACGTCTTTTTACCTTAAGAAGTTTTTGTAATATTTGGCCCATGGGGCATTTATGTACTGACAAAATTTCTTCTTATTAATATGACGTGTGTTATTTTTGTTTGCAACAACTTTGAATTTCTAAATCCTTGAATTCATTACATGAATAAACATATCATTCATCATATGCATAAACAGGTCTTCACACCAGGTTTCCTTATCTTTCTGCTGTTTATTTCAGTAAGATGGATATTGAGCAGACGGTCAAAGATCTGCAGGCACAAAACTCGCAGTTTCAACAGCTTCTCATGACCTTAGCAAAGGGTCAGGAGGATCTTAAAGCACTGTTAGGGAATAAAGAGTAAGAAAAAGGAAAAAGAAGAAGAAAAGAGTTGGGGTAGCTACACTGGGAAGAAGGTTTGAGAATGAAGCTAGGAGAGTTCTTGAATTCCCATCCACATCTGATGAGGGGACCGGTAAGGGAAAAGGAGCTGCATTACCTTCTGAGTCCGAGGCTGAAGAGGAAGAGGTTGAGGAAGATAAAGATTATTCAGAGCAGCAATACCCGCCAGCGGACGACAAATATAAAAACCTGGAGGATAGACTGGCAGCTATGGAGCTACAAAGGGTTCCTGGGATAGATTTTGAAGAATTGGGATTGATTGTTGGGATTGTGATCCCTCCAAAGTTTAAGGTGCCAATTTTTGAAAAATACGACGATCTGTCTTGCCCGAAGATGCACCTAAGGTCGTATGTCAGAAGAATTCAACCTCATTCATCCGATAGAAATCTCTAGGTACACTTTTTCCAGGACAGCTTGTCCGATACTCAGCTAGATTGGTTTTACCAGCTTGAGAGGTCAGAAGTGCATAACTGGGAAGACTTGGCAGTTGCCTTCTATCTCCAGTATCAATACAACGCCGACTTGGCGCCAACCCGTACTCAGCTACAAAGTATGGGGATAGCCTCAAATGAGGGTTTCAAAGAATACGCCCAAAAATGGCGCGACTTGGCCGGTAGGGTGCAACCACCGCTTTCAGATAGGGAGCTAGTTGATATGTTCTTGGGGACCCTATCTGGCCCTTTCTTCAACCATTTGATCGGGAGCTCTTCTGCATGGTTTACCGAATTGATTCTGACTGGCGAACGGGTGGAAGCTGGTATTAAGAGTGGGAAGATTCAAAGGGATGCCTCTGTATCCACAACTGTTAAAAAGTCATTCCCGGCCAAGAAGGAAGCAGCTGTTATATACTCTCAGAAAAGATTGGGAAGAACTGAGCGCCGGCCGACTATAGGGGCCGTGATGATTCAAAATTCATCAATTGATCAGCCTCGTAACAATCAGTCCAGACCTAATCAGCAACGGGTAGAACGGCCACAACGGCAATTCACCCGCATCAACATGACGCCTGCACAAGTTCTTCCCCATTTGTTGAAGCTAAATCTCACCACTATTAGAGAGGCGCCAAAGATTGTGAATACCACTTCCCCACACTATCATCCAAATGCTAAGTGTGCCTATCATTCTGACAGCGCCGAGCATGACACCAACGATTGTTGGGCGCATAAGAATAAAATTCAAGATTTGATAGACGCAAAGGAGGTTGAGTTCGACGCTCCCGAGAAGCCAAATGTAATATCTGCTCCAATGCCGAAGCATGGTCGCAATGTCCATGCTGTTGAAGAAGATCTATTTGTTTCTACTGTTGACAATCTGATAACTCCACTACTGACAATCAAGTTGAATCTGTTGAAGGCTGGGATTTTCTCAGGTTGTAAAGAAGATTGCTATCTTTGTTACTCCCTACCAATCGACTGTCCATTGCTGAAGATAGGCATCCAATGCCTAATGGACAACCAACAAATTCTTTTCGAAAAGATTCTTGTTACTCCAACTCCTATCAATGAAGTTTCAATAATCACCATTTCCGCCAATCTTTCCAAGGTCCCCAAAAGGCCTGTTAAGATTACATCAGTTCCGAAGATTGCACCTCTGAAAATAACCATGCCTGGGCCCGTCCCCTACAAATCTGACAAATCGATACCGTGGAATTATGGTGGAGAAATCTACTACCATGGTGCTAAACAAATTGAGATAGCTGAAGAGAGCTCTGACGAAGAAATTGCCGACATTGGAAACATTGCCGGTACGAGCAAGATTACCCGAAGTGGGAGAATTCTCTCTCCAGAGATTGCCCCTCCAAAGACAATCTTTGGACCCTCAACTGTTCCCAAGGTTACCCCTGCACCGGTAAAACTATCTGCAAGAACTCCGTTGATTGAAGAAGCTGTTACCCATGTGGTTGTCCCTCCTACTTCTGCTGATAAGGGGAAAGGGATCCAAGAAGAGCTCGTCAGGACGAGGGCTCAACCATTGGTCATCCCCGAAACCTCTAAGAAAGAAATGGAGGAGATTTTGAAAATAATAAAAGAAGAGTTACTACGATGTGGTGGAGCAATTGGGGCAAACCCCCTAGAAGATCTCTATGTTAGCTTTGCTTCTTTGTTCGGAGGCTCATGCCAAAGCCTTGATAATGTTTTTGAAGACAGCCCATATGCCCCAAGAAACCTCAGCCAATCAATTCCAGGATTGTGTAGCCAGCCTTACCGCCGATAACGGCCTGGGTTTCTCTGATGCTGACCTGACTCCGAAAGGAAGAAAGCACAATGACGCAATGCATGTGTCAGTTGAATGCCGAGGAACCACTCTTGCCCATGTCTTGGTCGACACTGGTTCTTCTCTGAATGTGCTACCTAAGAAAGCTCTAGACCGTTTGGATTGTGAAGGCTTGGAGCTGAAACCAAGTAATATCATTGTCAGGGCCTTTGACGGGTCTAAAAGGATGGTGCATGGGGAGGTCGACATTCCCATAAAGGTAGGCACTGAAGTGTTCCACTCAACATTCTATGTGTTGTACCCCAAAATTTGCCCTCCCATATTCTTCAAGAGTTGTCAAGATCAATCTTCAAATGGATCAAGGGGTTGCCCAGTCTAAACATCCTCCTAAGCCAGTCAAATTAGGGTTTAGGTTCCTTCAGTGAATTTGAGGTTTTTAAGGGCTCAATCAAGTCACATATGCCTATACACATTCTCAAGCATCTACATGCCAAGTTTCAAGTCTCACAGCATCAGATTGCACAGTCAAAAGCTTCATTTGCTTCACAATCAACTGCAGGGGCAAAATGGTCATTTTACAGTCAAAAGTCAAAAAATTTGGTCAAAATCTTATTTTGAAGCCACAATCATCATCTGATCAAGTCTTGATCATGATTCCACAAGCATGGCTCAAAAATCATCAAGGATGCAAAAGTTTCTATTTTTGGACAGTTGAAAAGTCAACTGTAACTTGACCAGGGCATAACGTTTTCATGGTTCATCAGAAAAATCCCATCCAATGCTCATTTTGAAGGGGATGGCATTTCCTACAACTCATCTTCATATTCCAAGTCCAAGAAATGCTCTCACAAAAAGTTATCAATTTCAACATTATAGGTCATTTTCAAAAGTCAACAAAAAGGCACTTAAAGTCAAAGACCATAACTTGATATTGGTAAATCAAAATGACATGGGACCAAAGGCATTGGTTAGAGGACTTCAAGACCTTTCCAAAATGTCCAAGAACATGTTCATATGATCAAAATTGAGCAAGATATGCATTGGAGAAGTTGGGAAATTTTTGGGAATTTGCAAAAGTCAACTTTGCCCAAAACACTTCATTTTTGCTAATGGGCCTCAAATTCTTTCTTGAAACATTGTCCAAAGCCTATGCACGACCCATTAAGCCTAAATTGATTTATTTTCTTATTTTTAATTAATTAATTGAATTTTTATTAATATTAATTCATTTAATTGATTTTAAATGTAGGAAAATTCAAAAGATATTGTTTTCAAATCTTTTGTGAAGCAAATAAGATCAGGGCAAGCTGGAAATTTCGTGCATCCATCAAAGAGGAAAAAATCTCCATGTTTGGCAAGCTTTATCAATCAAAAATATGCAAAAAGATTTGATTGGAAATCAAAGATTGAAAACATAATTCCATGGATTCTTGGACAAAAGATTTAACCTAATTCATTCCAATACAAATACTGAAGCTAAACCTAAATTCGTTCACGTGCAAAACTGTTGCAAAGAACCCTTATCAAATTGAAAAAATTCCAAGAAAGCTTGAAACTGAATTCCCCTTTCCAGGCCCTTTCAAGGAGATTTAAAGGTTCAAACACGTTGCTGGGACACTCAGGAACCTATTGCAATCACAAACAAGCTCTTACACTCAAAGAATCACTCACTTCAGTCACACGGTTTGCCTAATTTTTCTAGAATCGAAACTCATAATTCTTGCATATTTAACATGATATAATTGTTGCTTTGCATTGCTATGACCTTTCTGAAGCTGATGGTATAGGTGAATTGAGTTATAGAGCCATGAATCAAAAGACACCATTGAAGAAATCTAGGGTTTCAGAGCTCTCAGATTAGGGCTTTCCATATACAGCAAAATTGGACCTCATAACGCATATGGTTGAATTCGTCAAGGCCAGACGAATTCAACCCAACCATCACGCCCTTTTTATATGTACTGTACGCCTAATCGCTATATTTTGTGGTTGCATTTTGTGGGGGTTTAAAACCCCCGCTATTTGTTTGTTTTTTTTTACAGGCCAACGAAGAAGATGACTTGCTGGCAATATGTGGTTGGTCTATTCAAATAATATACACGCGTTTTGATTTATGGCATAATTGTTTGGTTTCTTAATATATTATTTATTGATCAGTATATTAACAAAGACAACGCAATGGCTTAGTGGAGGGGATGTGTCTGGCAATCACTGGGACCTGGGTTCGATTCCCAGGTCCCCCCAAACCTTTGATTATATTTTTCCTAATGTGTTCATGTGCAGGATTTGCAATGATGTCCACCATAAACCTCACTCATCCAGAGTGCCAAGTGTCTTCAACAGCCATCCAAAGGCCAGGGAAGAGGGAATACCATGTTCTTCAGTCAACCATACGCACCTGAATCCAGAAAGTCAACAGGCTTGGCTTATTGGGCCTAAAATTTCCAGGCTTCACACCTCCATTCTTGGGTCAACACCCCCACTGGTTTTGTTACTTTTTATTTTCTTTTCTTTTACAATTTCTTTTTAATTATTATAATTATTATTATTAATTCATAAACAAATTATTTTTCATATTAAATTCAGAAACTTAAATATTCATAATATTCATAGTATTTTTATTATTCATTATTATTATTTTTTTGTAAATAAATGTAAATTAATTAACTTAGTTTTAATTAGGTAATTTTGACTATTTTTACAATAAATAAAATTAGTTTAGAATTAGGGTTTTGTTTACTAACTTTTTAATTCTTTTTTCTTTTTATTTTCATAAAAAAACATAAAACATAAAAAAGGATTTTTCTTGTAAATAAAATACTAACAAATTAATTAGTTTAAATTAGGTTCAATTTTGATTCTTTTTTTTAATAAAATAAACTTAGAATTAGGGTTTCTTTTGACTTTTAACTTCTTTATTTTTATTTTCATTAAAACTAAAAAACACAAAAAAAAACATTTTTACTTTTAAATTAATTAATTAATTTAGGGTTAATATTTAATTAAATGCAAAAGACAATTTTCTTTATTCTTTTCTCAAAAGGGTCAAAGCCCTAAGGACGTCCCGGTTCTATTTCTTTTCGCACTTTATTCTTATTTCTATTTATGTATCTGCTCAAAGGATGTAATAGCTAATTAGGTTTTTTCCGCTTTATTTACTTTCTGCATTTATTTCCAAAACGGGTTATGTTTTTGGCGATGTATAGACCCGCGCCTTGTAATAGCGTAGATTTACATTTCCGCACTTTATTTTCCGCACTCTTAACTGTTAAAAAATGCATGACAAGATTGCCTGACAAATTAAAAACAACTCGTAGCTCACAATTGCATGATCAAAGATAATATAACATGAAAACAACACACATGCACATGCCACTCTTAGGGTACGCCTCACTCGGTTGCCTTCGGTACGTGGTCGTCAAGTATAGGGTGTCTTAGAGGTCGCCCTCCTGTCTAAAGATCCAGTCGCCTCGAAACGGTTGCCTCGGATAAAAAGGATCTAGGACATTAGGGTTACTTCGAAGGTGTCCTACTATTGCTTCGGTGACCACACATGTCCCTTAATTGAATTGACCCGAACACCTCCAATGACGGTGCTACCTACTTCTCAATAGTGGGATAGCATTGTCTAAAGGACATTTACACAGCCTAATTCCTTAGGGTAGGTAGATCCCATGGGTACTTGCTCTTCTCAAAAACAAAAACAATCTTTTCACACTGACACTTTCAAAAAGTTTTCAAACAAATTTTTCATACACTCTTGAGGACAGATACAAGAGTTACTTAGAAATTTTTCAAACGAAACTTTTTTCTAAACCCACACACACTTGAAAAGCAAACAAATTTTGAAAACATAAGAGCAAGTACCTAAGAGCCCGTGGATAACCACGGATAGAAAGGGTGCTAACACCTTCCCTTTCTATAAATCTACCTCTCGAACCGAGAAACATCTCAAAGAAGGAATTTTGTTGTGCTTTTGTCCTTTCCATGTTGGAGAACATAAAAGACGGTGGCGACTCTTGCTTACCGCGACATTTCGCGAACCAGATTTAAACAGTCAGTTCTATTTCCACCGATCACAGAACTGGCGACTCTGCTGGGGATTTACATAAAAGTGAGGTGTACCTTAGGATTAGATTATACTTATGTTTTCAATTGCTTGCTTTGATTGCTTTTATATTTGTGGGCATTGCATCGGAGTTTCATAGATCCTAACCCGGATCTGGGGAATACCCTTTTAGGTAGCATAAGCTGTGAGGGACCTGTCCGGCGTAGACTGACACGGGTGAAGCAGTGGCTACGTTGGTGTGACACCTTGGTCTATACCGATATCCCTTGTGTTGCAACGAGGAGAATATGGGTCTTATGAGGAGTCATTAAGTACCAACCGACCTTAGAACCCTAAATTGACCCAACTTGGCCATAGAAAAGTAGCAGTATGCTACACTCATTGAGGCTAAACTCTCCCGATGGTTCTGGCTGCAAGAAAAGATTGCGATGCTGGAGTTATGACTGATCGAGGGTAGTCGATGATATTGAGATCCTCTAGAACCCGGTTACTATTTTCTAGGACAGGTCTTAACCAACGAAACTGAAAGAGGGTAGTACCTGAACTTCATGCTGGCCTAAACCCTAAGGGCTGTCTTGTATGACTTGTGTGCCTTATCATGTTTGCCTTTGTGAGTATTTGTGGTGTGCTTTATCATAACATCATACCATCATACCATTGCATGCATCCTACATAAGGACTGACCCATTTCAAAGACAAGAGGGTTTCATCTTTGCTCTGTTTTGTAGGACATCATGATGCCTGTGCGAAGGAACACTATCCGGCTCAACATTGTTCACCCACCTGATTTGCTTAAAGAGTTGGTTGACAGAATTCCAAACACTACTTCCTTCATCTAGAGGCATGGTTCTCTTCTTGGTTTAGTCACTTCAAAGTGGGACCAACAACTGATGAGTGTCTTGACCCAGTTTTATGATCCCTTGTACAATTGCTTCACCTTTCAAGACTTCCAGTTGGTCCCTACCCTGGAAGAATTCTCTGATTTGCTTGGTATCCCTATCTTGGATCAGACTCCCTTCACTGGCTGGGAAAAGACCCTTAGGCTTGAGGAGATTGTTGCAGCCCTTCCTTTGACCAACAAAGAGGTAATGGATAACTGGGTGACTAGAAGCAGAGTTAAGGGCTTTTTGGCTAAGTTTCTGATTGGTAAAGCTAACAGTTTCTGGAATGACTTAGACTTCAGGGTGTACGAAGACATTATGGCTCTCTTAATCTATGGTTTGGTACTATTTCCAAATCCTGATAACTTTGTCAATGTCAATGCCATAAGGATCTTCATGTCTCGGAACCCTGTGCCCACTCTCTTGGGTGATATCCTGCAACAGCTCTATGCTCGTACTGCCCGAAGACGGGGAACTCTGTGGTGTTGTACTCCTTTGTTAGTGAGGTGGTTTATTTCGCACCTCCCTAAGTTCGTGCTGAAAAACAAAGAAGGAAGAGGCTGGGCTCATAGGTTAATGTCTCTCACTGATAATGACATCATTTGGACTCTCAGAGGTTTGGATGAGGTGACTGTTATTGATCGTTACGGAGAATATCCTAATGTTCCTTTGATCGGTACTCAGGGAGGAATCTCTTATAATCCATGTTTAGCTCTCCGTCAGTTTGGAAGGGCCAGAAGAGCGGGGCCTCATGAGATGTTGGTACCTCACATCAGTTTTGAGTTTCAGGTAGATAGTGACGAGTTGCGTCGTAGATTCATCAAGGCTTGGGACAGAATTCACAAAGCTGACCCACATGAGTTGGGACCAAAGACTTCTTTGCCTATGGAATCCTACTACAGATGGGTCTGCATCCGTGCTCAGAAGTTAGGTATGCCATACGAAGCCGTCAGACCTATCATTCTTGAATTTCCTGACAGAGACGGGGTTCCTCCAACTGTTCTCCCTCCTCAGATACCTACTGATGTTGATACACTAAAGAGATCTTGGGCGCAACTACAGGAAGAACGGGATTCTTATCGGGAAAGGTTCAATGAACAAGAACAGAAAATCCAGAAGCTGACTAAGCAGTTGGAAAACGAACGAACCCTGAATGACTATATCCGCTCTGAGAAAAGGAGGCCATGGGAGCACTGATGAGTCTTGGATGTTTCTTTTACAGCTTTCATTTTCAGTATTTTTATTTTTATTTATGTAACGCCTAAGGGCAATTTCTTGAACAATTCAAAGTTTAATCTAATAAAGTGTGTTTCCTTTTTGTTTACAAAGTTGAATCCCGATTGTCTTTGAAAACATAAATCATACGCATTCCATGCATCATATGCATAACAGGTACTCTTTTCTATAGGTTGCTTAATCTTCTTCGCTGTTTATTTCAGCAATCATCATGAATCCTGAACTTACCAACGAACAAGCAATCAAGGCCCTCCAGGCCCAGAACGCCCAGTTTCAAGAACTGGTCATGAGCTTAGCCCAAGGTCAAGAGGAATTGAAGGCCCTGCTGGTGAAGAAGAAGAAGAAGAGGACTGTGATGTTCAACACTGGACAGAGGTTTGGGAATACACTGCAAAATGAGGCTGATCAGGCTGCTTCCTCTATAGGGAAAGACAGTCCCCAAGAGGGAAGGGTTCCTAGTCCTGTGGTCTCCGACAATGAGACAGATTTCAATGATGAACAGTACCCTCCTGCTGAGGACATGTATAAGCAACTAGAGGACCGACTGAGTGCTATGGAGATTTAGCATGTGCCCGGGCTGGATTTTGGAGACCTAGGTTTATCTTCTGGGGTGGTGATCCCACACAAGTTCAAGGCGCCTTCTTTTGCGAAGTATGACGGGGCATCCTGCCCTAAGCTGCACCTCCGTTCTTATGTGAGGAAGATCCAACCGTATACTGCAGACAAGAATCTTTGGATCCATTTCTTCCAGGATAGCCTTTCAGGGGCTCAACTTGAGTGGTTCTATCAGCTGGATGGAGCCAGTATTCGAAACTGGGAGGACTTGGCAACTGCTTTTTATAAGCAGTATCAGTATAATGCCGACCTCGCTCCTACACGTACCCAACTCCAGGGTATGTCGCTAGGATCGGAAGAAGGTTTTAAGGAGTACGCGCAAAAATGGAGAGACCTGGCTGGCAGGGTGCAGCCACCGTTGACTGACCGTGAACTCGTGGACATGTTCTTGGGGACCCTGTCTGGTCCATTCTTTAATCACCTGATTGGTAATTCTTCTACTGGGTTTACAGATTTGATCTTAACTGGTGAGAGGATAGAAGCTGGTATTAAGTCCGGAAAGATACAGAAGGGTGCCTCCTCAAGTTCTGAAAAGAAGCCTTTCAAGAAGGAAGCTAGTGTTGTTTATGGGTCCAGGAGACAAAATAAACCGGAACGCCGCCAAGCTGTCAACGCGGTGGTTATTTCAAAGCCTGTTGCTGCTCCTCAGCAATACAACCAACCAACGGGTGAGAGGCCCAAAAGGCAGTACACTCGGCTCAGTATGACCCTCTCTCAGATATTGCCGCAACTGCTGTTAACCAACCTGGTAACTGTCAAAGAAGCTCCGAAGGTAGTGAACACAACATCTCCGAAGTACAATCCCAACGCCCGATGTGCTTATCATTCTGACAGCCCGGGGCATACTACGGACGATTGCTGGGCTCTGAGGAATAAGGTTCAGGACCTTATTGATGCTAAGGAAATACAGTTCGAGGCGCCCGAAAGGCCCAATGTTGTTACTGCTCCCATGCCCCAGCATGGAGTGAATGTTGTGGAAGAAGACCGGTATGTGACCTCTGTGGATGATATTGTTACTCCGTTATTGACTATCAAAAGGAACCTGTTGCTAGCCGGTTTGTTTTCGGGATGTAGTAAAGGTTGCCTTCTATGTGTTGTTTCCCCTGCTGGTTGTCCTTTGTTGAAGTCAGGCATCCAAAACCTGATGGATAACAAAGAGATCTTGTTCGAGAAGATTGTTGTTCCTGTTATCCCTGCTGAAGAAGTTTCTATTATCACTATTTTCAACAACCCTCCTAAGGCTCCCTCAAAGAATCCTGTCAAAATCATGTCTACTCCAAAGATTGCTCCCATCATCATTACTGTTCCGGGGCCCATCCCCTATAAATCTGACAAAGCTGTCCCTTGGCACTATGGGGCAGATGTTTATGTGCTGGGAGTTAAACAAGAGTTTGATACTAGTACTGGTGTCAGCAACATCACCGGGCCTGCCAAGGTTACTCGTAGTGGTAGGCTCTTCTCACCTGATATTGCGCCACCAGCTATTCAGAGACCTCTCGTCATTACACCGGCAAGTGTGCCCACTTCTCTGCCTGACCAAGTTCCTATTTCTACCCCTGATGCTGAGTCATCTGACGCTCGGGGAAAAGGGATTGCTACTGATGTGCCTGCCCGGACGGAGGCACCGAAGACCGTCAATATTGAAGCTTCCAAGCAAGAGATGGAAGAGATTCTTAAGATTATCAAAAAGAGTGATTTCAATGTAGTTGAGCAGCTGGGGAACACCCCATCAAAGATCTCTATGCTATCACTGTTGTTGTGTTCAGAGGCCCATGCCAAGGCTCTGATCTCCTTCCTGAAGACGGCCCATGTGCCACAAGAAACGTCTGCTGATCAATTTACTGATTGTGTGGCCAACTTGACTGCTGATAATGGGTTGGGTTTCTCTGACGTCGATCTGACCGCCAAAGGAAAGAACCATAACGACGCCTTGCATGTCTCCATTGAATGCAGGGGCACTACTCTTGCCCATGTGTTGGTAGACACCGGTTCTTCGTTGAATGTATTGCCCAAGAAAGCTCTAGACAGGTTGGATTGTGAGGATTTAGAGCTCAAGCCTAGTAACATTGTTGTCCAGGCCTTTGACGAGTCGAAGAGGATGGTACATGGTGAAGTTGACATTCCAATCAGGGTTGGTTCTCAAGTATTTGATTCCACTTTCTATGTGATGGATATCCGACTATCCTATTCTTGTTTGTTGGGTCGTCCATGGATCCACAAGGCTGGAGCTGTGGCCTCCACATTACATCAGAAGCTTAAGTACCCGGTCAGAGGGAAGATTGTGACAGTGCAGGGGGAGGAAGAATATATGGTCAGTCATCTTAACTCGTTCCGGTACATAGAGATGGACGGGGAGTTCATTGAGACCCCCTTTCAACACTTTGAAGAGGTGCCTCAGACATTGGCGGCAGCTGAGACTGTGACTGAAGAAGATTCTCCTTTGAAGATGGCTTCCTTGAAGGATGCCCGGGCTGTGGTTGAGAAGGGTGAGTGTGCAAACTGGGGCCGACTTCCTGATTTCACTCCGAAGACTGACAAGTTTGGTTTGGGTTTCACTGCAGAGGCTCAGAGGGCTGTGCGTAAGGCAAGGATTGGAAGACCTCCTGTATTCATCACCAACCCGGGAGTAAATGCTATTGAAGACGAGGCGGAAGGATCTGAATTCGACAGCTGGATCTACCCAACGACTAACGGTGGACCAAGCAACTGGACTGCCAAAGACTACATACCTATTACTTTTGTCACTCAGTAATGAACTCCTTTGTTTTAAATTTGTAACAAATAATAATTTGAAACTCTATGGCCCGGTGTCTTACCCGGGGCACCGTGGCTTCATTTGTGAGGGCTTATTATTTGTCATTTTCATATATCATGAATAAAAGCATTGGACGTTTTTCGCATTTCAAATCTTGAGCTCCTTTTCTTTCTTTATATATTGCAAAACAGCTATATTTACACACACTCACCTATACAGGTTCCAATCCACTCTGGATCTCACTGGTAACGACTCTGCTACTGCCAGTTATGACTTCGAAAATCCGATCAACTTAGCCGAAGACGAAGGTGAAGATGATTGCGAAGTGCCGGGTGAGCTTGCAAGACTGTTACTCCAGGAAGAGAGGGCCATTCAGCCACATGAAGAGCCGGTGGAAACGGTAAATCTGGGTACCGAGATAGACAGAAAGGAAGTCAAGATTGGTGCCAATCTAGAGCTCAGTGTGAAACAACGGTTGATTCAGATGCTGCATGATTATGTGGAAATCTTTGCCTGGTCTTACGAAGACATGCCTGGGTTGGATACTGACATTGTGGTTCATCACCTGCCTACCAAGGAAGAATGCCCTCCGGTAAAGCAGAAGGTCTTCCGTATGCGTCCAGAGATGTCCGAGAAAATCAAAGCTGAGGTTATGAAACAATTTGATGCCGAGTTTCTAGCAGTGACTTCTTACCCTCAGTGGGTTGCCAATGTTGTTCCAGTGCCGAAGAAAGATGGTAAGATCCGAATGTGTGTTGATTACAAGGATTTGAATAGGGCCAGCCCTAAGGATGATTTCCCTCTGCCTCATATCGATGTTCTGGTTGACAACACTGCTCAGCACAAAGTATTCTCCTTCATGGACGGCTTCTCCGGTTATAATCAAATCAAGATGGCTCCTGAAGACATGGAGAAGACCACTTTTGTTACTCAGTGGGGCACCTTTTGCTACAAAGTCATGCCTTTTAGGTTGAAAAATGCTGGGGCAACCTACCAACGTGCCATGGTTGCTTTATTTCACGACATGATCCACCATGAGATTGAAGTATACGTCGACGATATGATTGTAAGGTCCCAAACTGAGGAGGAACACCTTGACCATCTACAGAAGCTGTTTGACTGTCTGAAGTTGTACAAGCTGAGGTTGAACCCGAACAAGTGCACCTTTGGGGTGAGGTCTGGAAAACTACTAGGTTTCGTCGTAAGCGACAAAGGTATTCAAGTGGACCCTGCCAAGGTGAAAGCCATACAAGAGATGCCAGCTCCCAAGACAGAAAAAGAAGTCAGAGGCTTTCTAGGACGTCTGAATTACATTGCCCGATTCATCTCGCATCTAACTGCTACCTGTGAACCAATCTTCAAGCTGCTGAAGAAAGATCAAGTAGTACGTTGGAACGATGAATGTCAGGCCGCTTTCGACAGAATCAAAGAGTATCTCCAAGAACCACCCATTCTTATGCCGCCGGTTGAAGGGAGACCTCTAATCTTATACTTGACAGTACTGGACAATTCAATGGGGTGTGTGATGGGGCAGCATGACGAGTATGGCCGAAAAGAGCATGCCATTTATTACCTTAGCAAAAGGTTTACCGACTGTGAGACCCGATACTCACTGCTCGAGAAAACTTGCTGCGCTTTGGTATGGGTTGCTCGCCGGCTGAGACAGTATATGTTGACTCACACTACTCTGTTGATTTCAAAAATGGATCCTATCAAGTACATATTCGAAAAGCCTGCCTTGTCCGGAAGAATAGCAAGATGGCAGATGATCTTGACAGAATACGATATCCAGAACACGACTCAGAAAGCAATCAAGGGAAGTGTATTGGAAGACCATTTGGCACACCAGGCAGTGGATGATTACCAGTCGATGAACTTTGAATTTCCAGACGAGAATATCATGGTGGTGACTGATTGTGAAGTACCTGGACCGGATGAAGGACCTGAGGAAGGATCCTGATGGTCTATGCACTTTGACGGAGCCTCAAACGCTTTGGGTAACGACATTGGCGCTATGATCATATCCCCTAAAGGCACTCATACTCCACTTACCGCCCGGCTATGTTTCAACTGCACCAACAACATGGCGGAGTATGAGGCATGCATTATGGGTCTTCGATCTGCAATTGACTTAAGGATCAAGTTTCTAAGTGTCTTCGGAGATTCCGCTCTCGTGATCAGTCATATCAAAGGCGAGTGGGATACGAAACACCCAAACCTTATTCCTTACAAAGAGTATGTACTGACATTGATCCCCCATTTAGAGGAGATAACTTTTGAACACTTCCCAAGAGAGGAGAATCAGTTGGTGGACGCGCTAGCTACGATGTCTTCCATGTTCAAAGTCAAATGGGATAACGAGGCTCCCGGATCATTATCTGGAAGTTGGATGAACCTGCACATTGCTGTGATCTTGAAACTGAAGAGGTAACAGAAAAACCTTGGTATCATGAAGTAAAGAGGTACCTGGAAGCTCAAGAATACCCCGAGGGTGCATCTATTAATGACAAAAAGTTTCTGAGAAGATTCGCTGCAAAGTTCTTCCTCAGCAATGGCATTCTATACAAGCGAAACCATGATTCAACCTTACTATGTTGTGTGGATAAGACTGAAGCAGAAAAGATCATGGCAGAGCTGCATGAAGGTACCTTCAGAACACATTCCAGTGGACACACCATGGCAAAGAAGATCCTTCGGGCAGGATATTTCTGGTCCACAATGGAAGCTGACTGTTACCAATATTCTCGGATATGTCACAAAAGGCAGATTTATGCAGATAAGGTGCACATTCCTCCAGTTCCTCTGAACGTCTTGACAGCACCTTGGCCTTTTGTAATGTGGGGCATTGATATGATCGGCGAGATCAGAGCTACGGCATCCAACGGGCATCGCTTTATCCTGGTAGCAATCGATTACTTCACGAAGTGGGTTGAAGCAGCTTCCTACGCTACGGTAACCAAGAACGTCGTGGCACGGTTCATTCGGCATAACCTGATCTGTCGATATGGCGTCCCAGAAAGGATCATTACGGATAATGGTACCAATCTTAACAACAATATGATCACTGAGCTCTGCGAGAAATTCAAGATACAACATCATAACTCTTCTCCCTATCGGCCGAAGATGAATGAGGCTGTAGAAGCAGCGAATAAGAATATCAAGAAGATTGTGCAGAAGATGACAGTGACCTACAAAGATTGGAACGAAATGTTACCATTTGCTCTTCATGGGTACCGTACCTCAGCACAGACGTCAACAGGGGCAACCCCCTTTTCCTTGGTCTATGGCATGGAGGTAGTCTTGCCTATCGAAGTTCAGATAACCTCTCTCCGGATAATGAAGGATGCAGGTTTGAGCGAAGGTGACTGGATCCAGACTCAGCTTGATCAATTAAATTTAATCGATGAAAAGAGACTCACCGCTATTTGTCATGGTCAAACGTACCAAAAACGGATGATCAGGGCATTTAACAAGAAAGTCATACGCCAAGAGTATCAAGTCGGAGACCTGGTAATCAAGCGTATCATCCTTCCTCAAAGTGATCCCAGGGGCAAATGGACCCCTACGTACGAAGGGCCATTTGTGGTTAAACATATCTTCTCAGGAGGAGCTATGATCCTAACCACCATGGATGGTGACGACCTTCCTCACCCCGCCAATGAAGACATAGTAAAAAGATACTACGCATGAACTAAAGACCCGCTAGGTTGACACACCTAGGAAAAAATAAGGGCTTCCCGGCGAACCAAAAGGGTTCGGGCAAAAATAAGGGATGAAATGAAAAAAATCTGTACACCCGGCAAGTCGAAAACCTGAAAAGGCGGCTTGGGCAAAAATGGGTATCCCGGTGGACTGAAAACCCGAAAGGGAAGTCCAGGCAAAAGTTAGGGATTAAAGCGTAATACTATGATTCATTGGATCACCTTGCATCCATAATTCGGCATCAACTATCAGGCTCAAACGGCATCGATCAGTCATATTCATCTTCAACTGAGCAGCAAAGTGATGAGACGCTTGAAGACATAAAGGCGATAGCAGAGTTGGAACCCAGTGGGATTTTTCACATAGCTCTTTTGCTTTCCTTTCAAAATTGTATAAACTCTATGTTGTTCGGCGGCGTTCTCTTACTAGGACATCAGCCTCTTGTACACAAAACGCCTATTTACAAGCAAAATTCAAAATCAATACAAATCCACTTTTCCAGACAAATTGCCAATTATTTTTCCTTTTTCTGTTTTGTCTTGCGAAGAACGTCCAATGTTCATTTTTGATATATGCATTTGACATTAATTGCTAATCATAAATACTTGCATACGAAACGAAAGATTAATTATAGGTGACATCAGAAATAGGGGCAATAACGAGTTGTCTAAGCGATCTAGTTGCTCTGTCCACCAAGGTACCAAGGTAAGTTCGGCTGAAGAACGACCAAGATGCCTTCACTCTCCATAGAGTAAGACCAGAATCAGCAATACTCTCCCCGAGCAGAGTTGGTCTCCCATCAGAAGGCACGGTATCCCTAGCAAGTTAGCAACACTCTCCCCAAGCAGAGTTAGTCCACTGTCAGCCTCAAGGAAGTTGGGTACCCCCAGAAGATCTCAATATTCCCCAGCGGAGTATACAGATATTCCTAAGCAAGCGTCCCTGGCAGTCTTAATATTCCTCGATGGAAATATAAGATTGTTCCCCGGCGGAATACCAGACACCCCAGTGGAGTTACTTCCCCAGTACAGTCCAAGAGTTTCCCCAAGAGAGTTGAATCAATCTCCCTAGTAGATTCTAGAAGCTTATCCCCTGCAGAGTACGAGTGCATCTCCCCGGCTTTATTCAAAGGTTATTCCCCACCAGAGCTTATAATTGGGTTATCCTCAGCTAATTACCACGGAAAGATTGTCCTCGGCGAAGTTCTTCCTATCCCCCAGCGGAGTTCATCAAAATTCCTCAACAAAACATATCAACGGTATCCCCAGCGGAGTTATCATCAAAATCTCAGCGAAGCATCTCTTCCCCACAGAGTAATTCCCCGCAGAGTAATCTCTTCAACAAGTTTATTCCCCAACGGAGTCATCTTCTCCTACCGGTTTATTCTTGCAACCATCATCCCCAGCAGAAACGAAGAACTCTACTCTTCAACCTCAGCCCAGGATTCAATTTCCCGGCATTCGTCAAGGATTTATTTTCCCAGACGAAAATACATTCATAAACATTTCACATTTTATACATCCTGCTTACATACATGACAAAGTGCATACGACACTATCTCATTTGTTTTTTAGAACATCATGACATCATGCATTTCATACATCATGACATTGCATACAACTAATGTTTTGCCTTTTCAGGAAAAGGTAAATCCAAGATGATTACTATCAACTGTCGCAATTCCAGATTCGATTCCTGTATCTAGCCATGGCATATCTATGAGTGACTGATTGTAGATTCAACACCTGTATCCAGCCAGGGCATATCTGCATGAAGAGTTTAGAGATTCGATACCTGTATCCAGCCAGGGCATATCTGTAGACGACTAATTCCATATTCGATTCCTGTATCCAGCTAGGGCATATCTGTGAGTATTTGATTGTAGATTTGACACCTGTATCCAGCCAGGGCATATCTGCATGAAGAGTTTAGAGATTCGATTCCTGTATCCAGCCAGAGCACATCTGTAGATGACTAATTCCAGATTCAATTCCTGTATCTAGCCAGGGCATATCTGTGAGTAATTGATTGTAGATTCGATACCTGTATCCAGCCAGGGCATGTTTGCATGAAGAGTTTAGAGATTCGATACCTGTATCCAGCCAGGGCATATCTGTAGACGACCAGTTCCAGATTCGACACCTGTATCTAGCCAGGGCACATCTATGAATGATTTGTTTGTAGATTCGATACCTGTATCCAGCCAGGGCATATCTGTAGACGACCAATTCCGGATTTGATTCCTGTATCTATCTCGGGCACATCTATGAGTGATTTGTTTGTAGATTCGATACCTACATCCAGCCAGGGCACGTCTGTAAGCAACCTTTTGAAGTTCTGGATTCGATACCTGTATCTAGCCAGGGCATATCTGTGAGCGTTTGATTGTGGATTCGATACCTGTATCTAGCCAGGGTATATCTACATGAAGAGTTTAAAGATCAACCCCTGTAACAGGCCAGGTAACTATTTATCTTTCTCAGGTATGCAAGTTCTCGCTAAAGAATCTCTTACGCAATCGACACACAATTCCAAATGGCATCCGTAATCCCATCCTCCTATCCATCATCTTTCCAAATGGCATCTGTAAGCCCATTCCCGACATTACACTGCTGGTACTCCACTATGTGAGTGCAAATTTCTGGGCACTCTAGTGTTCAATCATCTTCCACCTTCGGATCACGAAAGGCACACAAGCCAATCTACATCCTCAGGTCTAAGAAGATTGAACAGGGGCAACTGTTGTACCCCAAAATTTGCCCTCCCATATTCTTCAAGAGTTGTCAAGATCAATCTTCAAATGGATCAAGGGGTTGCCCAATCTAAACATCCTCCTAAGCCAGTAAAATTAGGGTTTAGGTTCCTTCAGTGAATTTGAGGTTTTTAAGGGCTCAATCAAGTCACATATGCCTATACACATTCTCAAGCATCTACATGCCAAGTTTCAAGTCTCACAGCATCAGATTGCACAGTCAAAAGCTTCATTTGCTTCACAATCAACTGCAGGGGCAAAATGGTCATTTTATAGTCAAAAGTCAAAAAAAATTGTCAACATCTTATTTTGAAGCCACAATCATCATCTGATCAAGTCTTGATCATGATTCCACAAGCATGGCTCAAAAATCATCAAGGATGCAAAAGTTTCTATTTTTGGACAGTTGAAAAGTCAACTGTAACTTGACCAGGGCATAACTTTTTCATGGTTCATCAGAAAAATCCCATCCAATGCTCATTTTGAAGGGGATGGAATTTCCTACAACTCATCTTCATATTCCAAGTCCAAGAAATGCTCTCACAAAAAGTTATCAATTTCAACATTATAGGTCATTTTCAAAAGTCAACAAAAAGGCACTTAAAGTCAAATACCATAACTTGATATTGGTAAATCAAAATGACATGGGACCAAAGGCATTGGTTAGAGGACTTCAAGACCTTTCCAAAATGTCCAAGAACATGTTCATATGATCAAAATTGAGCAAGATATGCATTGGAGAAGTTGGGAAATTTTTGGGAATTTGCAAAAGTCAACTTTGCCCAAAACACTTCATTTTTGCTAATGGGCCTCAAATTCTTTCTTGAAACATTGTCCAAAGCCTATGCACGACCCATTAAGCCTAAATTGATTTATTTTCTTATTTTTAATTAATTAATTGAATTTTTATTAATATTAATTCATTTAATTGATTTTAAATGTAGGAAAATTCAAAAGATATTGTTTTCAAATCTTTTGTGAAGCAAATAAGATCAGGGCAAGCTGGCAATTTCGTGCATCCATCAAAGAGGCAAAAATCTCCATGTTTGGCAAGCTTTATCAATCAAAAATATGCAAAAAGATTTGATTGGAAATCAAAGATTGAAAACATAATTCCATGGATTCTTGGACAAAAGATTTAACCTAATTCATTCCAATACAAATACTGAAGCTAAACCTAAATTCGTTCACGTGCAAAACTGTTGCAAAGAACCCTTATCAAATTGAAAAAATTCCAAGAAAGCTTGAAACTGAATTCCCCTTTCCAGGCCCTTTCAAGGAGATTTAAAGGTTCAAACACGTTGCTGGGACACTCAGGAACCTATTGCAATCACAAACAAGCTCTAACACTCAAAGAATCACTCACTTCAGTCACACGGTTTGCCTAATTTTTCTAGAATCGAAACTCATAATTCTTGCATATTTAACATGATATAATTGTTGCTTTGCATTGCTATGACCTTTCTGAAGCTGATGGTATAGGTGAATTGAGTTATAGAGCCATGAATCAAAAGACACCATTGAAGAAATCTAGGGTTTCAGAGCTCTCAGATTAGGGCTTTCCATATACAGCAAAATTGGACCTCATAACGCATATGGTTGAATTCGTCAAGGCCAGACGAATTCAACCCAACCATCACGCCCTTTTTATATGTACTGTACGCCTAATCGCTATTTTTTGTGGTTGCATTTTGTGGGGGTTTAAAACCCCCGCTATTTGTTTGTTTTTTTTTTACAGGCCAACGAAGAAGATGACTTGCTGGCAATATGTGGTTGGTCTATTCAAATAATATACACGCGTTTTGATTTATGGCATAATTGTTTGGTTTCTTAATATATTATTTATTGATCAGTATATTAACAAAGACAACGCAATGGCTTAGTGGAGGGGACGTGTCTGGCAATCACTGGGACCTGGGTTCGATTCCCAGGTCCCCCCAAACCTTTGATTATATTTTTCCTAATGTGTTCATGTGCAGGCTTTGCAATGATGTCCACCATAAACCTCACTCATCTAGAGTGCCAAGTGTCTTCAACAGCCATCCAAAGGCCAGGGAAGAGGGAATACCATGTTCTTCAGTCAACCATACGCACCTGAATCCAGAAAGTCAACAGGATTGGCTTATTGGGCCTAAAATTTCCAGGCTTCACACCTCCATTCTTGGGTCAACACCCCCACTGGTTTTGTTACTTTTTATTTTCTTTTCTTTTACAATTTCTTTTTAATTATTATAATTATTATTATTAATTCATAAACAAATTATTTTTCATATTAAATTCAGAAACTTAAATATTCATAATATTCATAGTATTTTTATTATTCATTATTATTATTTTTTTGTAAATAAATGTAAATTAATTAACTTAGTTTTAATTAGGTAATTTTGACTATTTTTACAATAAATAAAATTAGTTTAGAATTAGGGTTTTGTTTACTAACTTTTTAATTCTTTTTTCTTTTTATTTTCATAAAAAAACATAAAACATAAAAAAGGATTTTTCTTGTAAATAAAATACTAACAAATTAATTAGTTTAAATTAGGTTCAATTTTGATTCTTTTTTTTAATAAAATAAACTTAGAATTAGGGTTTCTTTTGACTTTTAACTTCTTTATTTTTATTTTCATTAAAACTAAAAAACACAAAAAGACATTTTTACTTTTAAATTAATTAATTAATTTAGGGTTAATATTTAATTAAATGCAAAAGACAATTTTCTTTATTCTTTTCTCAAAAGGGTCAAAGCCCTAAGGACGTCCCGGTTCTATTACTTTTTGCACTTTATTCTTATTTCTATTTATGTATCTGCTCAAAGGATGTAATAGCTAATTAGGTTTTTTCCGCTTTATTTACTTTCTGCATTTATTTCCAAAACGGGTTATGTTTTTGGCGATGTATAGACCCGCGCCTTGTAATAGCGTAGATTTACATTTCCGCACTTTATTTTCCGCACTCTTAACTGTTAAAAAATGCATGACAAGATTGCCTGACAAATTAAAAACAACTCGTAGCTCACAATTGCATGATCAAAGATAATATAACATGAAAACAACAAACATGCACATGCCACTCTTAGGGTACGCCTCACTCGGTTGCCTTCGGTACGTGGTCGTCAAGTATAGGGTGTCTTAGAGGTCGCCCTCCTGTCTAAAGATCCAGTCGCCTCGAAACGGTTGCCTCAGATAAAAAGGATCTAGGACATTAGGGTTACTTCTAAGGTGTCCTACTATTGCTTCGGTGACCACACATGTCCCTTAATCGAATTGACCCGAACACCTCCAATGACGGTGCTACCTACTTCTCAATAGTGGGATAGCATTGTCTAAAGGACATTTACACAGCCTAATTCCTTAGGGTAGGTAGATCTCATGGGTACTTGCTCTTCTCAAAAACAAAAACAATCTTTTCACACTGACACTTTCAAAAAGTTTTCAAACAAATTTTTCATACACTCTTGAGGACAGATACAAGAGTTACTTAGAAATTTTTCAAACGAAACTTTTTTCTAAACCCACACACACTTGAAAAGCAAACAAATTTTGAAAACGTAAGAGCAAGTACCTAAGAGCCCGTGGATAACCACGGATAGAAAGGGTGTTAACACCTTCCCTTTCTATAAATCTACCTCCCGAACCGAGAAACATCTCAAAGAAGGAATTTTGCTGTGCTTTTGTCCTTTCCATGTTGGAGAACATAAAAGACGGTGGCGACTCTTGCTTACCGCGACATTTCGCGAACTAGCTTTAAACAGTCAGTTCTATTTCCACCGATCACACTATGTGATGGACATCCGCCCATCATACTCTTGTTTGCTAGGAAGGACGTGGATTCATAATGCTGGGGCAGTCACTTCCTCTCTACATCAGATGCTGAAATACCCTGTTAAGGGAAAAATCATAATTGTACACGATGAGGAGGAGCACATGATCAGTCATCTGAATTCTTTTCGGTATGTGGAAGTGGATGGCGAATTCATTGAAACACCCTTTCAACACTTCGAGGAAGTTTCTCCCGAGGTTGCAGTAGCAAAGGCAGTAGCTGAGGTGCCCAAGCAGGTGGCCAAGATGGCATCTCTGAAAGACGCAAAGGCTGCAATGAAGGAGGGGAAGATCTCAACATGGGGACAGTTGCCTGACTTTCCTCACAAGACAAACAAGTTTGGGTTGGGATTTACCGCTGTGGGGAAAAAAGCTATGCGTCGCTCCAAAATTGAAAAGGCACCCATCAAGATTTCTCCTCATGGAATCAATGCTTTAGAAGACAAAGACGAAGAGTGCAACATTGAAAATTGGATCTTCCCAACCATTGAAGGGGGACTGCGCAACTGGGAGGCGAAAGACTTCGTTCCCATTACTTTCATTAATCAGTAATTTATCTTTCGAACATTTCCTGTTGGTCTGTAATAATTACTTTTAAACAATTTGCACACTGTTTTTCACCTCATGCCTTGCCCGGGGCATGTAGGTCCATTTGTAAGGGTTTTGATTCTCTTCATAATCATATGCCATGTTTAATGAATCATTGGACGTTTTTCATTTATAAACTGTTGTGTTCATTTTCTTTCCATTTGCATTTTTTTTTGTTTAAGGATGGCTATCCCTTACACACACCCACACTCACAAATGCAGGTACCCGTCCATTCCGGATTCCATGGGTGACTATTCTGTTGTATCCTTCAATAGCTCTGAAGATTTGGTCAATCAGGTTGAGTACGAAGATGACGAAGATTGTGAAGTACCAGGAGAGCTAGCCAGACTTCTACAACAAGAAGAAAGGGCAATCTTACCTCATAAAGAGTTGTTGGAAACCGTCAACTTAGGAACAGAGGAAGACAAGAAAGAAGTACAAGTGGGTGCCAATCTAGAACCAAGTGTCAAGGAACGCTTAATACAGTTGTTGAATGAATACGTTGAAATCCTCGCCTGGTCTTATGAACATGCCAGGGTTAGACACAGATATCGTGGTTCACCGTCTCCCCACAAGAGAAGACTGTCCACCGATCAAGCAAAAAGTCCACCGAATGAGGCCTGACATGTCTGAGAAGATTAAAGCTGAAGTAATGAAGCAATTCAACGCTGGCTTTCTGGCTGTTACATCCTATCCACAATGGGTTGCTAACATTGTGCTTGTTCCCAAAAAAGACGGCAAGGTCAGAATGTGTGTGGACTACCGGGATTTGAACAGGGCCAGCCCTAAAGATGATTTTTCGCTACCCCATATCGACATTTTGATTGACAACACAGCTCAGCACAAAGTATTTTCCTTCATGGACGGGTTCTCGGGCTACAACCAGATTAAAATGGCCCCCGAGGACATGGAGAAAACAACCTTTATTACACAGTGGGGTACCTTCTGCTACAAGGTGATGCCGTTCAGACTGAAGATCGCAGGGGCAACTTATCAACGCGCCATGGTACCTTTGTTTCATGATATGATACAGCATGAGATTGAGGTTTACGTAGACGACAAGATAGCTCGATCACAAACAGAGGAGGAACACCTTGAACATTTGCAAAAGTTGTTTGCCAGGTTGAAGGAATACAAACTCAGGCTGAATCCAAGTAAGTATACCTTTGGAGTTAGGTCTGGTAAACTTCTGGGATTTATTGTCAGCAACAAAGGCATTGAGGTCGATCCAGCAAAAGTAAAAGCTATACAAGAAATGCCTGCCCCCCGTACTGAAAAGGAGGTTAGAGGATTCTTGGGGCGCTTGAACTATATCGTTAGGTTCATCTCTCACCTGACGTCTACCTGTGAGCCAATTTTCAAACTATTAAAGAAAGATCAGGTAGTCGAATGGAACGATGATTTTCAAATTGCTTTTGATAAGATCAAGGAGTATTTTCTAGAACCTCCTATTCTGATGCCACCCATCGAAGGAAGGCCGCTGATCATGTATCTGACTGTTTTGGACAACTCAATGGGATGTCTACTGGGCCAACATGACGAGTCTGGTCGAAAAGAGTATGCCATTTATTACCTTGGCAAAAAGTTTACCGACTGTGAGACTCGCTACTCACTGCTCGAGAAAACTTGTTGTGCTTTGGTATGGGCTGCTTGCCGACTAAGGCAGTATATGTTGACTCATACCACTTTGCTGATTTCCAAAATGGACCCAATCAAGTATATCTTCGAGAAGCCTGCTTTATCTGGAAGAATTGCTAGATGGAAAATGATCCTGACTGAGTATGACATCCAGTATACTACCCAAAAAGCTATAAAAGGGAGTGTATTAGCTGACCATCTAGCTCATCAAGCTATCGAAGATTATCAATCCATGAGATTCGACTTCCCGGACGAAGACATCATGACTTTGGACAGCATTGAAGGTAACAGACCGTATGATGGACCTGAAAATGGATCCCGATGGACCCTGTACTTTGATGGTGCTTCAAATGCACTTGGAAACGGTATCGGTGTGGTACTCATTTCCCCAGAAGGTTCCCTTACACCTTTCATGGCCCGACTTTGTTTCAGCTGTACCAACAACATGTCCGAATATGAAGCTTGCATCTTTGGTCTCAAGGCTGCTATAGACTTGGAAATCAAATCTTTGATCGTATTTAGGGACTCGGCTTTGGTTATCAGTCAAATCAAAGGAGAGTGGGATACCAAACATCCTAATCTTATCCCATACAAAGAACATGTCCTGACATTGCTGCCTCATTTCGAGCAGATTACTTTCGAGCATTTCCCGCGGGAAGAGAGTCAGCTAGCAGATGCTCTGGCTACAATGTCTTCCATGTTTAAACTCAACTGGGATAACGAGGCTCCCCAAATCACCATCGAGCGAATGGATGAACCTGCGCATTGTCATGAGATTAATACCGAAGAAGTAGTGGAACAACCCTGGTTTCATGAAATCAAAAGGTATCTCCAGACTAGAGAATATCCTGAAGAAGCTTCAGTCAATGACAAGAAATTCTTAAGGAGATTTGCTGCCAAGTTATTCCTAAGCAATGGCATCCTTTATAAGCGCATCCATGATTGTGTTTTACTCCGTTGTGTGGACAAAGCTGAAGCAGAGTTGATTATGACTGAGATACACAGCGGCACATTTGGCACCCACTTGAGCGGACATACGATGGCTAAGAAGATTCTAAGGGCAGGCTATTACTGGTCTACCATGGAAGCTGATTGCCACCAACATTCCCGTACTTGCCACAAATGTCAAGTCTACGCCGACAAAGTTCATATTCCTCCTATCCCTCTCAACGTTCTGACAGCTCCTTGGCCATTCGCAATGTGGGGCATTGACATGATTGGAGAGATCAAGCCCACGGCATCCAATGGACATCGCTTCATCTTGGTCTCTATTGACTATTTTACCAAGTGGGTCGAAGCAGCTTCCTTCGCCTCTGTTACAAAGAATGTGGTCGCCCGCTTCATCAAGCAGAACCTCATATGCCAATATGGTGTCCCCGACAGGATCATCACAGACAACGGTACGAATCTGAACAATACCATGATCACCGCTCTATGTGAACAGTTCAAGATTTATCATCACAATTCGTCTCCCTATCGGCCGAAGATGAACGGTGTTGTTGAAGCTGCGAACAAAAACATCAAGAAGATCATTCAGAAAATGACAGTCACCTACAAGGACTGGCATGAGATGTTACCGTTTGCTCTGCATGGATATCGTACCACGGCACGTACTTCAACAGGGGCTACCCCATTTTCTTTGGTGTATGGCATGGAAGCTGTTCTACCCATGGAGGTTCAGATTCCTTCCCTAAGGATTATGAAAGACTCTAGTTTGAGTGAAGACGATTGGATTCAGACCCGACTTGATCAACTCAATTTGATCGATGAGAAGCGACTCACTGCTGTTTGCCATGGTCAGACGTACCAAAAACGGATGATCAAGGCTTTCAACAAGAAAGTAAGACGTCAAGTATATCAAGTCGGAGATCTTGTAATCAAGCGGATTATCTTGCTGCAAAGTGATCCCAGGGGAAAATAGACTCCTACTTACGAAGGGCCGTTTGTAATCAAGAGCATATTTTCTGGTGGTGCAATGATTCTGACCACCATGGACGGCGACGATTTGCCACACCCTGCGAACGCAGACATAGTCAAAAGATACTATGCATAAAATGACCCGACAAGTCGAAAACCCGAAAGGGCGACTTGGGTAAAAATGGGCATCCCGGTGAACCGAAAACCCGAAAGGGCAGTTCAGGCAAAAATTAGGGATAAAACAAAAAAAATCTGTACACCCGGCAAGTTGAAAACCCGAAGGGGCTACTTGGGCAAAAAAGGGTTTCCCAGTGGATTGAAAACCCGAAAGGTCGATCCAGGCAAAAGTTAGGGAATTAAAGCGTATGACTATGTCTCGTTAGATCACTTTAAAGAACAATCTCTTCATCAACAAGCTCCGAGTTTTTAATCAATCCAGTCATCGGCGGACGAAGCATTGAATGGACAAGATATTCAGAGTTGTGGAGGCTATAACAGAATGGAATCCCATGGAATTGTTTCACATAGCCATCTTTCTTTTGTATAAAATTTTTTCAATTTTTTACGACAACATCCTCTTACTAGGATGTCTGTCTCCTTTGTACAAAGATACTCATAAAAAGTTAATACAAACACTTTTCCAAATACAGAAATTTGCTTTGTCTTCCTTTTGCTTTTTACACTTATGTTTTATTTGAGAAACGTCCAATGTTTTATTAAATAGGCATATGCATTTGAACATAATCATTTTCTTACAAATCAAGAAAGATTATTGCTGATAGGTTGAAGGTAAAGATAGATATCTTAACGCCCTTTCAGAGGAAATCCCCAGCAGAACTAAACTCCAAATTCCTCAACAAAGTCAAAATCCAGAACTTAATTCCCCAAACAGAGTTAAACTTCAGGATCCTCAGCAGAACAAAAGCTTTCTCAAAGTTAATTTTCCCAGCCAGAGAGCCTTCCAGAACTTAATTCCCCTCAGAGTTAAGTTTCAGTATCCCCAGTGGAGCCTTAAAATCTGAAAATCCTATCCCCAGTGAAGTCAAAACTGTTAATCCCCAGCGGAGCTAAAACTTCCAACTATCAATCCCCAGCGGAACCATATTAGTGAACATTCTCCCTACAGAGATACTTCCCATCAGATTGAAGATTCTCAGTCTTACTTCTCCAGCATAAGTCTACCAGGTTCTGGACTCCCCAGAAGAGATCGTCAGAATTCTCAGTCCCCGTAAATCACCAAGGATTTTCAATCCCCAGCAGTGGTCCTAAATTCCCTCAACAATCGAAGATCTTGCTCCCCAAGCAATCGGCAGTCAGCTAGGATTTCTCACCCTTAATAATCAAAGGATTTTTCAAATCCCAGCTTCGGTTATGGGTTTATTTCCCCAGCATTTGTCAAGGATTTATTCTCCAAAGCAAAAATACATTTCAAATTGATCGATCGTTCAAAAGTTCCTTCATCACCTGTTGGAAGTTACGGTCGTCAAAGATCAAATTCTCACAAAATTCAAGTTATGAAGCCCGGATTCGACCGGATAATATCTTGATCTCTACAGCATATTGTGAAGCCCAGATTACAATCGGATAACAGTATCAGACTACCGCGAGGCCTGGATTACGACCAGATAGTGGTATCTCCTAACAGCAAGCTATGAAACCCAGATTCGATCGAATAATAGTTTAATCCCCAGCAAGTTATTGTGAAGCCTGGATTACGACCAGATGGCAATACAAGTTTCTGTGAAGCCTGGATTATGACCAGACAGCAGCCAAGAATACTACGAAGCCTGGAGTCGACCAGATAGTGGTATATCTTTAACACAAGCCGTGAAGCCCGGATTTGACCGGATAGCAGCTCGACGAGTTATTGTGAAGCCTGGATTACGACCAGATGGAAATACAAGTTTCTGTGAAGCCTGGATTACGACTAGACAGCAGCGAAGAATACTACGAAGCCTGGAGTCGACCAGATAGTGGTATATCTTTAACACAAGCCGTGAAGCCCAGATTTGACCGGATAGCAGATCGACAAGTTATTGTGAAGCCTGGATTATGACCAGATGGCAATACAAGTTTTTGTGAAGCCTGGATTATGACCAGACAGCAGCCAAGAATACTACGAAGCCTGGAGTCGACCAGATAGTGGTATATCTTTAACACAAGCCGTGAAGCCCAGATTTGACTGGATAGCAGCTCAACAAGTTATTGTGAAGCCTGGATTACGACCAGATGGCAATACAAGTTTCTGTGAAATCCTGGAGATCGACCAGATAACAGTTAATCGTTAACAGAATGAAGATTCTCATCCTTGAAACCTCAGAAGATTGGTATACTCCCAGTTTCTGACCCTTAACAGAATGAAGACTCGCATCCTTAAAACCCCAAGAGATTGGCATACACCCAATCTTATGACCCAAGACCTGAAGGAAGATTCTCATCTTGGCTTCCCCAGTAGATTGGCATACAACCCAAGCTCCTGATTCCCCAACAGCGGTTCCAGGACTTCTCATTTCCAACAATCCCCTACAGCAGTCAAGGATTCACTTTCCTCGGCAACAGTCAAGAATCTATTATCTCCGACTATCCAGGATTCATCTATCCTCAGCAAGACAGCTCATCAGCTTACATGCGCAATCATTACATTCATATCATAAACATTGATATAACATATATTGCATCATACATTTCATGCAACATAACTTTGTGTTTCAACTAATATTTTACCCTTTTCAGGATAAGATTATTAAGCTTCAACTTCAACGACATACAGTTCAAAAAACATTCCAGATGGCATCTTTAAGCCCATCCCCGACAAGATTCTGTCTCCCCTCCAGATGGCATCTTTAAGCCCATCTCCAAATGGCATCTCTAAGCCCATTCCCGCATCCATGTTTTGACTAGTGCAAATTTAAGGGCACTCTAGTGTCCAGTCTCCTTTTACCTTCGAGACGCGAAAGGCAAACTTGCCAATCTAACTCTTCAGGTTCAAGAAGATTGAACAGGGGCAACTGTTGTACCCCAAAATTTTCCCTCTCATTTCATCAACATTTTCTCATCACAAGGCTCTTGGAACTCAAGATCAAGTTAGAGTTTGCTCTGCTCAAGGCCCCTCCTTGCACTGTTGACCCAAATTAGGGTTTGAGTTTGCACATGAATGTTTTAACCTAAAATGCCCAAAGTGACTTTCATACTTCATGTTGGACTTACAAGTTTATCCATACCAAGTTTCAAGCCTTGATTCCAATCTTTGCCCAGTCAATTGGACAGTTGACCTAGAAATCAACTGTATTGGGGAAAAGTCAACTGTGGCCAATTGACAGTCAAACTTCATGAAATTTGACCCACATCAACATTATGAACTCACATGAACCATTTGGTCAAGTTTGGATCACAACTCCACAAGAAATTTGATCAGATCACCAAAAGGGCAAAATGGTCATTTTTAGGGTTTTGACTGCACAAAGGCAATTTTTGACTGTTTGACCTAACCAATGGCAAACCAAGCTCATACATGGACTCAAGGACTCAATGGAATTGTCTTGACCCATTCAACAAGTTCAAAAGATCTCAAGTGCATAGGATTGACAGATGAATTTTGCAGTCAACTAATCAAAATTTGACTGTATACTGAAAAGTCAAACTTTGACTTTTTGGTCAAAATCAAGTGCCAAGATTCATTTTTCAACAATACATGTCAAATTATGAAACTTGTTCATCAAGAAACCCAAAATTGCAAATTAGGGTTTAAAATGAAAAAATTTCATAACTTAGAAATTTTCTAAGTTATGAAATTTTCTTATTTTTTCCTAACTTTGTCCCATTTTTTCACCAAGATGCAAATGGATTCAAACAAAACTTGAAACATGAAAGTTGTAGTCCATTGAAAAATCTACAATTTTGATTCACAAAGTTTTCTCAAAGGAAGCTTGTAGCTAATGTTATGATTTTTGGAACAAGGGTACAAAACATTTTTAACTTAGAGAAATTTTGCCCTATTCTAGGCAGGATTTTTGTCCAACTTCTTGACCATTTTTCACATGGTTCCACTTGGAGTTTCAATTTGCATTACAAATATGGATTGCATTACACATTCCAAGCTTTCCAAATTATCCAAGAACTTCTCAAACACCCTTGTGGTTAGAGAGAATCGAATTTGCAAAGTTGGCCAAAACTCACTTTTGTTCATAACCAAATACATGTTCATACAAGTTTCATTTTCAAACCAGCATGCTTGGTACTTTCTTGCAGGCCTCTAAACCAAGTTTTCACTCCTTAATTTAATTCCTAACCATTGTGTTAAGACATTATTTCATTCATTTGGGCAATACATGCTAAATTAATCCTTAATTAGAAAAAGCAAACTTGCCATTTTAGAAAAGTGATGCTTTATGTCAAGTTCTAAATCTTTGAAGTACAAGCCAGATCTTTGAGGCAAAGTTTTGTAGACAAATTCCAGTTATCAAGAGCCAAAGTTTCAGCATACTTTAGGGCATTGTACAGGCCTATATGTCAACTTGCACTTTCTTGCTTCAAGTAGAAGAAACTTTGCAAAACATAGACAACTCTCACTTCCTGCAAATTAGAGCTTAAGAAAACTTTGTTCTCATATTCCATACATCAAAACTGACCTAAGACACGACCCTTCCATCTCTCATACCTTCCCATTCACCAAATCACAGTTTTGCTGCAAAACAGGGCACCCCCTGCAGATTGAAGTCCACAGCTCAATCCACTCGTGCACTTTGGCTAAAACCTGTTCAAATACATTCCATTCCATCCACACAAACTATCGCAAGCCCTAAACAAAAGTTGTAACACCCCTAACCACGTTTGCCATTTTCACTTTTCAGTTTTGCAGGTGGACTTCCATAGCACGATTCAGAGTGATTCAAAGCAAGCTAGGTGTTGTAGAAGCTTCCTTGGACCTCAGGCAAGCTATACAAAAGCTCAAACTCCATTAAAGATACCTACATTGCTGTACACGAATCAAGCTGAAACAGGTAATCTATGAACTTCTATCTCTCAATCTTGGAAGAGTTAGGCTTAGGTTTGTGAATGAAACATGTCCTACTCATAGCCCTGAAGCCATACATATGATTACTTTTCATTTATGTTAAGTGTGATGTGAGAATTTTAGCCATGAACATTGAAGAAAAATTAGGTCAGAAATTGGGGGTGAAGAAATTCTCCCTGATTTCTTAGAGTTAGGTTAAGTTTTTTACATATTTGGAATCGTGATTTGATGCTCTACATTGTTTGTGTTATGAGTTTTTGCTAAAAATCAAAGAATCAGGAGTTTGAATGAAGCAAGGAAACGCGCGTTTTTGTTGTTCAAAGGATGCTGGAGGTTGAAGACAAAGTTGACTTAGGCTGGGCCTGAGTCAACTTACTTTTTGCACCCCTTTTTTCAATTTGCACCCCCCTGGCCCATTATGTGAAATATTGATTATTTTGCATTTTTTCTTTTTGATTCTGATTTTATATTTTTGACTCAAACATAAATATATTTCCAAACTTTTTTGCATTTATTTGGCATTTATTTACCTTTTAATCATATATATGTAAATAATGTAAAAACCTTTTTTATTTAAAACCCTAAAAAATAATACAAAAATATTTATTTTTCAGTTATTATTTTTTATTTACATTTTGAAAACATTTTCTAAAATATACATTTTTGTAAATAATTAATATTTTTATTTTTGTTCATATTTAGTATATTTAATATATAATATATAAATACTTGTATATTTTATTAGATAATTAGGGCAAAAAATACAAAAAAATAATACTTTTATTTTTTATTTAATATTTGACACCAAAAATACTTTTTTACAATATACTTTTTATTTTTTGTATATAATTAACATACCTTGTACATAATTAATAAATAAATACATACTTTATTCAAAAATTAGGGTTTAGTCCTAAAAACCACAAAAATATTCAAAATTTGACCTTTTTATTTTTGTTTATATTTCACATTGAAAAAATACTTTCACATACATAAAAAAATCATTTTGTGCATGATACATTTTGCATATTCATTGTATTTATTTAAATATTGTACAATTAAATATTTGTATACATTCGATATGGTTGTAATAACTTAGATTAATTTCTTGTCAAATATCCCCAAATGCAAACTTGTATCCCCATCCCCATAATCATTGTTGTAATAGCTTAGCATTTAAATTTCCGCATTTAAAAGCTTTCAATTATGCCATGTTTAGACTTAGGTTTTGTATGCAAAAATCAATCAACAAATAGCTTGACCTAATCCAAGATAAACATGCATGAAAAACAAACACAATGCACACTTGCACCCCTAGGGTTACTCCACTTATTGCCTTCAAAAATGGGCCATGTTTGCATGTCAAGTACTTTGGCAAAACAAAACAAAAAAAAACAAACAAAATGATCATAGTCCCTCGATGACGCTATCTTGTTGCCTAAACAAAATGATCATAGTCCCTCAAGAAAAATGCCAAAGATACTTGACACTATTGCATCCATGGTCTAAACGATGACCCGCGCCTGTCCCGTTAATATCCTAACACAAGGTTGTTCACCAAATACAATGGTGAAACAACACTGTTAAAAGGGTTAAAACATGAGAAAGATCTTTGAGAAATTTAGGGTAGATAGCTCTTGGTTACTTGACCAAACTTGCAAACAATCCTTGCCATTTTTCAAACATACATCACAACACAACTTCAAAACAAAACTTTCAAAAACATTGAAACATCTTTTCAAAAAGACAAACACCCTTGTAAAACATTCAAACAAGAATTGTTACAATGGTTGCCTAGACAAGGCATCTTTTTCAAAACAATTGAAAAGCAAAGGCAAGTGATCTAAGCAAGTAACTAAGAGCCCATGGATAACCATGGATAGAAAGGGTGCTAATACCTTCCCTTTCTATAATCTACTCCCCGAACCCAAGAAAACATCTCAAAGGTTTTTCCTGTGCTTTTTAACCTTTCCTTAGGATAAAATAAAAAGTCGGTGACGACTCTTGCTCAACCGAAACATTTGAAAATACAAACGCAAAACCTCAAGTCAGTTCTCCCACCGTATCACACTCCACTATTTAGGATTTGAAACAAGCATGTACATCGTCAGCGGGATCTATTCAAAAGCATACTGTAGAGATTGTGGTATCATTTTCGTCATCCTCCCTCTAAGGCTTAGAGATTTTAATCGAGAGTTGAATATCACAAAAGTAAATAAGAACGCATTTTTGAAATAGTGAATACAAATGAATTGATTCAAGAAAAACATGTGCAATGCATTGACGAAATAACGAGGTTTGATATGAATAAATCTTCAAACAAATCAAAATAAAATTACACGTTGAAAATTATAATGAACAAAAAGTCTTCTTGTGAGAACTTGTCACTTCAGATGGTATGCCTTGGAGGGATGGCAGAAGAACTTAGCCTGACTGTCTTGTGCAAATTCTAGCGCTGCTTCATCAATCAGGTCTTGAATTTTATTTCTCAACGCCCAACAGTTGGTGGTGTCATATCCAGGACTGTTGGAGTGGTATGCACATCTTGCATTTGGATTGTACCTTGGGGAGGCTATGTTGGGATTCTGAGGAGGGTCCCTTAACATAACCAACTTGGCCTTCAACAGGCGTTGCAATGCTTGAGCCAATCACATGTTGATCTCGGTGAAGCGTCTTTCAGATGTATTCTTCTTATGCCGATTGCCCCGTTGTCGTTGGTGAGGTTGTGGTTGGGCTTGTGATGTAGTAGCAATCTGGAAAGGTCTATTCCTGACCAAACCAACCACTTCTCTCACTGGGGGTTGATTAATGCCTTGATCCATAATTTTAACTGTTTGTTTCATGGATCTGCATCCATCTTGGTGAAGCTTGTTGAGGAAGGCTCTTAGCCCTTCTTGTCCTCGAGCTAAGTTTTGGATAAGAGCCATCTGCCCCAGCATCTGGATTCTCATTGCTTCTACCTCAGCTTGTAGTTGTTCCAATTGTTCATCCTTGTTGTTGTCAGGATGTTCCTTGGTCAGATTCCCGGCGAAGAGTGCTTTCAGGTCTTCTTTCCCCTTGGATAGATTCAGGAGAAATTCCTTGAACTGGGCATCTTGAGCTTGGATATCTTTGTTGTATTGTTGGAGAGCCATTGCTGAAATAAACAGCGAGAACATGAAAGACCTGCTTTGAAACCTGCTTATGAAATGATATGTATTATATATGTATGCAATGTTTTCAAGGATCTCGCAGGGTAAACAAGAAAATGTCAGAAGTTGAATTTGCAGCTTTGATTGAAAAACTTCGTATCATTGAGAGTCCTTCTACGAGAGTCAAGCTCACCATATCAAGTGGGTCATAGCCCCTGACTCAAGTTGTTGAGTTTTGATCTTCTGGCGGCATTGGCTAGAGGAAAATAAATCCCCTTGCCCCTTGCTAAACGTCTGATTTATTATAACCTGCATCACAGGCCCTTGAGATCCTTGAAATGTTTAAGGAAATGTTAAGGCATGATGTTATGATGTGTATGCTATTCTTTTAAGAAAAGGTGTGAAGTGATGTAAGCAAGTAAACCCTGCAAGAAATCCAAGTTATTGGATAATAACTGTAAACAAAACCTGCAAGGAACTCATGTCGTCGGGTAATAAAACTCTACAAGTAGTTCAAGTTGAAAGCACACAAGTCACGCAAACAACCTTAGGTTTAAGCTTGCATGGGTTTTAAGGTCATTCCCTCTTGAAGCTGGATTAGTTCAACTTGTCCTATAAATAGTAACCGGGTTCTAAGGGATCTCAATATCACTATCTTTCCCCCAAGCCTTATTCAATCGACGATTAACTCGTAATCAAACAAAACTCAGAAGTCAAACCTCAATTAGTGTAGCATCAAGTATTTGTCGACCTTGGGCATACACCAAAGTCGGCCATCTCGCTACGTCCTACTGGCCGAGTTATGCAATTAAAGGTTCTAAGGTCAGTTGATGCTTTATGACACCGCACGGCGCCCGGTACATCTCCCTGGTTGACTCAAGGGTTACGAGTACCAACCAAAGTGCCACATCAATGTAGCTACTGCTTCAACCATGTCGGAATACCCTAGCACAACTCCCTCACAGTTTATTGCTACTTACCTAAAAGGTGTTTCTCGATTCGGGTGTAGGATCAAATAACCCAAACAGTTCCCATAAATATAAAGCAAGCAAGACAATCAAGAGAAAGTAATTAAATATGACCTAGATCCTAAGGTTTACCCCACTTTATATTTTATATCCCCAACAGAGTTGTCAGTTCTGTGATACGGTGGAAGAACCGACTGTTAATACTGGTTTGCATTTTTTGTTTGCAAAATGTCGCGGTAAGAAAGAGTCGCCATCGAATTTTATTTTATCCAATCAGGAAAAGGAAAAAGAACAGAAAAAACCTTTTTTGAGATATTTCTGAGTACGGGGGTAGATTATAAAAAGGGAAGGTGTTAGCACCCTTTCTATCCATGGTTTTCCATGGGCTCTTAGGTACTTGCTCATTTTAAAAACTGCTTGTGTGTGCTTGTTTTTGAAAAATTTTGTTTACTTCGTGTTAACCCTTGTTTCTGTCCTCAAGAGTATTATGAAGTTGTTTTTGAAAACATTGTTTGGAAAGTGTTGGTGTGAAAAAGTTTTTGTTTGTTTGAGCAAGTACCTAGGAACTAATCTAACTACTCAAAAAAAGTCTGTTCGTTTTCCTTTTAGACAGCGCTATCCCATTATTGAGAAATAGGTAGCATCGTCATTGGATTTTTTTAGGGACATTCGAAGGGACAAATGCGTTCACAAAAGAAATGTTAGGAAATGTTAGTAATCATCCTAAAGCCTTATGGATCTTTTTCCGAGGCAACATCTGAATGGGTCATTTTAGATCTTTTGGGGCTAGAGGACAACCACTAACAAACCCTATACTTAATGATCGTTTATCGAAGGCAACCGGAGTGGAGTAAACCCTAGGAGTGAGCATGTACGAGTGTAATTTTCAGTTAATTTATCTTTGCACAATTAGGGTTTTCTACTGTATTAATTTTCAGTTAGTCTTTCTGTTCAATCCTATTAACATTCATCTAAGCAGTTTATAATTTGCGAAAATTAAATGCAGGAAAGTTAAAGTCCTAGCTATTACAGGGCTTTTGCAGATACATAATTATTTTGGACTGAAAATAAAGATGAGGAATTGAAACCCTAATTACTATTACAAACTCATAGCAGTTACAATAATAATAAAAAGGAAACTAAAAAATGCGCGCGGCGAACTAAATGCGAGAATAATTAGGAAACCTAGAAAATCTAGTTGAAAAAGATTTAGGTTAGTTTTTGAGAGAAAAAATAGGTTATGTACAACATTAAACCCTAATTTTTAATTATTTTTAATTATTAAAAAAAGGATTAAATTGCCCTAAATAATTAAACTAATTAATTAAGGAAATAAAATATTTTTTATGAAAATAAATGATTTTTAATGTTTTTATGCTTTTTTTGATTAAATAAAAAAAGAAATAATTTTTGTGTTATTTTTGTAAAAGAAAATAATTAATAAATAATAAAAATAAGAAAATAGAGAGAAAATAATTCAATTGGGCATGTATTTGCTGAAAGGGGGGTGTGATGTTGAAACATCTAGGCCCAAGAATGCTGATTCCACTCCCTGTGCTGGATTCAGTCCCTCTCTTTTTGATGGTGCACCATGGTCATCCCTTGATGGGGCGTTGGATCTGGCTAGGAAATGATCCATTGGCTGAATGGTTGGAGTGCATGGAAGGCGCTTAACTGTGTAAAGTACCAGATCTACATGTAAGTGTTAAGAAAATAATAAAATGCTGGGACCTGGGATCGAACCCAGGTCCTCCCCCTCGATACCACGCACGCCCTGCCATCTGGGCTACAGTTCTTAGTTGTTAATATAATACAAACAATATATATAATATATAAAAACAACATGGATAACTAAAAAATACAATAAAAACGCGCATTTTATTCAAACAAGCCAATGGTTATCAGCCACATTGTCTTCTTCTTCCCCTGTTCGTCGTTTTAGGTACAATAGTTCTACCTACAGACAAAACTCCATGGCTATAGTACAACAAGTTTCAAAAATCAACAGCAAGCATGATAAATTAATTATAAATACATGGGTCAATTCGTCTTGACCTCACGAGCATCATGGTACCCTTTTCATTGGCCAATTTAACCTGTATGGAAAAACCCTAAAACGGCAAGGTAAACCCTAACAATGGCAATTATGAATACAGGCATCAAAACATCAATTAAACCATTCAAAAACGCTGCAAATATGTCAATGACCACAAATATATCATTAGAACATGTTTACGATGCAAGAATTATTGTAATCGAATTTGAAAAAGGAAGCAAATCGCGTAGGTGTTATGTGACAATTTTGGGCTTGTGGAGGCTTGTAATTAATCGTGCTAGCTTATGGGAAGGTCTAGGAAACGATTGGGAGTGTTGAAATGCTTTGAATTGCCCTCTAGGTTAGAAAATGATTCACCACTTTTTGTCAATTTTTTCAGTTTTGTTTCCAGCTTTCACGACCTGCAATCCTTGTTCTTTTGACTTGAGTATGTTCAGTATATGTAGTGGAACGAATTAGGGCAACAAAAACACTTTGTATCTTTGATAATCATGGAGATTTGATTTGATTTTTCTCATGTATGATATGTTTCCAAAATAGTCCTAATCATGCCAGTTTGCTCCAATTATCCCTTGATCTGATTTGTTATGATTTGGCCAGCCTAGTTGGATTGTGATTCCTACAAAAATCAGATCAAAATCAATCTTTTATATTTTTTTTTGCAATTTATTTGATTTAATCTAACTTTTAATAAATAAAAATCAAAATAAAATAAATAAATAAGAAAATAATAGGTGGAGGCTGATTTGAGGCGTGGACCATGTTTCCAACAAGATTCAATCATGAAATGCTAGGCCCATTTGACAAAAAAAATGCACTTTTGAGCACATTTGACTTTTGGCAATTTTGCAAAAATGGTCAACTTTGACAAAGCAAATCTCCTCCAATTTTAACCCTAGAGAGGTGTTATTGGACTTCTTATAAATCTTAGGATGTCTCCTAAACAACCCTTTTGGTTTCATCTCAATTGGGTCTTCCATGTTCATGTAAGAAGCTTTGACCCAAAAGATGTTTTTGTTGACTTTTCAAAAGGATCTATAATGTAGAAATTCATATCTTTTGATGAGTGAATATTTTGAAATTGAGGGCTGAAGTTTAATTTTAGGGAATTTCATCCTCTTCAAAATGAGCCTTGGATGGAAAATTTCTGATAAAGTTTGAAGAAGTTATGCTTGGTCAAAGTTTGGTTGACTTTTCCTAAGAAACCCTAATTTAGCAACTTTTGGGTTTTGATGAATTTGGGGGCATTCCTTGAGGAATCATGATCAACCCTTTATAAAATGATGGATATCTCTTCAAAAGGTTTATGTTTACCAAAAGTCTTGAAGTTTGAATGTATGTGGGTCACAATTGACTTTTGACCTAGTACAGTTGATTTTCAGGCATCTGAGCAATTGATTGAGAAAAATTCTTGTGCAAGGCATGAAACTTGACATGGATGATCTTGAGAACATATTGGGACCATGTAAAGCATTTAGGACTTTTGGAGTTCCCACACCCTGATGAAAATGGAAACCCTAGTTTGAGGTACATTGCCGTAGGAGAGAGTTTGTCTGGTCAACTCTTGGCCATCCTTGAGCAAGTTGAGGACCTCAATGGGCATGTGTTGAGTAAAATGAGAGGGAAAATTTTTGGGTACAACAACCCCACACGCCCTTATTACTCTACGGTATCCACTCTTATTTTTCTATTCTAATGGGTGTGTAAAATCTATATCTAAGTTGTACAGGGAATGCATGCAAAAGATAGGAGAAAAGAATGTATGGAAAATAAAAGTTATGATCGCTTGGACCCTACCCCAATGCCTACGTATCCCTTTTAAGGAATCAGAGCATCCGTAGTTCGGCTCATATAGTTTGGTTGGTTTGTATTTTTTAGTTAAGAAGATAAAAGCAACAATCAAGATGGAAAGACATCAGATAGAACAACAAAATATTAACAATGATGATAAAATAGCAATAAGAGATGACAAGACATCGCATGGCAACACAAACTCAGATAAGGCGATAAAGCGTCAGCATGATAGAAAAATATCAGACAAGATGGTGAAACATTACACCTAACAATGATGGTGAAACATCGGTTAAGAGATAGGAAGATAACATGGCAAAGATGGTGAAACATCAATAAACCAGAGAACAAACCATCACACCTAACAATGATATTAAGAATCAAAGTAGGATAACAAATATGTGCAATGGCGAAACATATACTTCAAACAAATATGAAATGGCGAAGCATTGGCTAAAATATAATCGGGTATCATGGCAAAGATGGCGAGACATCAACAAAGCAGATGATAAAACAGCACACCTAGCAATGATATGGAGAATCAAATTAGGATAACAAACATGTGTGATGACGAGACATCGGCTTCAAACAAATATGCAATGGTGAAGCATCGGCTAAAAGATAACAGCATGTCATGGTAAGAATGGCGAAACATCATTCTAACAAAATTTAAAATAAACAGGAAGGCGCGCAAGCAATTAAGATTGGTTTGTATTTTTTACCTTGAAAAAGGATTTAAGTTCATTAGAGATGTTTTGTGATTTTCCAAGAAAAATAAGTTTTAGTTTTAAGATGCAATATGAAAAAGGAAGGATAAACAACCAAGGGAGACTACCCTAGCACTATCCCTAATGTCATCATACAATGGTTGATCCTAAAGTTGAGGACGAAAGAGGGAATATTTTCTACCCTAAGTTAGCATGCATGGTTACCTATCCTAACGTCTAGCTCGAGAACTAAACCTGCACGAGCGATCCTAAGGGAGCATAGTGAGGGTTTGCCAACTCAAAATATACACACAAAGATGAAATCAAGCAAACAAACTAGAAAGATCAAAAGAGTAAAACTAGAGATCCTGTCTAAATTAGCATACCTAAGAAAGTATAACAAAACTATCCTATGGGGAACAGGCAATGAGAGCGAACTCGTGATCTCAATTTCTAAATTTAGTGACTCATCGATCAATAATTAAAGAAAAAAAATGACAATCCTATAGGGAACATGCACTGAGAGTGAAGTCGTGATCTCAATTTCTAAATTGAGTGACTCATCAATTAATAACTCAGGAAAGCAATAACAATCCTATAGGGAACATGCACTGAGAGCAAAGCCGTGATCTCAATTTCTAAATTGAGTGACTCATCGATCAATAATTAAATAAGTAGACACAAACACAACACATATAACAAACAAAATGCAGAATTCCTGTTACAGGTCTTTAAAGAAATCAAAGGGCCTCCTAACATATATCAGTAACAGAGGTCCCATCATGCAATAGAAAGCAATAAATAAGGGAAATAGTAAAAAGGAAATAGTGCAATACCAAATGGATAACTATCCATAGCAACTGAGAGAGAAGAAAAAGTAACCCATAGAACTTCAAGCAAGCTAGCATTAGTAGATAAATCAAGTCAGAAATTACGCCATCAAAATGTAAGCACAGAGGCTTTCAAACATGAGCATGTCCCACAAGTGATGTACAACAATCATAATCATATATATATATATATATATATATATATATATATATATATATATATATATATATATATATATATATATATATATATATATATATATATATATATATATATATATATATATATATATATATATATATATATATATATATATATATATATATATATATATATATATATATATATATATCCTGAAAAGTATATCAAATATGCCAAGCACAAGAATGGTGCAAGCATAGCCAATTGTGTTCCACAAATAAAGTGGAACATTGCAGCCTCAAGTCAATAATAGAAAACTTTTCTCAGAGTACCTCGCACATTCAACAAACAAATTAGTGTTCTCATAGATAAAATGATGAATCACATAAGGGATTGATGATGACACAATAAAGGCAATGGGAAAACATGATAGCAAATGTCATAGCATTAGACACGAGAAACACCAAGTAGGCATAGACAACAATTTGGTCAAAGCTAAAAGACTGTTGCTCCTTTTAATCACCGTGTTGAATTGAAAAGTAAATATCAATAAAGGATCAAAGGAGCTGGAGAAGAATACAATTAAATACCTTGAAAGTCAGTAGCAAATACTACTTAGTCATGCATACATATTTCACTAAGATTCACAAGCATACTAGAAGAGGGATTCTACAAAAATGTACCACAATGTTTGGATCAAAAGTTAGCACTGAAAGAAAGTTAAACAAAACAAAGTTAGAGAGCTTAAAACATTCAAAGATTTGAAATCAAGCTTCTAACATATTATGAGAAATATAATCAAAAGGTTAGAATGTTGATTCTAATACATGTTGCACAAGTGCATTCAATATACCTCCAAGATGCAAAATGAGAAAAGAAAGGAACATCAAATTCATGTATGAATGAAAATGGTTCAAGCACTAGAGATCAATTATTATCAAGTCCTTATGAGAATATAATTGAAGTGTCATTTCTCTACATATTATCATTGGCCACTTGATGAACTCAAACTCAAGCTAAAAGCTCAAGTTTCAAAGTAAAAATCAATAAGAAAACAAAAGTTACAAAGCATGCATCAAAAGGATCAACATTCAATTATGAGGAAATTAAATGAATTGACATAAGTTTATGTGAATAAACAGAAACAACATGATCATTACGTGTCCAAATTACAGGTCTCGCATAAGTTCACTGGCCAATGAACAAGTTACAATAAGGAATGCAAACTCAATTAGTCACCTTCACTTCAAGAATACATCAAAAGTAGAAACAAGGGTCAACAAATCACACAAAAAAATCTTAACATACTTGAAGTGTAAAGAAGTCATAAAACAAGTCTTAAGTTCATGAATAATTGATGAGGGAATCAAATAAGGCTCGAAGTTCAAGATTAGTTGGCCAAACTAGCAAACTAGTAAACTAGACAAGTTCTCAAAATATTTTGTGCAAAAATATCAAACCAATTCCAATAATCAAAGAAAAATTATATTTAGATCCACGGCCCATCTATGAACCTCAAACAAGATCCAAATCACATTGGAAAACCAAGGCAAAGTGATTTTAAAATTGAAACTTGCACAATAAACAACAAAACCCTAATTGTTTGACTTTTAATCCTAAATATTAATTAGGTAAGATCAAAATTCAAACAATTCAAAACAAATATACACCAACCATGAAAAACTCAAGAGATCAGAATACCTATTTTTTTTCCGATTTTTACAATTAAAGAAAAGTCAAAGAAAACAAATTCAAACAATTTATCAATTAAACAAATCACCTACATTTCAAAATAAAAATATAATTAAAAGTAAGAAGAAAATTAGACCCAAAATCAAGATTCAAATATTACAATTAAAAGCAAACATCTCTGATTTTTTGTAGATTTTTTTTTATTAAGGAAAATATTAAAATATACCATTAAACCATTATTTTGATCACAAAATGTAAACCCTAACCAAAAATCAGAATAGGATCAAAACAAAATTATATTCAAATACTATGATTAAAAACAAGCTTCTGTGATTTTTTTTAGGAATTTTTGGATCAAGGAAAATATTAAAACAAAAATTGTGAAACAAAAGGATCAAATAAAACTCTGAAATTAAATTTCTAATAAAAAATAGGAAAATACCAAACAAATTTCAGAATCAAATTATAAATAATTTTAGGAGTCCAAAACATTTTTTGTGGAATTTTCACATATTAAGAGCAATGTTAAAATGATTGATAAAAACAAAAGGATCAATTTAAACCTATTAATTAATTAATCTACTAAAAGAAAGAAAATTATAAAATAAAATTCATAGTCCTAAAAAGGAATAATCAAAGTGTCCAAAATATTTTTTGTATAATTTTTGTACAAAGGAAAGGTCGGGAACAAAAAATAACAAAAAAAAGTATCTAAAAATTAATTAAACAAAATTAATTAATGCACAAATTATTTACACCAATCAAACCATTTTCAAAAATTCCAGAAAAATTAAGACAATGGTAATTTTTTTAGAGTTTTTAAACGTGTTTTGATCATAAAATAAAAATCAGAAGAAATCAATAAAAATCAAATAATATAAAATGCATTAAGAATTCAAATCATCCAATCAGGGTGTGCCACCTCACTTCATCTTCAACCTCCAGCATATCAAAACATGTTCAATAAAATAGGTCACGAACCTATATTTAGATCCACCATGCACGCTCATTTCTCAACCAAAATCCATGAATCAAAGTGCAATTTAAAGCTGAAACTATCATTTATCTCATGATGTTCATAGATTTCTCAAAGATTTAGGAATCTAAAAGAAACATGCAAGCAAAGTTTCTGAAAACATGGAATATACAAGTTGTAGAAAAATCACATAGCACGGATTGAGATCCAATCAAGCAAACCAAATACCTCAGACCTATAGTCTGGCCAGCTAGAACATCATAAACATGAATTGATTCATCAAATCAAGTTGAAAAAGGCAAAATGAAGTTTGAGAAAATCACCTCAATGTAGAAACTGAAATCAATATTCCCTGGTTACAGATTAGAATAAACCCTGCCACTTTGATCTACACACTTCCTTAAAGTTGTCTCCACCAAGAATTTGAAGAATGTACGGTTGAATCTCTAGAATTTGCAAAAACTTCAGAGAATAGCATAAAACTCTAGGTTCGGATTTCTTCTAGTGATCAATGTGCGCCTTGAAAATGAGGCTTAGAGGGCATTATATAGAGCAAGTATAGAAGGTTAGAAGAGGAAATTGGTCCTCAAAGTTGTTAGAGGGCCTAATTGGAAAATTTGACCAAAAAATAAGTGCACATGGGCCTTAGCAATTTGCCCGTGCGTTCTCTCCTTTTCTTTGCATTCCATGAGCCAAATGACCTCAGAAACAAAACCTCAAAGGGCCAGGTCATGATTATTTGAAATGAGAGAGTATGGATGAATTTTCCAAATCGAGCATGTTTGTGATTTTTTCAATCAAACAAGTACAATACCACATGATGCACGAAATGGTGAGTGTAATGGGCCTCAGCATGTCACAAATTAGTCACGGGCTTAATTAGAAACAAAAGGAATGGCTGAAACTCGAGTTCTCAAGAAATTGCATTTGCTTGCTTGGCCAAAATTCAATAAAATGCCTCAAAATTTCAAAGCCCATAACTTGCTCATATTTTTGAATTTTGACACAAATGAGCACCCTTTGGAAAGGTCTTACAATGCTCTTCAACCCTGTGGAAATTGGCCTCACATTTGATTCCATTGATTCTGTTGTACCCCAAAGTTTTCCCTCTTACTTATCAAGGATTTGCTCACAAGATCTCCTTGGATTCAAGACTGCACTAGGGTTTGATCAGCTCAAGACACCTCCTTAGGCACTGATGACCAAAAATTAGGGTTTGAGTTTGCATAAGGATTTATGAACTATCAATTCTTCATATGAATTTCATGGACCATTATGGACCCCCAAGATTACTCATGTCAAGTTTCAAGCCTTGGATCACACTTTTGATCAGTCAATTGAACAGTTGACCTAAACAATCAGCTGTATTGGAGAAAAAGTCAACCATGGCCAATTTACAGTCAAAACTCATAATTTTTTATCCACATCGACATTTTAAACCCATATGTATCATTTGATCAAGTTTGGACCACAATTCCTCAAGAAATTTGATCAAATCTCCAAAAGGGCAAAATGGTCAAAATTAGGGTTTTGACTGGGAAAGGGCAATTTCTGATTTTTGACCTAACAAATGGTCAATTGGTTTAAGGAATGATCTCAAGATTCCAATTTCATCATTTTTACCTAATGACATGGTTTCAAACATTGCAAGTCCATTGGATTGACAGATGAATTTTGTAGTCAATTGATCAAAAGTCACCTGTATACTGAAAAATTAAACTTTGACTTTTTGGTCAAATTCAAGTCCCAAAGATCACAATTCATAAAAACATGTCATACTATGAAACTTATTCATCAAGAAATCAAAAAGTCAAGATTTCATTTTGAAAAGTCAAAATTTCTAAACTTAGAAAATTTTCTAAGTGTTAAAAATTCATGTTTTTTCATAACTTTGAGCCAAATTTTCACCATGATGCAAGATGATTCAAAAGAAACTTCCAACATGAAAATTTTAGATCTCCATGAAATATACAACTTTTCTTCACACAACTTCTTCCAAAAGTGCTTGGATCTCAAGTTATAATTTCAAGAACATAGGGTCATGAAACTAAACACTTAGTGAAATTTTGCCCTAATTTGGTCAGGATTTTGACTCAACTTCATGGCACTTTTTCATATAGTTCCAAGGGGAATATTTAAAATAAGTTCAAATATGGGTCGCATAGCACATTTCAAGTTTTCCAAAATGTCCAAGAACTCCTTGAGATCATTCTTGAGTAGGGAGAATCGAGGAGAGGAAGTTGGTGTTTTGTCACTTAAATTACAAGGCATTTTGTGATGAACAAGAATTCAATTTCAAACCTATACTGCAAAATATTGTTTTGCAGGCCTCTAAACCTCAATATCTCTGCATAATTAGAAGATTACACTTTATTTTGAGCTATTATCCAAGTGTTTCAAGTATTGTCCAAGCCAATTTGCCATTTTAGGAAGAAAGTTACCATTCCATTCTTGAAAATTTGCTTTAATCACAAAGTCAACTTGTCTTGAGCTTCTAACTTGTTCTTTCTGCAGACACAACCCCTATAAACCAAAAGCAAGGTGTCTAAGGCCTAAAGAAGCTCAAGACATGCTTGTACAATACTTAAGATTTGTCATTTCACTTTTCTTAAAAAGCAAGTTATAAAGCCATAACCCTATAACTCAGAAGCCTTGAGTGATTTTGTGCAATAATCTTTTCCATACATATTAAAAAGTCAATTGCAACACAACACAAGTTTGCAAAAGTCCTAAAACACTCCTAAGCATCTTGCTGCATAGAACTGCCCAAACTTGACAGTTTTGAGCAAAAACTCACCATCTCCATTTCCACTCGTGCATTTTGAAAACTAATCATCCAAATACCTTCCATACATCATATCAAAGTGATTCAGGCCCTCATTTACTAATTGTAACACCTCCATCATCATCCACCATTTTCAAAACTGAAGCTTGCAACTTGACTTGAGTAGGGAGTTCCATTCATCCTCAAAGAAAAGTAGGAGTTGGAACACATTCAAGGAGGTCCATGCAAGCTATAGAAATCATCAGGCCATCACAAAGGTTGCTCAGACTCCATACACGACTCCAGCTACAAGAGGTAAGTTTTCAAACTTCTATCTCTTCATACAGGCATCATTTGAGTTTGGTTTGTGAAGATAAAATGTAGATATCATTGCCACAAAGCTATACATATCCATAGTTTACATTTATATGGCCTGAGCTTAGAGAATTTTAGGGTTGAAGTTTTCTGAAATTTTTAGGTTTTGAATTAGGGCTAGAAAAATTCTCATTCATCTTTGATTTTTAGCTTAAGTTATTTATATGTTTGGATTCGTGGGGAAAATGCCACAACTTTCATGTTTGAACTTTTCATTTTTGTTGAAAGATGAAGAAGATACGTGTCCTTTGGCTGGAGGTTGAAGATGAATTCTTCAGAACACGTTTTGTCTTACATATTTATTGTTTCATTTGTATTAACGGATGTATAGCCACCCTAGTGGTAAGGCAGCACGCTGGTAATCAGGAGGTATACAAAAAATGATATTTTATATTTTGACTTATTTTATTTTATTTTTCCATAAATAAAATTTTTTTTTATTCTTCATACTTTATTTATTTATTTAAGTAAATCTTATAAACTTAATTAATATTGTATTATTTATTTATTTTTCTTCACACCATTTAAAATATATTATTTTAATACCAAAAAGACTAAAAATATTTTATAATGCTCTAAATGTTTTCAAGATAAAAAAATGACAAAAAAAATACTTTTCTTAATCTTATTTTCTTTTGATTAATTAATAGAATAAGGGTTTTCACCTAAAATATTTTCTCAATAATTTCCAAACTTAATAAATTATTTTTCTTTATTTTGTTAGGTTTAGGTAAAATTCCTTTTCATAAAACATCAAACAAAATATCCATTTTCTTCACATTTACCTTCTTGCATATTTAATTCATCTTGTGCATTATTTATTTCAATTCTTGTATAAATTTTATTTGGTTGTAATAGACTAATTAGGGTTTAATTTCTTGTAATCCCCATTTATAATTTGTACACCCCCTCCCACAAATGTTGTAATAGCGTAGTAACTTTAAATTCCGCAATTTTTTGATTTATATACAATTGCTAGTAATTAGGGTTTGTATGGAAAGACCTAAAACCAATAAATAGTAAACCCTAATTCAAGACTAAATCAAGCATGAAAAAAATACATTTGCACACAAGCACCCCTAGGGTAAAATCCACTTGGTTGCCTTATAAATGGCCATATTACGCATGTGAGGTATCTTAGCAAAAACAAGCAAAAATACAAGATCATAGTCCCTCAATGACACTATTTAAGTTGCCTTACAAATGATCTTAGTCCCTCAAAAAAGAATTTTATGATACCTTGCAACATTGCTAATCATGGTTATACGATGACCCACGCCTGTCCCCTTTACATCCAAAGATAGGGTTACTTACCAAATCAATGGTAAGATGACAATGTCAAAGGAAATAGGAAATGAACATGAAAGACTTTTGAGTAGGTAGAATGCTCCTAATTATTTGCTCAATTTCAAACAAAACATCCTTGCTATTTTTAAAACAAACAGCTACATATTTCAAAACATCTTACAAACTTGAAAACATTTTCAAAAGATCAACATCTTTGTATACATTCTTACGAACGAGAATCATTACAAAGATTTCCTAAACGATGGCCTCTTTACAAAAATACTTTCAAAAACCACACAAAGCACAATTTCAAACAACAAAAGCAAGTGATCTAGCAAGTAACTAAGAGCCCATGGAAAACCATGGATGGAAAGGGGGCTAATACCTTCCCTTTTCATAATCTACCCCCCGAACTCAAGAAATAATCTCAAAGGTCTTTCCTGTGCTTTTTCACCTTTCCTTTTGGATAAAAGAAAAGTCGGTGGCGACTCTTACTAATCGCAACATTTGCGATAAAACACAAAACACCCAAGTCAGTTCTCCCACCGTATCACAGAACTGGCGACTCTACTGGGGAAATTCTAAAATTGGGGTTACCTTAGGGATAGATCACATTTACTTGCTTAAATTGTTTGACTTGTATGCTTTACATTATGGTTCTTTATTTGGGTTTGAATCCTCTACCCGGATTTGGGATACATTATAGGTAAGTAGCAATATGTTGTGGAAACTGTGTAGGGTATACCGACATGGTATAAGAAATAGCTATGTTAGTGCGACATATTTGTGGGTACCGATAGCCTTTTTGTTAAAAAAATAGAATACGGGGCCGCTGAGTGATGTCATAAAGCACTAATGAACTTTTAGAACCTTTACTTGACCAACTTGGCCATTTAGGATGTAGTGATATGACCGGCTTTGGTACAGTCCAAAGTTGGTAGATACTCGATACTACACTCATTGAGGTTTGGTTTCTTGGGATATTCCGGTCGCCATTAAAGAGGCTTGTGCTGAAACAATGACCAAGGAAACAAACCAGTGATATTGAGCTCCTTAGAACCCGGTTACTATTACTAGGACAGGTTTGAGCCAACTAAACTTCAAGAGGGTACTTACCTATAAAACCCCATGCAAGCCTAAACCTAGGGACTTGTTTGTTTTGTTCGTATATACATACTTGTACATAACATCATGAACATCATAAAATCATACACATTCACTAACCATTTCAAGGATTTTGGGAGTCATCTTTGTTCTTGTTTTGTAGGATATGGATTCACTTCGCAGGAAAACTATTCAAGTCAACCTTGTGGGGATCCCTCCACAACTTAAGGAGCTAGCTTCAAGGATTCCTGAAAACTCTCCATCCAGCGAGAGACATGGTCGCCTACTCAACTTGGTCACCTCTAACACAGATGAGTACATGGTGAAGGTGCTCTTTCAGTTCTTTGATCCTTTACACCATTGCTTCACATTTCCCGACTATCAACTTGTGCCTACTTTGGAAGAATTCTCCAAAATCTTGAAGATTCCCATTCTTAATCAACTACCTTACAACGGTACGAAAAGATACCCAAAGCCAGAAGAGATTACTCAAGCTCTACACTTGCATTCCTCTGATGTCACAACTCATTGGGAAACAAGGAGTGGTGTCAAAGGTTTCTTAGCAAAGTTCTTGTTCGAGAAAGCCCAAAACTGTTGGAATTCCTTGGATTTGTAAGCCTTCGAGGAAATTGTGGCTCTCCTCATCTATGGGATGGTTTTGTTTCCAAATCTTGATCAACTGATAGATGTGAACGCCGTCAAAATCTTCATATCTTACAACCCGGTGCCTACATTGCTAGGAGATATCCTACATTATTTTAACACTCGCAGAATAAGGAAAAGAGTTGTCCTTATGTGTTGCACTCCTCTTGGCAAGATGGTTTATTTTGAATCTTCCCCAATCTGTGTTAAAGAATGAGCAAGGTTCAAGGTGGTCACAAAGGTTGATGACGCTTAAACATTCAGACATTCATTGGTGCTCCCGATCCGTAGAGAATGTTACTATTGTCGACCGTTATGGAGAATTTCCTAATGTCCCTTTACTTGGCATTAGGGGAGGTATCACCTACAACCCCTGCTTAGCCTTAAGACAGTTTGGTTACGCCTGAAGGGATGGCCCGCACGAGATGTTGGTTCAAGGTTTGGTATTTGACTATGATAACAACGATCAAGGTCTTCGCCAGAGATTTATCAAGGTAGATAGCAAGACTTTGGGGCATAAAAATTCCATCCCTCTTGAGCCTTACCTCAAATGGGTACGAACTCGTGCTCAGAGTCTTATGATGCCTTACCCCTCCATCCTCCCGGTAATCATTGAGCATGTCATGGAAGGAGATGTTCCATACATTATCCTACATTCGGACATGCCTACCTCTCTTGAAGACCTACAATGGGATTGGATACAACACAAGGGGGAGTGAGATACCTTCGAAGCCCAATTCTATGCAAGCGAGAAGAAGGTTTTGGAACTCACAAGGCTACTTCATGAGGAGCAGAATCTGAATGTCTACATTGCACCAAAGAGTATGTGCACTACCTTTTTATCTTAGAGTTTCTTGTATTTGTTTTGACCAAGAAGGCATTGTTGTACTCAAGCTTTAATCTATTAATATAACGTGTGTTTCCTTTTTGTCTAAAACGAATTTGAATCTTAAAATCCTTAAAATCATTGCATATGCATTTACCATTTATCATAACATAAGCAGGTTTCTTGCAACAAGTCTCATCATCTCTCTACTGTTTATTTCAGTAAGATGGATCTCGAGCAAACGGTAAAGGATCTCCAAGCTCAGAATGCACAGTTTCAATAGTTGTTCTTAACTCTGGCCAAAGGACAAGAAGAGTTGAAGACTTTGTTGGCTGAGGAAAAGAAAAAGAAGACAAAGAAGGTAACCAGAGTCCTAAACATGGGAAGAAGATTTTATGGGCATACAAGAAGGAGCCTAGACTTTGGAACGACATCCGGTGGGAGAGACAATCAAGATGGGAAAGGCAAGGAAACAATTGTCCCGTCAGAATCACAAGAGGAAGAGGAAGAAGAAGACTATTCTAAAGAACAATACCCATCAGCTGATGACAAGTATAAACATCTCGAAGAGCGGTTGAGTGCAATGAAAATCCAAAAAGTGCCTGGCTTAGACTTTGAGGAATTGGGTTTAGTATCGGGAATTGTCATTCCTCCAAAATTCAAAGCACCTATGTTATCCAAATATGACGGAGTTTCATGTCCTAAAATGCATCTTCGGTCCTATGTGAGGAAAATCCAGCCCCATATCGCTGACAAAGACTTATGGGTACACTTCTTCCAAGACAGTCTGTCTGGAACTCAACTTGATTGGTTTTATCAGTTAGAAAGAGCCAACGTTCATAAATGGGAAGATCTTGCTGCATCCTTTTACAAATAATACCAATACAATGTTGATCTTGCGCCTACCCGTACTCAACTCTAGAGTATGGACATGATTTCCAATGAAGGTTTCAAAGACTATGGGCAAAAATGGAGAGACTTGGCTGGAAGAGTTCAACCTCCTCTATCTGAAAGAGAATTAGTAGACATGTTTTAGGCACCTTGTTTGGTCCCTTCTTTAATCACCTAATTGGGAGTTCATCGGCAGGTTTTACTAAACTAATATTGACCGGAGAGAGGATAGAAGCCGGGATAAAGAGTGGAAAGATTCAAAAAGATACATCCTTTGCTGCTATAAGGAAGTCATTTATCGGAAAGAAAGAAGTGGTTGTTGTTTATCCTTAGAGAAATCAAGATAGGGATGAACATCGTCCAATGGTGGGGGCTATTATGATTCCTAAACATGCGCCTGATCAGCAAAGAAACAACCAACCAAGGATGGAAAGACCAGTCAGATAATTCACCAGAATTAACATGACCTTATCTCAAGTATTGCCATATCTGTTAAGATCCAACTTAGTGACCTTGAAAGAAGCTCCAAAGAATCCTAACACAACATCTCCTTACTACCATCCTAATACCCGCTGTGCATACCACTCTGAGATTCCCGGCCATGACACTAATATTTGTTGGGCTCTAAAGAAAAAGTACAAGACCTCATTGGAGCCAAAGAGATTGAATTCGATGCGCCCGAAAAGCCAAATGTCATTTCTGTAACACCCTCTAAAACCCCGCATATAATTTTCGCAAATATTAAAAATTATAAACTCAGAGTACATGTAATAATCGAGGAATGCTACAATTCTCTTTTAATAAAATAAATTCCTGTCATGCATAATTTTAGTGGTAACTCATACATGTCTACACAGCGGAATAATTTATTTAATAAAATCAAATGTTATAATATTTTCCAAAATCATCAGGGATTAACACCTGGAAAAGTCAACGTCATATTATAACAATTAAAAGAAAATAAACGAGTCTGACTAAAGCAGCTCGACAACCAAACGTTCCCGGAGTTACAACTATCAGAGCATGACCCGGACATACTAAAACGAAACTAAACTAGACACGATAAGCCTTCGCCAAGCACCTGAGCGAAGCTCCTCAATCTGAAATATGCAACAGTAAGGGTGAGCTTCTCAAATATACATTTGGTTATACATTCATAACAATCAATTCACGAAAATCATAAGCATCACCCAATAATTAGCATATTTCATAGTTTACAAAACCTTTACAATTCATATATCCATGACATATTGCCTTTCATATTTGCAAATATTCATCAAACATCATCAACCATTTATCAATCATACGTGCATACAAACAATCAAATATAACATTGGAAAAATCATCCATTCATGTTATATTCGAGTAATGCAACACACCCATGCATGTGGTACCACTTCACCGCCCCATTAAATCGCGGGTCACGGATAACTCACCGTTCCATTATATCGCGGACACGGCTACCACCTCAACGTTCCATTATATCGCGGACACGTATATTGGCCACCATGTTAATTCCACACAATGGGAATTAACAAATGCAACATGATATGTAAGTATGTAACACTCAGCATACTATGAACATCAATCAACATATCATGCACATCAACAATATCAAACATAACATGATAGGAATAGCATGTAACCACTCAGCATACTATTAAACATCAATCATATCAAGTTATATCATAATTCATGCTTGATAACATCATCTAAAAGCATGACAATAAGATCCACATAGTGTTGGTATCATAACATACAATCGTTATTCGATACACACATCAATCAACACTAGGAATTCAATAAACACATATTCAAAACATGTCAAACACTGCACATCAAAACCGGCTCAATCCGTACTTAACAACATGCATGGAAAACATAGTTTAAAAACCAACACAGGAGGTTTAACACGGGTGCCCGTGTAAAATAACACTGCCCGTGTGGAAATGTGTCCAGAAAACACGTTTTTTTGACAAAACAGGGGATCAACACGGGCGCCCGTGTAAATCAACACGGCCCGTGTTGAATTGTGCCCAGAAAACCCATTTTTATGCCAACACAGTGAATCAACACGGGCGCCCGTGTTAATCAACACGCCCGTGTTGAATTATGGCCAGAAAACACATTTTCATCAGCATACAGTGAATCAACACGGGTGCCCGCGTAAATCAACGCGCCCGTGTTGATGAGTGCGAACCCAATTTTTCTGTTTTTGCAGCAGCTCATATACCCATTTTTTTGCACGAAAATACCTCTCTACGGCGGTGCAATATAGTACAAAGACATCCAATCCATCATAGGAACCTAAAGTCTCTAATTGATTCATAAAATCGGGAACTTAAACCTTTTCTAACAAAGTTCAATCCTAAGGTTATCGATCCCTAGAAACATCTAACAATTGGGATTTCCTACGATTACCCGAATCAACCGTACATAAACCCATAAACAAATATAAATCGAGTATAAACCCCCCTTACCTTATCAATTAGCAGCTTTGAGTTCCTGAGCGATGTTCTTCGTTCTCCGTTCTTCAGAGCTCTATTTTCCCAAATTCCAACTTCTGTTCTTACGTGAAAACCAAAAAATGAGAAAATGGCCTAAGTCCCAAACATAACTTTATTTCTCTGCACCCCCACTCTTTACTAACAACATCTAAGCCCAATAACATAAAAATCCCAATATTCCTTATTTCTTTTATTTTCCTCAAATACTCCAAAATAAATAATTCTTTTTATTTTATTAATTCTAATAAAATAAATTCCCAAATTCAAATAAATCAATTAATTGAAAACGGGGTGTTACAACTCTCCCCCACTAAAAGAGTTTTCGTCCTCGAAAACATACCTTAGACGAACAGCTCCGGATAAGCCTCTTTCATCTGGCTCTCCAGCTCCCAAGTGATATTTCCATCTGCTGGACCTCCCCAAGCAACCATCACTAATGCTATCTCTTTACCTCTTAACTGTTTCACTTCCCGATCTTCTATCCTCATAGGCAATGCTTCTACTGTCAGGTTATCTCTTACCTGTACATCATCTATTTGGATTACATGAGATGGGTCTGGAATGTATCTCCTCAACTGAGAAACATGAAAAACATCGTGCAAATTCGCAAGTCTCGGAGGTAAAGCAATGCGATAAGCAACTTCTCCCACTCTTTCCGTAATCTGAAACGGACCAATAAAACGCGGAGTCAACTTCTTAGACTTCAACGCCCGACCAATACCCGTCATCGGAGTAACTCTCATAAACACATGATCTCCAGCACTGAATTCTAAATTCTTTCTCCTCTTATCATGATAACTTTTCTGACGACTCTGAGAAGCTCTCATCTTCTCTTGAATCAATTTGATCTTTTCGGTAGTCTGCTGAACAATCTCTGGCCCAATTACCGAACTCTCTCCAGATTCATACCAACACAAAGGCGTCCTACACCGTTTACCATACAATGCCTCAAACGGAGCCATACCAATACTCGAATGGTAACTATTGTTATAAGTAAACTCAATCAATGGCAAATAGCTATCCCAAGCTCCACCTTTTTCTAAAACACAAGCACGCAATAAGTCTTCTAACGATTGAATCGTCCTCTCCGTCTGTCCATCAGTCTGAGGATGGTAAGCTGAACTCAATCTCAACTTAGTACCCAAAGCCTTCTGCAATCCTTCCCAAAATTTCGAAGTGAACCTCGGATCTCTATCTGACACAATACTAGAAGGAACTCCATGCAAACTCACTATTTTCTCAATATACAACTGTGCCAATCTCTCCATCGAGTAATCTATTCGCACCGGTATAAAATGAGCAGACTTAGTCAACCTGTCCACAACGACCCATATCGCTTCACAATTCATAGGAGTCCTTGGCAACCCAGATACGAAATCCATAGAAATACTATCCCACTTCCATTCTGGAATAAACATCGGTTGCATAAACCCAGACGGCTTTTGATGCCCAATCTTCGATTTCTGACAGATTAAACATGCATACACAAATTCAGCTATTTCCTTTTTCATTCTCGGCCACCAAAACAATTTCTTCAAATCATGATACATTTTCGTGGCACCCGGATGAATGCTCATCCCACTGCGATGTCCTTCCTCTAATATACTTTTCTTGATTTCTGCGACATCAGGAACACAAACTCTATCGCCAAATCTCATAACATCATTTTCATCAATCCTAAACTCACCACCTTGACCTTGGTTGATCAATGTCAATTTATCAACTAAATTAACATCGGATTTCTGCCCGATCCTGATCTCTTCTAGAATACCACTAGTAAGTTTCAACATACCCAAACGAACACACTTCGGAGTACTTTCACAAACCAAACTCAAATCTCGGAATTGCTCAATTAAATCCAATTCACGAACCATCATCATAGACATATGCAAGGACTTCCTGCTCAAAGCATCTGCAACTACATTTGCCTTACCAGGATGGTAATTCAAACCAAAATCATAATCTTTGAGGAATTCTAACCACCTTCTTTGCCTCATATTGAGCTCTTTCTGATCGAAAAGATACTTCAAACTCTTATGATCACTATACACTTCAAACCTCGAACCATACAGATAATGTCTCCACAATTTCAAGACAAACACAACTGCTGCCAACTCTAAGTCATGAGTAGGATAGTTCCTTTCATGAACCTTCAACTGTCTCGAAGCATACGCAACTACCTGCTGATTCTGCATTAAAACACCACCTAAACCCAACAGAGATGCATCACAATAAACCACAAAAGATTCCACCGGATTCGGCAAAATCAAAATAGGAGCACTAGTCAATCTCCGCTTCAGTTCTTGGAAACCTTTCTCACAATCAGAATCCCAAATAAACGCTTGTCCTTTACGAGTCAACTTCGTCAACGGCAATGCTAACTTTGAGAATCCTTCGATAAATTTTCTGTAATAACCTGCAAGACCAAGAAAACTTCTAATTTCAGAAACAGTCTTCGGCGCTTCCCACTGAGATACCGCTTCTACTTTCGCAGGATCCACTGCAATACCATTCTTAGAAATCACATGTCCAAGAAAACTAACTTCATTCAGCCAGAACTCACATTTGGATAACTTTGCATACAACTTCTTATCTTTCAACAACTCTAACACAATTCTGAGATGTTCCGCATGTTCTTCGTCATTCTCGGAATAAATCAGAATGTCATCAATAAAAACCACAACAAACTTATCCAGATATGGGTGAAAAATCCTATTCATATATTCCATGAAAACACCAGGTGCATTAGTAACTCCGAACGGCATAACAGAATATTCATAATGCCCATACCTCGTTCGAAAAGCAGTCTTTTGAATATCTTCCGCTTTCACACGAATCTGATGATATCCAGATCTCAAATCAATCTTACTGAATACACTGGCTCCAATTAACTGATCCATTAAATCATCAATCCTCGGTAACGGGTACCGATTCTTAATGGTTACCTTGTTCAATTGCCTGTAATCAACACACAGTCTCATAGAACCTTCTTTCTTCTTAACCAACAATACCGGAGCACCCCAAGGCGAAACACTTGGACGAATAAACTTCTTCTCCAGTAAATCTTCCAACTGACTCTTCAATTCAGCCAATTCAGACGCAGACATACGATATGGCACCATCGACACCGGTCTCGTACCAGGAATTAAATCTATAGAAAATTCCACTTCTCTCTCAGGAGGTAACTCGCCAACATCATCAGGAAAGACTTCTGGAAAATCACGCACCACTGGCAATTCACTACTCCTGACCTTTCCTGTTGCATCTAACGAAGCAAGTAACATAAACACATTAGCACCATCTTCCATTGCTTCTTGCACCTGCCTAGCAGTCATAGTCAAATTCTCGACACCAACTGCTTCTGGGAAAATCACCGTCTTAGCAAAGCAGTTTAGATGAACCCGGTTAAATTCCAACCAGTTCATCCCAAGGATAATATCAATTTGTTCAAGCGGTAGGCACACTAAATCCATACCGAAACCTCTATCAAAAATCTCAATAGGACAATTCCTACATACGAGTGAAGTTGTCACTGAACCCGATGCAGGAGTATCAACAACCATGCTACCTCGCATACCAGATATGTCCAGTTTCAACCTCTCAGCACAATCCAAAGAAATGAAAGAATGAGTTGCACCAGTATCAATAATTGCAACTAAAGGTGTGCCATGAATAAAACACGTACCTTTAATCAATCGATCCTCTGGGGTAGTCTCAGATCCAGACAAAGCAAACACTTTTCCACCTGACTGATCCTTCCTAGGCTTAGGACACTGCGGACGAATGTGACCTTCTTCGCCACAATTGTAACAAGTAACAGACTTCCCTTTGCAATCAATAGACAAATGACCAGCCTTTCCACATTTATAGCACTTCTTCTCATCACTCTTGCAATCTCGAATGTGATGACCAGACTCACCACACCTGTAGCATCTGATAGGAGCCTTAGAATCTCCCCCACTAGGCCTTTTCCAACCGCCTGATCTCTGGTTATCTCTACCATATGGCTTGCCACGGTCCATATGTTGCTTCCCTCTTTTATCGACAGCTCCACGAGAGTGAGACGACCAATTCTTGGTAATATCTTCTTCCAAGATTCTGCTACAATCCACCAGATCAGAAAATCTACGAATACGCTGGTACCTGATTCCCTGCTTAATCTCATCTCGGAGACCATTCTCAAATTTGATACATTTAGAGAATTCTTCAGCCTCATCATTGTTGTAGTGTGCATAATACTTTGCCAGCTCAGTGAACTTAGTAGCATACTCACTAACAGTCAGATTGCCCTGCTTAAGCTCCAAAAATTCAATTTCCTTTCTTCCCCGAACATCTTCAGGAAAGTACCTCCTCAGAAAAGCCCTTCTGAAGTTAGCCCAAGTCAGTGCCTCTCCATCCTGAACCATTTCAGTCCTTGTGGCAACCCACCAGTCGTCGGCCTCTTCTGCCAACATATGCGTACCATATCTGACTTTCAGATCTTCAGCACAATCGATCACACGGAAAATCCTTTCGATTTCCTTCAGCCACTTCTGAGCACCTTCGGGGTCATGTGTACCTTTGAACAACGGAGGATTGTTCCTCTGGAAATTTCCCAATTGCCTATCAGCACCAATCACGCCTCCAGTTGGGTTTCCAGCAAGTACACCAGCTAACATCCCCAAAGCCTCAGCTAGTGCAGCATCATTTCGTCCATTACCTCTTCCAGCCATATTCCTGAGAATTAAAACATACTCCACATCAGAATACAGTATCGACAGTGTTACCTTGCACTAGTCGCATACGAAAAGGAATGACTGACTCAAGACTCTGGTCACAACGACCGACTATGCTCTGATACCACTATTGTAACACCCTCTAAAACCCTGCATATAATTTTCGCAAATATTAAAAATTATAAACTCAGAGTACATGTAATAATCGAGGAATGCTACAATTCTCTTTTAATAAAATAAATTCCTGTCATGCATAATTTTAGTGGTAACTCATACATGTCTACACAGCGGAATAATTTATTTAATAAAATCAAATGTTATAATATTTTCCAAAATCATCAGGGATTAACACCTGGAAAAGTCAACGTCATATTATAACAATTAAAAGAAAATAAACGAGTCTGACTAAAGCAGCTCGACAACCAAACGTTCCCGGAGTTACAACTATCAGAGCATGACCCGGACATACTAAAACGAAACTAAACTAGACACGATAAGCCTTCGCCAAGCACCTGAGCGAAGCTCCTCAATCTGAAATATGCAACAGTAAGGGTGAGCTTCTCAAATATACATTTGGTTATACATTCATAACAATCAATTCACGAAAATCATAAGCATCACCCAATAATTAGCATATTTCATAGTTTACAAAACCTTTACAATTCATATATCCATGACATATTGCCTTTCATATTTGCAAATATTCATCAAACATCATCAACCATTTATCAATCATACGTGCATACAAACAATCAAATATAACATTGGAAAAATCATCCATTCATGTTATATTCGAGTAATGCAACACACCCATGCATGTGGTACCACTTCACCGCCCCATTAAATCGCGGGTCACGGATAACTCACCGTTCCATTATATCGCGGACACGGCTACCACCTCAACGTTCCATTATATCGCGGACACGTATATTGGCCACCATGTTAATTCCACACAATGGGAATTAACAAATGCAACATGATATGTAAGTATGTAACACTCAGCATACTATGAACATCAATCAACATATCATGCACATCAACAATATCAAACATAACATGATAGGAATAGCATGTAACCACTCAGCATACTATTAAACATCAATCATATCAAGTTATATCATAATTCATGCTTGATAACATCATCTAAAAGCATGACAATAAGATCCACATAGTGTTGGTATCATAACATACAATCGTTATTCGATACACACATCAATCAACACTAGGAATTCAATAAACACATATTCAAAACATGTCAAACACTGCACATCAAAACCGGCTCAATCCGTACTTAACAACATGCATGGAAAACATAGTTTAAAAACCAACACAGGAGGTTTAACACGGGTGCCCGTGTAAAACAACACTGCCCGTGTGGAAATGTGTCCAGAAAACACGTTTTTTTGACAAAACAGGGGATCAACACGGGCGCCCGTGTAAATCAACACGGCCCGTGTTGAATTGTGCCCAGAAAACCCATTTTTATGCCAACACAGTGAATCAACACGGGCGCCCGTGTTAATCAACACGCCCGTGTTGAATTATGGCCAGAAAACACATTTTCATCAGCATACAGTGAATCAACACGGGTGCCCGCGTAAATCAACGCGCCCGTGTTGATGAGTGCGAACCCAATTTTTCTGTTTTTGCAGCAGCTCATATACCCATTTTTTTGCACGAAAATACCTCTCTACGGCGGTGCAATATAGTACAAAGACATCCAATCCATCATAGGAACCTAAAGTCTCTAATTGATTCATAAAATCGGGAACTTAAACCTTTTCTAACAAAGTTCAATCCTAAGGTTATCGATCCCTAGAAACATCTAACAATTGGGATTTCCTACGATTACCCGAATCAACCGTACATAAACCCATAAACAAATATAAATCGAGTATAAACCCCCCTTACCTTATCAATTAGCAGCTTTGAGTTCCTGAGCGATGTTCTTCGTTCTCCGTTCTTCAGAGCTCTATTTTCCCAAATTCCAACTTCTGTTCTTACGTGAAAACCAAAAAATGAGAAAATGGCCTAAGTCCCAAACATAACTTTATTTCTCTGCACCCCCACTCTTTACTAACAACATCTAAGCCCAATAACATAAAAATCCCAATATTCCTTATTTCTTTTATTTTCCTCAAATACTCCAAAATAAATAATTCTTTTTATTTTATTAATTCTAATAAAATAAATTCCCAAATTCAAATAAATCAATTAATTGAAAACGGGGTGTTACAATTTCTGCCCCTGTACCCAAACACAGCCATACTACCAATGCCATTGAAGAAGATATGTTTATTACTTCAGTTGATGAACTTAGGACCCCACTCCTGACTATTAAAGTAAACTTGTTGAATGCCAGTGTTTTCTCGGGCTGTGATGAAGGCTGTCATTTCTGTTTTTCCTCACTAACCAGCTATCCTTTGTTGAAAGCATGCGTTCAGTGCCTAATAGATAACAAAGAAATTTTGTTTGAAAAAACTTATGTTCCACCTGTTCCTTTTAAATATGTTTCTATCGTTACCATTTCCTCCAATTCTTCCAGGGTCTCCACCAAAAGACCCGTTAGAATTACATCAGTTCCGAAAGCAACTCCTTTGATAATCACAATGCTTGGACCAGTCTCGTATTCGTCAAAGAAAACCATACCATGGAATTATGGAGGGGATATCTACTACCACGGTATCAAACAAGACTGGCCAGCTGCCGAAGATTCAAGTTCTGAAAAAGTTAACCCTGATATCAGTAATATTGCAAGGACTAGCAAGATTACCCGAAGCGGAAGGATATTCTCTCCAGAAATTGCTCCCCCAAAAGAAATTTCTGGACCCGTAATCATTCTTGTTGTTGTTACTCCTCCGAAGGCTATTTCCAGTCCCACAATCATCTCCACCAATACTCCTACTGACATTCCTACTGCCGAGTTAACCGAGACTCAAGGTAAAAGTATTTTGATTGAGCTCGTCCGGATGAAGGCACAATCAATGGCTATCCCTGAGACCTCCCAGAAAGAGATGGAGGAAATTCTAAAGATCATAAAAAGAAGCGACTACGATGTAGTTGAACAATTGGGGAAAAATCCATCTAAAATTTCCATGCTGGCTTTACTACTATGTTCCGAGGCGTATGCAAAAGCCTTGGTAAAATTCCTGAAAATTGCCCATGTACCCCAAGAGACATATGTCAATCAGTTCCAAGACTATGTAGCCAGCTTGACTGCAGATAATGGTCTAGCTTTTTCGGATGCTAATTTAACGCCAAGAGGAAGGAAGCATAATGAGGCATTGTATGTCTCAGTTGAATGTAGAGGCACAACCCTGGCTCATGTTTTTATGGACACTGGCTCATCTCTGAATGTATTTCCTAAAAAATCTCTTGATAGGCTTGACTGTGAGGGATTGACATTGAAGCCAAGCAACATAGTAGTAAGGGATTTTGACGGATCGAAAAGGATGGTACATGGGGAAGTGGATATCCCCATAAAAGTTGGAACCAAAACGTTCGATTCAACTTTTTATGTAATGGACATCCGCCCTTCATACTCCTGCTTGCTAGGCCGACCATGGATCCACAATGCTGGAGTTATTACTTCTACGTTGCACCAAATGCTAAAGTATCCGATTCAAGGGAAGATTATCATTGTTCATGGAGAAGAAGAGTATATGATCAGCCATATCAATTCCTTCAGATACGTGGAATTAGATGGTGAATTTATTGAAACTCCATTCCAACACTTTGAAGAGGTCCCGCAAGATGTGGAAGTGACTAAGGTTGTTCCCAAGATCACAAGGCCTCCACTCAGGATGTCATCTTTGAAGGATGCAAAGGCGGTGATAGAAGAATGGGGGTGCACTATCTAGGGACAACTCCCAGATATCCCATACAAGTCTGACAAGTTTGGCCTAGGTTTCACTTCAAGTGCTCAGAAGGATGTACGCCGTGCTCGTGCTAGAGGACCACCCCTGAAGATCAGCAACCGTGAAGTCAACACGGTAGAGGATGATGAAGATGGTTGCAACCTGGAGGATTGGATCTTCCCAACTGTCAGTGGAGGGCTCAGCAATTGGGAGGCTAGAGATTTTATCCCGATCACTTTTATCCCACAGCAATTTGTCTTTACATTTTGTTGGATCTGTAATATTAAAACAATTCAAAAAGCCTTGTGTCTTACCCGAGGCACAATGGTCCATTTGTAAGGGTTATTATCTCATTTCCATATGACATCAATGAATCATGAACGTTTTGCATACAAACTTTGTGCTCATTGTTTTTTTCTTTTATTACATTTTCATTTCTTTCAAAGATAGTTATACCCTTACACACACTCACACTCACAATGCAGGTCTACATCTGTGATCGGTGGGAATGAGAACTGGCTGTTTTTTAATATGCTGGTTCGCGTTTGCGTTTGTTTTCGCAAAGTGTCGCGGTAAGCAAGAGTCGCCACCGTCTTTTATTTTATCCAACAAGGGAAAGGACAAAAGCACAGAAAAAATTCCTTTTCGAGAATGTTTCTCGGGTTCGGGAGGTAGATTATAGAAAGGGAAGGTGTTAGCACCCTTTCTATCAGTGGTTATCCACGGGCTCTTAGGTACTTGCTCACTATGTTTTCAAAAATTTTGCTTTTCTTTGTGATTGTGGGTTTTGAAAAGAATTTTGTTTTTGTTTTTGAAGAAAGTGTAAGTGTGAAAAGTCTTTGTTTTGTTTTTTAAAAGAGAGCAAGTACTTAAGAAACTCTACCTACTCAAAAAGGAATTTAATTGTGCAACTGTCCTTTAGACAATGTTATCCCACTATTGAGAAGTAGGTAGCACCATCGTTGGAGTTTTCGGGTCAATTCGATTTAAGGGACTTGTGGTCACTAAAGCAACATTAGGACGCTTTAGTGGTAATCCTAATGTCTTAGATCATTTTTTTTATCGAGGCAACCATTTCGAGGCAACTTATGATCTTGGGACAAAAGGACGACCTCTAAAACATCCTATACTTAATGACCACATTCGAGGCAACCAAATGAGGTGTACCCTAGGAGTGGCATGTGCAAGTGTGTCAATTTTCAGTTATATTATCTTTGTATTTTTAGGTGTTCTACCATTTGTTTTTTAGATCTTGTCATACAATCCTAGTTAGCTTACATCTAAGCAGTTAATATATATACAGGAATTTAAAGTGCAGAAACTGTAAATACTACATTATTACAAGGCTTCGGGGAGGGGGATTATTTACATGTCCACAAATTGGGGGAATAATAAGCAGTTACAATAAACGTGCGTGAATCTAAGAAAAAATCCTAAGAATAAGAACTCTTTTTTTTGGGAAAATGCTAAATATTCAGTTAAGTCGAATTTGATTAATTAAAAAAAATACTGATTAAAATTTACTCTAAAACAAAACTAATATTTTTTTGTATTTTTGTTTATGAAAAGGATTGAATTTGAAATAATCCTAAGTCTACTGATTTTAAAATTGAAGAAAATAAGTTAAAATAATTAACTAAAATAAATCCTAATTCTAAGTTATTTATTTTTTATGATTTTTTATGTTAATTAAAACTAAGACTAAAAAGAATAAACAGAAACAAAATAAACAGAGTACAAATGGGCCAGGCGGCAAAATAAGAAAAAAATGCAATTCTGGAGGCCTGGGTCGAAAGAGATGCAGGCTGTCTTTCGACCCAGTGAAGAGTCTGGATCGAAGGTGCATGAGGGGCTGCACTCTGAGGGTGTTCGAACGGGATACGTCATCCTTCGATCTGGAAGCCCTGGTTCTAGTTCGAAGCTAGACTGCTGAGCTTCGAAGCTCTGAACAAGAAGTTGAGCGTATGGTTCCTGCAAAAACGAAACACATATTAAAAGTCCAGGGGGGATTTTACCCCCTGGTTCGAATCTCCCCCTTATTCGCGCCTGTTGAATCTGGGTCTGGGTTCGTTTTATCCTGGGATTCAAAGGATAAACTCAGATTGTTGCCCAAGCAATGGCACAATCTCAACTCTGCACTGTAGCTCACATGAAGCACATTAAATCATTCACAAACAGAAATAAAAATATGAATATGCAATCGAAATGAATCTGAGAGTGAGCTTGGAATTATATTTTTCTTTTACCAAACAGAGGTGCTTCAACCTGTAGTTCTGAGGGGGGAGGCGTTCGTTGGGTGGCAGCTTTGGCTTGGAAAATTCTGGGCAGCGTCTCTCCAAGTTCTCTATTTTTCTGTATATTTTTCGTGGTCTTGTGTCCTTTTGCAACATTTGTGATTTCTTTATATAGAGAGGGTGGAGGGGACAGGAAGATAAAGGTTTAAATGACCTTGAATATGTGTTTTGACAGCTATGAAGGAGGATTCGTAACGTTAATCATGTGTTTGAAATCCATGAATGAGAGTTTGTAACGTTGGCTAAACACATGGGATTCTGTCCTTTTTTTGAATTTTGAATGACAAGCAGATGGCCTTCGAATGCTCCTCTTCAAATGGGATGATGGTCTCCTTCGAATGCTCTTCGAACGCTTCTTCGAATGGACCCTTTGACTGCTTCTTCAAATGGACCTTTGTGGAATTCCAATCGAAGGACACTGTTATAATGCCAATCGAAGTGCTCCTTCAGAATGCCAATTGAAATGCTCCTCCAGAATGCCAATCGAAGTGCTCCTTCAGAATGCCAATCGAAGGGTCTTTCAGAATGCCAATCGAAGTGCTCCTTCAGAATGCCAATCGAAATGCTCCTTCAGAATGCCAATCGAAGTGCTCCTTCAGAATGCCAATCGAAGGGTCTTTCAGAATGCCAATCGAAGTGCTCCTTCAGAATGCCAATCGAAATGCTCCTTCAGAATGCCAATCGAAGGATCTTTCAGAATGCAAATCGAAATTTCCTTAAAGCACCACTCAAAAATTTTCCTTTTCCTTAGGCAAGAGTTTGTGATCAACCATGCAAGGGGAAGGCTTTGGGAAACATGAGAGGGCAAATTTTGGGGTGCAATAACATCCATTCGGGATCCCATGGATAAGGGTTCAGCTATGGCTTTTTGTGACTCTGAAAATATAATCTACTAAGCCAAAGGCGAAGGTGAGGAAGATTGTGAAGTACCAGGGGAACTTGCCAGATTACTACTGCAAGAAGAGAGAACCATTCAGCCTCACGAAGAACCCGTGGACACAATCAACCTGGGTACCGAAGAAGACAAAAAAGAAGTCAAGGTGGGTGTCAATCTGGAACCAAGTGTCAAGGAGCATCTGATTCAGTTGCTACACGAGTATGTCGAGGTCTTTGCCTTGTCATATGAAGACATGTCGGGACTTGATACAGATATTGTGGTACATCGTCTGCCTACAAAAGAGGATTGCCCACCAGTAAAACAAAAGTTCTGTCGAATGCGACCATATATGTCAGAGAAGATTAAAGCAGAAGTCATGAAATAATTTAACGCTGGATTCTTGGCCGTCACCTCCTATCCACAATCGGTTGCCAATGTTGTTCTCGTGCCCAAGAAAGACGGCAAGGTACGAATGTGCGTGGACTACAGAGATTTGAATAGGGCAAGCCCTAAGGATGATTTCCCACTTCCCCATATTTACATCCTAGTTGATAATACGGCACAACACAAAGTGTTTTCCTTCATGGACGGTTTCTAAGGCTATAACCAAATCAAAATGGCGTATGAGGACATGGAGAAAACAACATTTGTCACAGTGGACCACATTCTGCTACAAGGTGATGCCGTTCAGAATGAAGAATGTTGGGGAAACCTATCAGCGTGCCATGGTAGCTTTATTTTACGACATGATACATCACGAAATAGAGGTCTATTTGGACGACATGATAGCTAGATCTCAAATAGAATAAGAGTGTCTTGATCATTTACATAAAATGTTTGAGAGGCTAAAGAAGTACAAGCTGAGGTTGAACCCAAATAAATGCACATTTGGAGTAAGGTCTGGTAAACTCCTAGGCTTTGTCGTCAGCAACAATGGTATTGAAGTAGATCCTGCCAAGGTAAAAGCGATACAAGAGATGCCTGCTCCTCGTACTGAGAAGGAAGTCATAGGATTCTTGGGACGTTTAAACTACATTGCCATATTCATTTCTCACCTGATAACTACATATGATCCAATCTTCAAACTATTGAAGAAATATAAAATATTCAAATGGAACGATGAATGCCAAACTGCTTTCGATAAAATCAAAGAATACCTGCAAGATCCTCCTATTTTAATGCCACCAATCGAGGGAAGACCATTGATAATGTATCTAACTGTTTTAGAAAATTCAATGGGGTGTGTGTTGGGGCAGTATGATGAGTCTGGTCGAAAAGAGCATGCTACTTATTACCTGAGCAAAAAGTTTACCGACTGTGAAACAAGATATTCGTGGCTCGAGAAAACTTGTTGCGCTCTGGCATGGGCTGCTCGTCGGCTAAGACAATACATGCTGACTCATACTACCTTGTTGATATCTAAAATGGATCCGATAAAATACATCTTTGAGAAGCCTGCTCTCTCTGGGAGAATAGCGAGATGGAAGATGATCTTGACGGAATATGACATACAATATACTACCCATAAAGCAATAAAGAGCAGTGTACTAGCTGATCACCTTGCTCACCAAGCTGTAGAAGACTACCAGTCCATGAAGTTCGAATTTCCAGATGAAGACATCATGATGGTAAATAACTGTGAAGTATTCGGTCCATATGACGGACCTGAACAAGGATCCCGGTGGACCCTAGTTTTTGATGGGGCATCTAACTCACTCGGCAATGGTATTGGTGTTGTACTCATATCTACGGAAGGATGTCATACTCCTTTTACGGTAAGACTATTCTTCAATTGTACAAATAACATGGTGAAATACGAAGCATGCATCTTTGGTCTCAAAGCTGCCATAGACTTGGGGATCAAATCTTTGAATGTATTTGGAGATTCAGCTTTGGTTATCATCCAGATCAAAGGGGAATGCGATACCAAACGCCCTAACCTTAGCCCTTACAAAGAACATGTTTTGACATTGCTCCCACATTTTGAGAAGATTACCTTCGAGCATTTCTCGCGAGAAGAAAATCAGCTAGCAGATGCACTAGCCACAATGTCATCTATGTTTAAACTTAAATGGGAAAATGAGGCTCCCCAGATCACCATTGAACGAAGGGATGAACCAGCACACTGTCATGAGATTAATACCGAAGAAGTAGAAGATCGGCCTTGGTTTCACGAAGTCAAGAGGTATCTCGAGGCTCAAGAATACCTAGAAGGAGCTTCAGTCAATGATAAGAAGTTCTTAAGGAGATTCTCTTCTAAATTCTTCCTTAGTAATGTCATTATTTACAAACGCAACCATGACTCCGTATTACTTCAGTGCGTAGACAAGGTTGAAGCTGAAAGGATCATGGCTGAATTACATGAAGGCACTTTTGGAACCCACTCCAGTGGTCGTACGATGGCAAATAAAATCATACGGCCAGGCTATTACTGGTCTACAATGGAAGTAGATTGCTATTAACACTCTCGAACTTGCCATAAGTGTCAGATATATGCTGACAAGGTGCACGTACCTCTGGTTCCTCTGAATATCTTGACAGCTCCTTCGCCCTTTGTTATGTGGGGAATAAATATGATTGGGGAGATCAAGACGACAACCTCTAATGGACACCGCTTCATCTTAGTGGCCATTGATTATTTTACAAAGTGGGTGGAGGCAGCTTCCTTCGCTTCCGTTACCAAGAATGTTGTCGCTCGGTTCATCAAGCAGAATCTATTTTGCGGATACGGTATCCCGGAGAGGATCATTACTGATAATGGTACAAACCTGAACAATACTATGACCACCGCCTTGTGCGAGCAATTTAAGATTCAGCATCACAATTCTTCCCCTTATCGGCCAAAGATGAATGGTGTTGTCGAAGCCGCGAATAAGAACATTAAAAAGATCATACAAAAAATGACAGTCACATATAAAGACTGGCATGAGATGCTACCATTCGCTCTCCATGGATATCGTACCATGGCACGCATATCAACCGGGGCAACACCCTACTCAATGGTATACGGCATGGAGGTTGTCTTGCCTATTGAGGTCCAAATCCCCTCTCAAAGAATTATGAAGGATGTAGGGTTGCATGAAGAAGATTGGATCCAGATTCGACTTGATCAACTAAACTTGATTGATGAGAAAAGACTTACTGCTGTCTGCCATGGTCAAATATATCAAAAATGGATGATCAAGGCTTTCAACAAAAAGGTCAGACGCCAAGTGTATCAAGTCGGGGATCTGGTGATCAAGCGTATCATACTGCCGCAAGGTGATCCCAGGGGAAAATGGACTCCTACATACAAAGTACCATTTGTGATCAAAAGCATATTCTCTAGTGGAGCAATGATCTTAACCACTATGGATGGCGACGACCTTCCGCACCATGTGAATGCAGATATAGTCAAAGGATACTACGTATAAGAGACCCGCTAGGTTGACACACCTAGGAAAAACAAGGGAATCTTGGCGAACCAAAGGAGGTTCGGGAAAAACTTAGGGATAAAAACAAAAAAAATTGTATACCCGGCAAGTTGAAAACCCAAAAGGGCGACTTGGGCAAAAAAAAGGGTATCCTGGTGGACTGAAAACCCGAAAGGGCGGTCCAGGCAAAAGTTAGGGAATTAAAGCGTATGACTATGTCCCGTTGGATCACCTTACGGACAACTTGCAAACTCGACATTTCTGACCAATTCAATCATCTTCGGATAAGGCAACAAATAGACAAGATGCTCAGGGATACAAAGGATATAGCAGAATGGGAACCCCATAGAATTATTACACATAGCTATCTTTTCTTTGTATTAAAATTTTCATTTATTACGACGGCATTCTCTTACTAGAATGTTTGTCTCACTGTGCAAAAATACTTACTCAAATTCAATACAAAGATATTCCTTTGAAAGTGCAAAACTATCTATTTTTCTCTACTCTTGTGTTTTGTTTACAAAAACGTCCAATGATTCATTGTTGAACATATGCATTTGAACATAATTATTGTTTACAAATAAACAAAATAAAAGACAATTATTGATGGCTTTAAGAGATAGGGAAATCTCTCTAAGTTATTTTCCATAAAAATCCCCCGCAGTGTACAGTTTAATCCCCAGCAGAACAAATCTTCCAATTATCAGTCCCCGGTAGAAATCATCCAATTTCCCCAGATTCCCCAAACAGATTTTTCAAGCAGTACATAGCATTTCCCTTACAACAGAGTTTATTTCTCTAAACGGAAATTCATCAACACTTAGACTTCAAGACATGAAGACTTACATACCCTCATCAACATTCAGGGATTTATTTTCCCCAAATCCAACAAACAGCGTAATAGACTAGCTCACATACGCATACATTGCATCCGCATATCATAAACATTGATAAAACAAATGCATTATATCATACATTTCATACAACATGACTTTGAATTTTAGCAAACATTTTTACCCTTTTCAGGATAAGATTAACAACTACCATTAACAATGTTCAAAGTTTGCAGATACAATACAGATACGCTCCAGACACAGATGCCATTCTGATAATCATTCAAATTCAACTCTCAGATACAGTTCAGATACGCTCCAGACACGGATTCCATTCTGATACTCATTCAAATTCAACTCTCAGATACAGTTTAGATACGCTCCAGACACGAATGCCATTCTGATACTCATTCAGATTCAACTTTCAAATATAGTTCAGATACGCTCCAAACACGGATGCCATTCTGATACTCATCCAAATTCAACTTTCAGATATAGTTCAGATACGCTCTAAACACGGATGCCATTCTGATACTCATTCAGATTCAACTTTCAGATACAGTTCAGATACGCTCCAAACACGGACGACATTTTGATACTCATTCAAAATCAGCTCCTAGATGCAGTTCAGATACACTACAGACACGGACGCCATTCTGATACTCATTCTTTTAGCTTACAAATTATAATACAAACAACCACTTTTGGATGTCATATTTCAGCCCTTCTCCTACAGCTTTCTATCACCTATCCAAATGGCATCCTTAAGCCCATTCCCTCAACCATCACATCATTGAGTGCAAATTTCTAGGCACTCTAGTGTCCAATCATCTTCCACCTTCGAGTCACGAATAGCGAAACTCGCCAATCTAACTCTTAAGGCTTAAGAAGATTGAACAGGGGCAGATGTTATACCCCAAAATTTTCCCTCTCACTTATCAAGAATTTTCTCACAAGATCTCCTTGGATTCAAGACTGCACTAGGGTTTGATCAGCTCAATACACCTCCTTAGGCACTGATGACCAAAAATTAGGTTTTGAGTTTGCACAAGGATTTTTGAACTATCAATGCTTCATATGATTTTCATGGACCATTATCGACCCCCAAGATTACTCATGTCAAGTTTCAAGCCTTGGATCACACTTTTGATCAGTCAATTGAAAAGTTTACTTAAAAAATCAGTTGTATTGGGGAAAAAGTAAACCATGGCCAATTTACGGTCAAACCTCATAATTTTTATCCACGTCAAAATTTTAAACCCATATGTATCATTTGATCAAGTTTGGACCATAATTCCTCAAGAAATTTGATCAACTCTCCAAAAGGGCAAAATGGTCAAAATTAGGGTTTTGACTCGGAAACGGCAATTTCTGATTTTTGACCTAACAAATGGTAAATTGGTTTAAGGAATGATCTCAAGAGTCCAATTGCATCATTTTTACCTAATGACATGGTTTCAAACATTGCAAGTCCATTGGATTCACTGATGAATTTTGCAATCAACTGATCAAAAGTCAATTGTATACTGGAAAATCAAACATTCACTTTTTGGTCAAATTCAAGTGACAAAGATCACAATTCATCAAAAAATGTCAAAATATGAAACTTATTCATCAAGAAATCAAAAATTCAAGATTTCATTTTGAAAAGTCAAAATTTCTAAACTTAGAAAATTTTCTAAGTGTTGAAAATTCATGTTTTTTCATAACTTTGAGCCAAATTTTCACCATGATGCATGATGATTCAAAAGAAACTTCCAACATGAAAGTTGTAGATCTATATGAAATCTACAACTTTTATTCACACAACTTCTTCAAAAATTGCTTGGATCTCAAGTTATAGTTTCAAGAATATAGGGTCATAAAACTAAACACTTAGTGAAATTTTGCCCTAATTTGGTCAGGATTTTGACTCAACTTCATGGAACTTTCTCATATAGTTCCAAGAGGAATATTTAAAATAATCTCAAATATGGGTTGTAGAGCACATTGCAAGCTTTCCAAAATGTCCAAGAACTCCTTGAGATCATTCTTGAGTAGGGAGAATCGAAGAGAGGAAGTTGGTGTTTTGTCACTTAAATTACAAGGCATTTTGTGATGAACAAGAATTCAATTTCAAACCTATGCTGCACAATCTTGTTTTTCAGGCCTCTAAACCTCAAGATCTATCAATAATCAGAAGATTACACTTACTTTTGAGCTATTATCCAAGTGTTCCAAGCATTGTCCAAGCCAATTTGCCATTTTAGGAAGAAAGTTACCATTCCATTCTTGAAAAGTTGTTTTAATCACAAAGTCAACTTGTCTTGAGCTTCTAACTTGTTCTTTCTGCATACACAACCCCTATAAACCAAAATAAAGGTGTCTAAGTCCTGAATAAGCTCAGGACATGCTTGTACAATACTTGAGATTTGTCATTTCACTTTTCTTAAAAAGCAAGTTATAGAGCCATAACCCTATAACTCAGAAGCCTTGAGGGGTTTTATGCTCTAATCTTTTCCACACATATTAACAAGTCAATTGCAACACAACACACGTTTTCACAAGTCCTAAAACACTCCCAAGCATCTTGTTCCACAGAACTGCCCAAACTTGACAGTTTTGAGCAAAAACTCACCATCTCCATTTCCACTCGTGCGTTTTGAAAACTAATCATCCAAATACCTTCCATGCATCATATCAAAGTGATCCAGGCCCTCATTTCCTAACTGTAACTCCTCCATCATCATCCACCATTTTCAAAACTAAAGCTTGCAACTTGACTTGAGTAGGGAGTTCCAGCCATCCTCAAAGCAAAGTAGGAGTTGGAACACATTCAAAGAGGTCCATGCAAGCTATAGAAATCATCAGGTTATCACAAAGGTTGCTCAAACTCCACACACGACTCCAGCTGCAAGAGGTAAGTTTTCAAACTTCTATCTCTTCATACAGGCATCATTTGAGTTTGGTTTGTGAAGATAAAATGTAGATACCATTGCCACGAAGTTGTACATATCCATAGTTTACATTTATATGGCCTGAGCTTAGAGAATTTTAGGGTTGAAGTTTTCTGAAATTTTTATGTTTTGAATTAGGGCTAGAAAAATTATCATTCATCTTTGATTGTTAGATTAAGTTGTTTATATGTTTGGATTCGTGGGAAAAAATGCCACAACTTTCATGTTTGAACTTTTCATTTTTGTTGAGAGATGAAGAAGATACAAGTCCTTTGGTTGGAGGTTGAAGATGAAGTCTTCAGAACACGTTTTTCCTTACATATTTATTGTTTCATTTGTATTAACGGATGTATAGCCACCCCAGTGGTAAGGCAGCGCGCTAGTAATCAGGAGGTCATAGGTTCGAGCCTCAGCGCGCATGGGCCTTCCTCCTCCTGGGCCTGATTTTTTTTCTAACATCCCCCCCCCCCCCCTGTTTCATATTTGCACCCTGGTCCAATTTTATTTTATTTCTTCATTTTATTTATTTTCCCAAATATATTTTCTAAATACTAAAAATGATAAAAATACAAAAAATGATATTTTATATTTTGACGTATTTTATTTTATTTTTCCATAAATAAAAATATTTTTTATTGTTCATACTTTATTTATTTATTTAAGTAAATCTTATAAACTTAATTAATATTGTATTATTTATTTATTTTTCTTCACACCATTTAAAATATATTATTTTAATACCAAAAGGACTAAAAATATTTTATAATGCTATAAATATTTTCAAGATAAAAAAATGCCAAAAAAAAATACTTTTCTTAATCTTATTTTCTTTTGATTAATTAATAGAATTAGGGTTTTCACCTAAAATCTTTTCTCAATAATTTCCAAACTTAATAAATTATTTTCTTTATTTTGTTAGGTTAAGGTAAAATTCCTTTTCATAAAACATCAAACAAAATATCCATTTTCTTCACATTTACCTTCTTGCATATTTAATTCATCTTGTGAATTATTTATTTCAATTCTTGTATAAATTCAATTTGGTTGTAATAGACTAATTAGGGTTTAATTTCTTGCAATACCCATTTGTAATTTGTACACCCCCTCCCACAAATGTTGTAATGGCGTAGTAACTTTAAATTTCGCAATTTATCGCTTTATATACAATTGCTAGTAATTAGGGTTTGTATGGAAAGACTTAAAACCAATAAATAGTAAACCCTAATTCAAGACTAAATCAAGCATGAAAACAATACATTTTCACACAAGCACCCCTAGGGTAAAATCCACTTGGTTGCCTTATAAATGGCCATATTACGCATGTGAGGTATCTTAGCAAAAACAAGCAAAAATACAAGATCATAGTCCCTCGATGACGCTATTTAAGTTGCCTTACAAATGATATTAGTCCCTCAAAAAAGAATGCTAAGATACCTTGCAACATTGCTAATCATGGTTATACGATGACCCACGCCCGTCCCGTTTACATCCAAAGATAGGGTTACTTACCAAATCAATGGTAAGATGACAATGTCAAAGGAAATAGGAAATGAACATGAAAGACTTTTGAGTAGGTAGAATGCTCCTAATTATTTACTCAATTTCAAACAAAACATCCTTGCTATTTTTAAAACAAACACCTACACATTTCAAAACATCTTACAAACTTGAAAACATTTTCAAAAGATCAACATCTTTGTATACATTCTTACGAATGAGAATCATTACAAAGATTGCCTAAACGATGGCTTCTTTACAAAAATACTTTAAAAAACCACACAAAGCACAATTTCAAACAAGAAAAGCAAGTGATCTAGCAAGTGACTAAGAGCCCATGGAAAACCATGGATAGAAAGGGTGCTAATACCTTCCCTTTTCATAATCTACCCCCCGAACTCAAGAAATAATCTCAAAGGTCTTTCATGTGCTTTTTAACCTTTCCTTTTGGATAAAAGAAAAGTCGGTGGCTACTCTTGCTAACCGCAACATTTGCGATCAAATGCAAAACACCCAAGTCAGTTCTCCCACCATATCACGGAGTCCTTCAAAATATGGTATGAAAATCACAAATTTTGAGAAATGACCCATAATTTTGTGACTTACAAGCTTCATAACTTCCCACCACTTCATGCATTATTCTCAAAAATGGAATCATGTAAAATAGCTCCCTCTTAGCTTTCCAAGCATACATAATTTGCATTTTTTGATCAAAGATGAATAAAATATGAATTTTCAAAGTTTGATACTCATTTCCAAATTTAGAAACTTTTTGGATTTCTTCATGAACAAGTTTCAATCCAAACCTAAATCTTCTTGATCCAATGATTAAAATGGACTTGAAAAATGAAAAGTACACCCTTGAATTGATGGTTGGCCAAAAGTTCACTTGGTCAACTTTGACTTTGACTAATTCTGGCCAAAATGACCATTTTCCCCTTTGAATCAATTTATCCAATTCTCTTCAAAATTGATGATCAAGACTTCAAACATATGATCTTACAAATATATAGAGGCCATGTACAAAGTTTCATCTCAAAATTCTCAAGAAATCCTGATGGAATCCCAAACCCTAGTTTTGGCCAACACCTTAGGAGAATGATGAATCATCTTCCAAAACTTCAAATCCTCTGGATATCTTAGCCTATTCCTTGTACAAATATATTTCAAATGTTAATGAGGTGTTGTAGCTTTAAAATCAATACTTGCACATTAATTAATTGCCTTGATCAACCAAAACCCTAATTTTGACTGATGAACCAAAAGGATGTGATCCTTCTTATAATCAACACAATCTTCATTCTTTTGATGACCCAATGAGATGGATAAGATGTCTTGAGATATGTGATACCTTTGAGCTTGAAAGATCCAGAGGCTTAGATGATAATGCTCTACTTGAGCAACTTGTTAACACAATCAATCTTCAAAATCTTGAGGAAAACTTGATAACCAGAATACTTTGATTTAATCACAATGTATGAATGCAATGCAATATGATGTTTATGATGGAAAATAAGCCTGAATCAAGAGGGTAAATTTTGGGGTGCAACACTACCCCCCGAACTCAAGAAAAAGTCTCAAAGGTCTTTCCAGTTCTTTTCACCCTTTCCTTTATTAGATAAAAGAAAAGTCGGTGGCGACTCTTGCTATCCACAACAATTGCGATCAAACGCAAAACAACCAAGTCAGTTCTCCCACCGTATTACAGAATCGACGACTCTGTTGGGGAATATCTTAAAAGTGGGGTTACCTTAGAGCTAGATCATATTTAATTGCTTTCATTGTTTGATTTGTTTTCTTTACATTTATGGGTCCTTGTTTGGGTTTGTATTGATCCACTACCCGAATCTGGGAACACCATTAGGTAAGTAGCAATAGATTGTGGGGATTATCCGGCATATACTGACATGGTTAAAGCGATGTCTACGTTAGTGTGACACATTTGTTGGTACCGGTAGCCCTTGAGTCCAATCAAGGAGAATACAGGGCCGATGTGTGGTGTCATGAAGCACTAACGAACCTTAGAACCTTTAATTGAACAACTTGGCCATTAGGAAGTAGTGAGATAGCCAGTTTCGGTGGAAAGCTGAAAACTGGTTGATACTCGATACTATGCTCATTGAGATCAAACTTTTGGGATATTTCGGCCGCAATAAAAGATTGATATGTGTTGAGACAATTCCCAATGAAGAAAGATCAATGATATTGAGATCCCCTAGAACCCAGTTACTTTCTAGGACAGGTTGAACCAACTAAACTTCAAGAGGGTACTTACCTATAAACTCCATGCAAGCCTAAACCTAAGGACCTGTTTGCTTTTTGTATATGTTTATTACATCATGACATCATACCATAGCATTTTCAATAACCATTTCAAGGGTCTCAAGGGTCTGTGATGTAGGGTTATATTAAATCAGACGTCTATCAAGGAGCAAGAGGACTTATTTTCCTCTAACCAAATGTCGTCAAAGACCAAAGCATGATAACTTGAGTCAAGGGCTATGACCCACTTTATATGGTGAGATTGATTCTCGTAGAAGGACATTCAACGATATGAAGTTCACCAATCAAAGTTGTGATCAAAATCCAACTTCTAACATTTTCTTGTGTTTACCCTGCGAGATCCTTGAAAACATTGCATCCACGTATCATGCATCATATCATGACAGTTTTTCCCCATACAGGTTTTCTCATCCGCTTGCTATTTATTTCAGTAAAAATGGCTCTCAAACAAACTATCCAAGATCTTCAGACCCAAAATGATCAGTTTCAAGATTTGTTCCTGAATTTATCCAAGGGGCAAGAAGAAGTGAAAGCACTCCTCATTTAGAGCATGACCGAGAAGAATCCTGAAGATGGAAAGGATGTCCAGTTGAAGAAATTACAAGCTGAGATAGCAACAATGAGAATCCAGATGTTGGGACAGATGGCTCTTATCCAAAACTTAGCTCAGGGACAAGAAGAGTTGAGAGTTCTCATCAAAAATCTTCATCAAGACGGATGCAATCGTATGAAGCAAATAGTCAAAGGTGAGGACCAAGTCATTAATCATCCTCCGATACAACAAGAAGAAGATTTATTTGAGAGAACGCCTTTCAAAATGGCTGTTACGCCAAGAGTCCAACAACGACCTCGCCAATCACGACTAAGTGGCCCGCGTAAGCATGATATTCCCAAAAGACCATTTACCGAGTTCAACATGCCTTTGGCTCAAGCATTGAATCATATATTGGAAGCCAAGTTGGTTACGTTAAGGGAGCCTCCTCAAAAACCTAACACTTCTGCTCCCAACTACAAATACAATGAAAGGTGTGCATACCACTCCAATAGTCAAGGACACGATATTAATCACTGTTGGGCGTTGAAGAACAAGATTCAAGACCTGATCGACAAAGGAGTGTTGGAATTTACACAAGATAGTCAACTGGAGTTTTTCTGTCACCCCTCAAAGACACACTATCTGAAGTGACAAAGTTTAGGCAGGGAAAGTTTTGTTCATTTGAATTTCCAATTGTAACTTCTTTGTTTGTTTAAACATTTGTCCTTATGTCAAACTTTAGTTGTTCTCATTAATGCATTGCATATGTTTGTCTTGAGTTAATCCATTCGTTTTCACTATACTGAAATTATACTTTTACTCCTTTTTGTATGATATTCAACTCTGGATTACAAGCTATAAGCCTTTAGAGGGAGGATGACGAAAATAATACCATAATCTCATACAATATGCTTTTGGATAGACTTTGCTGACGATGTACATGCGTTGTTTCAAATACCAAAATAGTGGAGTTATAAGGAAGATAATCCCTAGTCAACGCCTTTGAGCCAAAGAAGTAGGAGTTTTCTTTTCCGCACAAACTGAAACCTTTAATCATAACTTGGGGCTGGGTAGTTTCTCAATTGACTTAAATGTGCATTCAGTCGCAAGTTGTCACTTCACAATGAAAATATCTTTCTGAATCAAAATAAATGGTGTTGGTTCCCCATAAAATAGGTAGTTTTTACCTCTCATAAGAGAAGCTCATTAGGTCAAAACCTACGAAGGAACCTTAAGAAAATTGGGGCATCCCCCTGGCCGTAATCTCAAAACAAGAACAGTCAGGAAAAAGTTAGGGATAGTAAATCAAAAGGGAGGTCACTACAAATCCTCGACAGCATGAAAAATGTCACAAAAATGACTGCCTTCCCAAATGAACTTCCAATATCTGAACCATCACCAAAATATCATTCCATATTCTAGTAGGAGATAAATGCGCGTCCGACTGGGTATTAGGACTGGAGAACATCATGGAGAATAGGTTGGGTACAAATAAACTTTGAGCCTTGTCCTTTATTTCTTAAACCATGAACTAGGCCATGTTATAACCCTTTAAAAGTCCTAATTGAAGCATAGGTTGGTTCGAAAGCATGTTGTTACAAAAGGTATCCTGACTCCTATAAGATTTACTATAGATCCCGAGTTGAATTCATATTCTTACAAAATTTTGTTGCTCTTTAAAAGTGCAATTTTCAAAAAAAAAATCTCAAGACAGACATGAACTTTGCATTGTTTGAATACCATTTGTTTTCATGTGGCTAATTATTTGACAACAGATAAATTTGCACGACGAATATCCAAATGAACGAAGACTCTCTCAATAAACAAAAATCACTTCAAAGGGAAAGACAACTCCAATGAAAAAACTCTCACAATCAAGTGGTACGGCATGATCATTGTCCAACATATCTGGGGCAGTCAAGTCGAGATTCAAAGAATCTCTCAAAGAAATGTTGAATAACCAGGGGAAAATCTCCACCGGAATCACTCGAGGGGCAATGTTATATTGATCACGGGCTTGAACAAGATCCACTATGAAGACTTCTGGTACCACCAATTTTCTTGTATGTCCCATTAGTATTAGATGGTGTCAGTATCATGTCTTCAGATCCTTCCATGACAGTTCTTAGAAAATTCTGAGACTTGATCAAAAGATCTTGGGTACGACCAATTTGCTTGTCTGTGATAGTATTATCAAATGGTGTCAGTATCATGTCTTCAGATCCTTCCATGATAGTTCTTAGAAAATTATGTGACTTTATCAAAAGATCTTGGGTACAACCAATTTTCTTGTCTATGCCAGTAGTATCAGATGGTGTTAGTATCATGTCTTCATATCCTTCCATGACATTTGTTAGAAAAGACACCTAGGAAGTTCAAGACCACCAGAAATGTGATCAAAATCTCAAACGTCAAAGTGCACCAAATTAACTCTAGGGGCAAACAGGCTCCCACATTTGAAAGGTCATGTGTGATCGAACAATTAATTTCTGGAATTTCTACAACACTTACTACCACAGACAGTGACAATTCTCCCCACCCTATGAACATGGACATAGTCAAAAAATACTATGCATGAAGAGAGACCCGCTAGGTTGACATTCTTAGGCAAAATAAGGGCATCCCGGCGAACCAAAAGGTTCGGGAAAAAATTAGGGATATATTCAAAAGATTGTACACCTGGCAAGTCGAAAACCTGAAAAGGCAGCTTGGGCAAAAAGGGTATCATGTTGGACTAAAAATCTAAAAAGACGGTCTAGGAAAAAGTTAGGGATTAAAGCGTACGACTATGTCCCGTTATCTCATCAGTTTTTATATCAGCATAGGATTTTTCACTCTAACAAAGTTTAAATTGTCTATAAATTCACACAAGGCTAATTTCATGGATGTCCCCACAAAGTTACTTAAATCAAATTATCCCCACCAATTTGGATTCATGAAATCCCCAACCAGAGTTTCAATCTCCGGAAAACTCTCTCCTAGCTGATTTGGTCTTAAAAGAAGAAGTCTTATGGAGTTCCTTCCTAAAGAATACACTTCCCCTGCAGGTCGTCTAAATATTCTCTTCAACAGGTTTTATTTCCCCCAATAAACTGCAAATTCCCCAGCTTGAGTTTGCTTCTCAGACTACTAAAAATCAATGGACAAAACCCCTTAACCTCTGGTTAAGTCATTACAGCCCCCAATGGAGTCGTTGCTATCACCAAAAGTTACTATAAAGCCCGAAACCCGACCAGATAATAGTTGACTCCATTCCTCAAAAGCAAGTCACTACAAAGCCTGTACCCGACCAGATAATATTTTAACTTCTTCAATTGTTAAAACCTGGACCCAGCCAGATAATAGTTTGAGTTGCTGAAACCTGGACCCGACCAGATAACAGTAAATCTCAATTTTTAGTTGCTAAAGCCTGGACCTGGTTAGATAATAGTTTAACTTCTTCAATTGCTGAAACATGGATCTGACCAAATAGCAGTTCGAGTTGCTGAAACCTGGACCTAACCAGATACCAATTAACCTCAAGATCAAATTGCTAAAACCTGGACCCGACTAGATAACATTTCGAGTTACTGAAACCTGGACCCAACCAGATAATAGTTTAACTTCTTCAAATCACTAACAAAACTCCTCTTCCCCAGTAGAGTTTGCCACTATCCCCAATAAGTTATTGCAAATCCTAGAATCCGACCGAATAACAGTTAACTTCTTTATCCCCAGCAAATTGTTGTGAAGCATGGAATCTGACCAGATAACAGCTAAACTTCCTTCCTCTCCAATTAAGAGATAGCTTCCCGATAGAGAAATAGACAGCTAAAACTCCTAAATTCTAGTTCCCAAGCAGAAATCAACACTCTCCGTTGAGTTTTCTCAAGCCAAAATTAATGTTCCCCAGATGATTTCTCCTCAACAAAATAGGAATTCCCAGTGGAAGCATTCTAAGCAAAACTTGAAGATGCACATATTCTTCATCCTCAACATCCATCTGGGATTTAAACTCTCCAAGGCTCCCCAACACTTGTCAAGGATTTATTTTCTAGACAAGGAGAGGATGTAATAACATTTCACGTTCATACATCATTACCATACATGACAAATGTATATAGCATAGTCTCATTCATTTTGAGAACATCATCACGCCATGCATACATCTGCATGCAACTAAATCCTTTCCTTGCAGGAAAATTTCAATCAAAGACCTCTTCTGGTTAGATTTAGTTCTTCCAGTTAAAGACAGGCGAATCAAAGACCTCTTCTGGTTAGATTTATTTCTTCCAGTTAAAGACAAGCGAAACAAAGACCTCTTCTGGTTAGATTTATTTATTCCAGATTAAAGAGAGGTAATCAAAGACCTTTTCTGATTAGATTTAATTCTTCCAGTTAAAGAAAGGAAAATATCATCAACATCTCCCAAATAGGTTAGAGATTAATTCCCGAAGAAAGTCGGGCCAACTATCTCTATGACCAACAAAAAACAGGTTCCACATTAATACCCGAAGCAAGACGGGACAACTATCTGTGGGCAACCAATTGTAGATTAATACCCGAAGCAAGACAGGGAAACTATTTACATGAGCAGATTAAAGATTAACTCCCGAAATAGGACGAGGAAACTATCTTTATTTCTCTTTGGTTAGATAAAGATCAATTCCTGAAACAAGATGGGGTGACTATCTTTATCACCAATGGTATGAATACTCAAAATAGGATGGGTTTACCAACAAACTGATTGTAGATTAATACCTGAAACAAGACAGGGCAACTATCTACATGAGCCGATTGAAGATTAACTCCCGAAACAGGACGAGGAAACTATCTTTCTTTCTCTTTGGTTAGATAAAGATCAATTCCTGAAACAAGACGAGGCAACTATCTTTATCACCAATGGTATGAATACCTGAAATAGGACATGTTTACCAACAAACTGATTGTAGATTAATACTTGAAACAAGACAGGGTAACTATCTACATGAGCAAATCAAATTTTAACTCCCGAAACAGGACGGCGAAACTATCTTTCTTTCTCTTTAGTTAGATAAAGATCAATTCCCAAAACAGGACGGGGTGACTATCTTTATCACAAATGATATGAACTCCCGAAACAGGACGGGTTTATTAACAAGTTGATTGTAGATCAATTCCCGAAATAAGATAGGGCGACTATCTACATGATAAACACTTCCTTCAAGACATTTGTTGTTTCATTTTAAATCGACCATTGATTTATCCTGATTTCGTTCCAGTATACACTTTCCCTGGTTCAGTTAAATCGCTTCGAAGATTTATACTGATTCGTTATCCAATGAAAGATTATTCAAGATATCTGCTATTTCAGTATAAATCGACCAAAGATTTATTCTAATATTTCTTCCAATCTTTATCAACAATCACTTTGGATGGCATATATAAGCCCATCTCCGATGATTCTCTATCACTTTTGGATGGAATCTATAAGCCCATCTCCGACAGTATTCCATCATTCTCCAAATGGCATCTTTAAGCCCATTCCCGACACAATCAGCTAACACATTAGCGAGTGCAAATTTCTGGGCACTCTAGTGTTCAATCATCTTTCACCTTCAAGTCATGAATGGCGGACCCGCAAATATAACTCTTCATGCTTAAGAATATTGAACAGGGGCAACTGTTGTACCCCAAAATTTGCCCTCTCAATTTCTCAAAGATTCTCTCACAAGATCTCCATTGATTCAAGACTGCACAAGGATTGATCAGCTCAAGATACCTCCCTAAACATTTATAACTCAAAATTAAGGTTTGAGTTTGTATAAGTAAAATTGGACCTTTAATGCTTCATATTATTTTCATGGATCACTTTGGACTCCCAAGATTTCTCATGTCAAGTTTCAGGCTTTGGATCACATTTTTGCTCAGTCAATTGATCAGTTGACCTACAATCAACTATAATGGGCAAGATGTCAACTTGGTCAATTCACAGTTAAACTTCATAATTTTTTATTCATATCAACATGTTGAACTCATATATGTCAATTGGTCAAGTCTGGATCACAATTACTCAAGAAATTTGATCAAATCATAAAAAGGACAAAATGGTCAAAATTAGGGTTTTGATTGAGAGGCTTGATTTTTGGCTTTCGGCCAAATACATAACTTGTTGGTTTGAGACATGATATCAAGAATCCAAATTCATCATTTTTGACCTAATGGCATGGTTCAAAACATTTCTCAGGGTCAATTGATTGGTAGTTGAAAATAGGTCAACTGATGAAAAAGTTAATTGTACACGAAAGTCAAACTTTGACTTTTAGATCAAAATCAAGTTTCAAAAATCATATTTCATCAAGACATGTAAAAGTATGAAGATTGTCCATCAAGAAATCAAAAGTCAAGATTAATTTGAAAAAATTCAAAGTTCTAAACACTTAGAAATTTTCTAAGTGTTAAGAAAAATATGATAATTTCATAACTTTGTGCCAAATTTTCACCATAATGCAAGATAATTCAAGAAAAACTTCCAAAATGGAAGTTGTAGATCTCAATGAGATATAAAACATTGTAGGGCATAACTTTTTCTAGAAATTCTTGGATCTCAAGTTATAAATCCATGAAGACATGTCCATGAAACTAAAACACTTAGTAAAATTCTGAGCATTTTAAGTCAGGATTTTGACATAACTTATGTGCCAAGTTTCACACAGTTACAATGGGAGTTTGAAAAAGTGATTCAAATAGGGATTGTAGATAATGTTACAAGCTTTCTAAAAAGTGTAAGAACTCCTTCAGATCATAAGGAGCAGGGAGAATCAAAGATCAGAAGATGGACATTCATTCTTAAATTATAAGTCAAATTCGTGATGAACATCTGATCCAATTCCAAGCAATGTTGCATAATCCCACTTTTCAGGACCTATAACTTATGTATCTATCCTTAATCATAATATTACACAAGCTTTTGAGCTATGAACCACTTGATTTAAGCTTTTTCCAAAACACCTTTCCATTTAAGGAAGAAAGTTCACACTTCCATTTTTGGAAAAGTGACTTTAATCACAAAGTCCACTCTCCTTGAGCTTTGTTTTTGTTCTTTCTGCATAAGCATCCCCTACAAACTCAGAACATGCATGTTTAAAGTTGCTAGTCACCCTACTTTGCCTTGAAACCATGTTTGTCTAAGCTTGCTTCAAAAACAAGTCAAAAATCCACAACATGTGATTTTGTACTTCTGACTTCTCCAAGCTTCCAAATCCTTTGCCTATAAATTAAACCTTCATTTGCAAGCTAAAAAGGATTTTGGACAAGCCCTGAAACTCACTAAAACTCCCTAGAACCAGAAATTGCAACACAAGCACAAAAACTTGTCATTTCTGATTTTTGAATCCAATCTCCAAATCCTCTCGTGCGTTTCTTGGCCAAATCATCCACAGAGCTTCTAATACACATATAGAAGTTATCCCAACCTCTGTTTTCAAACTGTAACACCATCTTCACCAACCTCCATTTTCAAAAAATAGGGAATTACATCTTGACTTCTCCAAAACATTCCAGCCATCCATAGCTCAAGCTAAGGGTTGCATTAACTTCCTGGGAACTTGAGAAAGCTAACCAAATCATCACAGCAACTTGAATCAAGCTCTAGTTCAAAACACGATCTCCAGATGCAAGGTGAGTTTTTCTGATTTTCATCTCATTATTTAGGCATTGTTAGGCTTGCATTTTCAAAGATAGAATGTAGATATCATTGCCCAGAAATTGTACATGTCCATAGATTTCATTTATATGTCTTGAGTAGAGAGAACTTTGGATCAGAACTTCCTGGAAAAATTAGGGTTCAGATTAGGGCTAGCAAAATTCATGCTTGTTTTTTAATTATAGTTTTAATGCTTTACAACTCTGGAATCATGATGAAATTTTCCATAACTTTCATGTTTACATTTTCCATTTTGGTTGAGAAATGAATGAGGTATAGATGCTCTGGCTGGTGCGAGGAAGAAGATGAAGTTCATCATCGGAAATTATTTTTTAATAATATATTTATGGTTTTGTTTATAATACCGGATGTATAGCCACCCCAGTGGTAGAGAGCGCGTGTGTAAGGCATTAGTGTTAAGGGTCATGGGTTCTAGCCCCACGAGCACCTTTTGTTTTTATTTCTTAACATTTTACCCAATTTACTTGTTAATAGTACGCCTGGGCCATAACTTCTGGGCTATCTCATTTTTTCTTCCAGCATCACTCCCCCGATTTGCTTTTTAACAGCACGCCTGGGGCAAAATTTCTGGGCTTTCTCATTTTTGCTTCCAGCATCACCCCCCCCCCCTATTTACTTGTTAACAGCACACCTGGGGCAGAACTTCTGGGCTTTCTCATTTTTGCTTCCAGTATCACCCCCCCCCCCCCCATTTACTTATTAACAACACGCTTGGGCCAGAACTTCTGGGCTTTCTCATTTTTGCTTCTAGCATTACCCCATCCCCCCCCCCCCCACACACACACACTTACTTGTAAACAGCACGCCTAGACACAGAACTTCTGGGATTTCTCATTTTTGCTTCTAGCAACACCCCCCACCCCCCAATCCATTTTTTCATCATGCAGCCCAGCATAACCTCCTTTTTTATTTTCTTTCTGATTCTGATCACAAAAATACATTTTAGCCTAAACCAAACAGAAATCAGTTTCACTTACAAACATCCTTTCCACTTTCTAAACCCCCTGACTTTAATTTTATATTTTTATTTTATTTTCTTTCCTTTATTATTTTAGTTATATTTTTATTAATCAGAAATACCAAAAATATATTATATTAAATATTTAAATTATTTAGTTTATTTTTATTTAACTTCATAAATTAAATTAATAAAAGACCAAAAATATTTTCCTATTTAATTTCTTTTCTTTAACTTAATATTAAACTTAAATTTAGTTTATTTTCTTTCTTAATTAAAATTGCTTTAGAATTTAGGATTTCTCAATTAATTAACTTTGTATACTAATTTAATCATCATTCTTCTATAAAACCCTAAAAACATGTTTTCTTCAAATAAAATTAGTTTCTTTGTTTATTAACTTAATCTTAATTTTTCTTATTTTAGTCAATTATCTTCTTTTAGTTAATTAGGTCAAAAACCTCTTTTCTTAAATAAAATCCAAAACAAATTCTATTTCTTTTCCATTTTTATTTTTATACATTATATTCATTCCATTTCTTGTACATTATATACATTTCAATTCTTGTACATTATTCAAGTTCAATATGGTTGTAATAGATAATTAGGTTTAATTTCTTTCAATCTATATTTGTAAATTTGTACACCCCATCCCAAAATGATGTAACAACGTAGGATATTTACTTTCCGCAATTCATCGCTTTCATATAAAGGCTAGTAATTTAGGGTTTGTACGAAAATATAAAATCAATGCTTAGAAAACCCTAATCCAAGATAAAATCATGCATGAAAAATAAACATTTTGCACACTTTCACCTCTACGGTTAACTTCACTTGTTGCCTTGAGAAAATGGTCATGTTATGCATGTGAGATGCCTTAGCAAAAACAATCGAAAAATACAAGATTATAGTCCATCGATGATGCTTCGAGTGTTTCCTTATAAATGATCTTAGACCCTTAAGATAAATTTTAATACATCTCACAACATTGTTATTCATGACTCTGTGCTCGTCCCTTTACATCCAAAGATAGGGTTACTTTCCAATCAATGGTGAGATAACAATACCAAAGGAAGGGAGAAATGAACAAAAGACTTTTGAGTAGGTAGAACGTTCTTAGTTGCTTGCTCACAATCCATCTTCAAAAAAAACATCTTTTTAAATACACCAAACACTTTCAAAAACATGAAATATTTTCAAAAGTCTAACACTTTGTATGCATTCTTATAGAGACGAGAATCATTACAAAGTTTTCCTAAACGAATGCGCTTTTCAAAAATACTTTTGAAACCCACCACAAACACATTTCAAATAAAGCAATTTCAAAAGTGATCTAGCAAGAAACTAAGAGCCCGTAGATAACTACAAATGAAAAGGGTGCTAACACCTTCCCTTTTCATAACCTACCCCCCCCCCCCCCCCCGAACTTAAGAAAATTTCTAAAAGGTCTTTCCTGTTCTTTTCACCCATTCATTTATTGGATAAAAGAAAAGTCGGTGGCGACTCTTGCTATCCGCAACAATTGTGATCAAACGTAAAACAACCAAGTCGATTCTCCCACCGTATTACACCATGCGTTTGTGTTGGATCTGATGAGGAAGGCTCCCTGAAGGTGCATGGTGGACATGCTGATTTGGAACACTGGATCAAGTTTTGTTGAGATCTGATGGTGTGGAATTGAGGTACATCGTATGCATGTTGGATTGCTTGTACTGGATCTGTAAACAAAACATGGAAAAAATAATATGCCAGGGGCAGGGATCGAACCCCTGCCCTGGCACTCCAAAGCCTTAAGACACATGCGCTTGCCGCTAGGGCGGCCAATTAACCCGGGATATAAATCAAACAGAAATATTATATTTGAAAATGAATCTTAATGTCAGCCAAACAAAATATGCACATGCGCTAGGGCCCTGTAATTTGAATTGACCAACCATAACACCATATTATGCCACACAGTTAGTCAACGATTTCAAACCACCATCCATGGTGGTTTCCACCGTCTTCTCCGATGAGAAGATTTTTGAAAACCTTGAAAAACGCAAAATCAAAGCAAGCAAGGTAACCCACTCCTCTTAAAACTTCCGCCTGAATTCGAATATGGGATCTGTTTGGGCTAAAAGTCCTTGTATCATGAAACCCGAAGCTTAAAAAGCCATGTGCCCTAACTATGGCGTGATGTTATTTCTGTATTAATACTCGCATGTAAAACGTTAGAAAAATTTAGAAAATGTATGTGAATTAAACAGGCATGTTCATAATGATTTAAACCGTGATGAACCTTGAGAAACAAAGGTTACCAACTTACCAATCAGATTTGATGCAAGGGCGGCTTCTGGGGTTGATTCACGAAGGATAGTGATTGGTACTAACTCCTGGCAACTCCTGGAAGACGATGGAAGCCTTAAATTGGCTTGAGAACAGCTGATGAATAGGGTTCGTAATAGCCTTAATCTTTTGAAATTTCAGAGAATTTTAGAGGTTTTCTTAGGTAGTGATTTTGTGTCTTTGGATCTGATGTTGTTGTGCTTAAATAGAGGAGTGAAATGACTCCAATAACATGGAAAGAAATCAAGTTATCAAGCCATGTTTAAACAAGAATCAAACACTTTGAAAACTTTCCATTTTTTGAATGATTCTTTACTCTTTGAGCCTTACATGAATTTGGCATGTTGTAACAGGCTGGAATGTGTTGTATTGGGCTCTAAGAAACCACTCATGTGCTTGGCCAATTTACCTTGTACTTCATTTAACTTATTTTGCATTTATTTAAATAAAAACAAAATAAATATAAATAAAATAATAAGAAAATACAAGGAAAGATAGGAGTGAGCTTAAGAGTCTATCACAAGTTCATGGACATGTTTGAAGCCCAAAAAGTTAGGTCACAAGTCCAAAATTTCAAGTTTGCACATTTTGCATTTCATGTATTTCCTAAACATTTCCCAACTTGTGCAACTCATAACTTGCTCAATTTTCATCTTTTGAAGGTGAACTTTTACTTTTTGAAAATCTCAAAATGTCCTCTACAATTTCTCTTTTTATCATTTTTTCATTTGGATATTTTATCTTGATTTAAGTTGCCTTGACAAAAAGTGTCTTTTGTTGACTTTTGAAATGACTTGTAATGTATTAGCTCATATCTTTCAAATGAAGCACTTTTTGGATTTGAGAACAAATACAAAGTTTTAGAGAATTTAATTGCCTTAAAAATGGGATTTGGTTGGGGAAAATTTGATGAGTCGTGTGAAAGTTATGCTTGGTCAAAGTTCAGTTGACTTCTCCTAAGGAACCCCTAATTTGGCAACTTTTATCTTTTGATGATTTGAGGGATTTCCTTGAGGAATCATGATTAACCCTTGATAAAATTATGAATATCACTTCAAAATGTTAATGTTTACCAAAAATCTTGAAGTTTGACTGTATGTTGACCATATTTGACTTTTTATCCAATACAGTTGATTTTCAATCATTTGAGCCATTGACTGAGCAAACCGGTGATGTAAGAATTGAAACTTGGTATGAGCACTATTGAGGACCTATTATGAACCATGGAAATCACTTGAGACCTTTTCAACCCAAATTTCCTTGAGAAACTCAAAACTCTAGTTGTAGACCCTTGGCTTAGAAGGAGGTTTTGATTGGTCAACTCTTGAGATTCTTGAGCGAGAACCCTTAAAAGAATGCCTTGAAGAAAATGGGAGGGCAAATTTTAGGGTACAACAAACTACATCTTTGTTTGCTTGACAATTTTTCTTGAACCAACTTTTTGGATGAAGATTTAGGTCACCTCTCTTAACTATTCTTGACTTCATCTTAAAGCTTGCTTTTTATGCAAGGAACTTCAGTCATATTGACTTGCCTTAGTTTTTTTCATCTCTTACTCACTTGGATGATGTTGATCTTATGCATTGTTATTTTATCTTGAACTTTGAGTATGCTAACTTGATAGCATTTCTTAAAGTTTAGTGGTCATGATTGATGTTTTATGAGGGACTTTTCTACTTCCATGTGACGTATAATAGCCTACTTTCTTGATCTTTATTTATCTTGTTTGATTTATGACAAGTTATTTCTATCTTGGATGATGTAATGGTTTGTTCATCAAATTGTTTGATTTTTCTTTTTGTATGAAATTCTATCAACTTATCTTGTTACTCTTGAATCTAATCTTGAGTTAACTTCTTGCACAAGTCATACATTCCATAAACATCATATTTGTGCTTTCATTGTTTGATCATTACTTACCTAAATCTTCTTGAACTTGCTTGCTTGTTTGCTTGACTTCTTTGACCTATCTTTGGTTGATACTTGACGATTCTTCTTCCATATTCATGGCTCACTTTCTTAAGTGCTACTTTATGTTTTTGCCGCCCCATTTAGTCTTCCATCTTGTATGCTTTAATATACTTGTGTATGCTAAGCCTTGACACTTAATTATCTTTTGAGTTCATAATTGCTTGTGCTCTTATTTCTTCTTCTTCGTGTGAATAACATGTTCCCTTAGAATTTTAGTTTCATCTTCTTTAAGATGTAAACTAAATAGACAGTAGGTTCTAAACCATACATGATAACATTAGGTAGTTTCCATATCCTTAACCTTAGGACCATCTTTACATCCTAACTAGTAGAAATTTTCCTTTCATCCTAACCTTAGGACCATCATTGTATGACAATATTAGGATATCTAGTATCCCTTATACTTTTTAATTTCTCTTTTGCATCTCTAAAATAAAATAAAAAATATTCTTAATCAAATCTCAAAAATACTTAATAATAAAGAGGTGAACCATGTGTCACGAGCCTTAAGTATTTGGGGAGTATGAGGGGGCGCATTCCCGAACCTTGTGCTCCTTTCAATCATAGTCTTTAATGTGGTTCGAATCACAAATATTTTTACAAGGTAAAAAATTCAAACAAATCCAAACTCTTTTTCCTTCGGGCTTTTCTTTTGAAAACCTTTTCACAAAAAGGAGGTGTTATTTCCACTCTGCACAATACGACACATGATTCCCCAATGGTCGAGTTACAATATGTCAACTGATATTGTGCAAATGTAACATTATCCTCCTAAAAACACACTACAAATCAAAACACCTTTTTAGGTGAACTATGAGTTCCCTGATCCCATATTGCACGAAAGGTGGTACGTAGACACAAAGGTTCGTAACCGCGACGGGCACAACTTATAAAAACTTTATTTTTGTGTATATACTTTGCATCTATACATTTTCCCTTAGCTTATTAGCTTCATATTTGACACACCCTTTGATTAGAACAACAATAGTGGATCCCGTGGAGTACTACGAACTTGAGGGATGCTAAGACCTTCCTCTGTGTAATCGACTCCCGTACCCGTTCTCTTGGTCGCAAGATCTTGATTTCTCCTTTCTCGGGTTTTCTTCGATGTTTTCCTTTCCCTTCTGTGGGGTAAATAAATATTCGACAACAACTTCATTGTTTGAGATTTTCTCTAGTTTCCTTAGTCATCAATTGACTAGTTAGTATTTTTTGTTACCATTAATTAGGATAATTTTCACTAGTCTAAACATATCAATCTATAAAAGCTCTAGTGGAATTACGGAGGAACAATGCTTTTTTTTTAATGAGAAGGAGTTTTCATAAGTTTTCTTTTTTGTCATATATCACAAAAAAAGCATATGGTATTTGAAATTAGGCATCCCTCTTAGAAGATTAAGTTTTTTGAGCTTTGAAATTAATCTCAAATTTGCATTCTCTAATTATATGTGCCATATCTATTTCTCTCCATTCACAAAACATAATTAATTTCACCTCTTGTTTTTTGTAAATCAAAAAAATTTATTTGATAAATGTTTTTTTCTCTCACTAAAAAGAATAAAATATTATGAAATTAACAAAAACAACATAGAGATGAATGGGAGATGAAGAACAATATAAAGGTAAAGGAGAGAAAATTAAGAAAGGAAGCAATATTATATTATATTCTTCAAGTAATTACATTTACATTGTAATTTGGTATTTATTTGTAGGATATTGGGAAGGTGAAAAATCAAAGCACTTAATAGGAAATAGGAAGATAAAAGATGGAAAGATGGAAATATGGGCATCTACTTTGTATTTATTCATAACACTCTCCTTGGATGTCCATTGAGGATATGCCTCAATAAAACCTTACTAGAAAAAATCCAGTGGAAAAAAAATATAGTGAAGGAAAAAGAGAACAATATCCTTTGAATATGAACTGCCTCGTTAAAAACCTTACCAGAAAAACCCGGTGGGACAAAACCATAGTGAAGGGAAAAAGAGTACAAAAAATATTTATTTCTCTCCCCCATGCATACATTTATATGTGAGACGATATTATTTGTAGTAGTTACTTAAAAAATCACTAATAGTTATGTAGGATTTTATGAAGTTGTTGTCGTGAGTTATTTCATAGATCTCCATGAAATGGTTGTACCATCATGTGTAAATAAATAACCTGTTTCTAATCTACTATTGTGAGGATCTGACAAGTAACATGCATATTTAAGATATCGAAGTATATGTTTTACTTTGTTTCAATGTCTTCGTATAGGTGAATAATTGTATCTTGCTAATAGATTAATTGTAAATGATATATCAAGACGTGTATAATTAGTAAGGTGCATTAGTGCTTCAATTTCACTGAGATAGGGTACTTTAGGCCCAAACAATTTTTTATCCTTTTTCAAGGCCTGAAAAGATCTTTCTCCATATCTAATGATCTAGCAACCATATTGGAGTAAGCAACACGTGACATTTGTCTATATATAAGCATTTCAACACTTTTCTATATAGTCTTCTTGATATATAAATATTTCTTTGTCCAAATGCTCAATTTGCAAATCTAGACATTATTTGTCTTTTCTAAGTCCTTCATCTCAAACTCTTTATTTAAGTAATTTATAGTTTTTGGAAGTTCTTCGGGAGTTCCAATAATATTTATGTCATTCACATAGACAAATATTATTACAAAGCCTTTTCCACTTCATTTTATGAAAATACAAGGATAAATTGAGTTATTTGTATATCCATCCTTTAGTAAATATTCATTGAGGTGATTATACCACATGCGTCCAGATTGTTTCAACCCATAGAGAAATTTGTTCAATTTGATAGAGTAGTTTTCCCGAGATCCAAAATTACGTACCTTTGGTATATTGAACCCTTCAGGGAGTTTCATGTAAATGTCACTATTAAGTAAACCATATAAATAATATGTCATAACATTCATCATGTTCAAATTAAGCCCTCCATATGCTACAAGGCTAATTAAATATCAAAAATTGACTGAATCCACTACAAGTGGATATATTTTATCAAAATAAATCTTAGGTCTCTGTGAAAATTATTGAGAAATAAATCAAGCTTTATGTCATTCTTATTTTTCTTTTTCACAAAAATTCATTTATATTCAATTGATTTTACATCTTAAGGTGTTCGGACAACAGGTCCAAAATTGAGTCACATATAAAGTGAGTTTAATTCTTCTTCAATTGAATACATTCATTTTTGGCCAAATCTCACTTAGTCTTCAATCTTTAATAGACTTTGACTCATGATCCTTGTTATCATTGATCACTTTTAGTGCTATATTATATGCAAAGATATTTTTAATATTGACTTTATTTGGTTATCTCAATTTCGGTTCCATTCCATTTCATCCATGATATAATTTATCGAGATCTTTTTATTTTATATTTCAAGTACTTGATTTGTTCTTCTAGAACTGAAAAATAAATCATGTCAAAGTGCTCTTAGAATTTTCATATCCTCACTTAGACCATCTTTAACTTTAGTTTCTTTCTTGGTATAGGACTTTTAAAATTGAAACTGACTTTCTTACCGTGCTTCATGCATGGTTTCAATTCATTTGTAATATTAGATTATCCAACAGGAGAATCCACTTCAATTGTTGTAATAGTAGCTATAATTGATTGTATAAAGTTTGCAAATGAATAATATTTCAAACTTCTGGTTCATATTTGTATGAGGATCAAGATATAAAATTGTTCATTGAACTTCTTGTTCATGATTTCAGCTGTTTATTCCCTCCCTAATATTGGAAAATTAATATGTTAAGTGATAATCAGCCTACTGGGTCGTAATCAAGTATTTTATTATTTGCTCAAATTATATTCTTAAAATTGGAATTCATATCAATTATATTTTTTCAATATTCTTTCATGACTCATCTTAATGCATTATATTGGAGCAATTATAATATACACAACACATTCAAAGATTCACTTAGATGAGAAGTATTAGAATAAATTGTAAGTTAGGAGAGGATTAAGATATAATATCTTTTTGCCTTGATGCGAATAAATATTTTAATATACTTGATTGCATGTTCCTAAAGCATAATATATAAGTCTAAAGAATGGATCTTCAAATCCGCTTTTTTTTTCTTTTCATATGAACATATGCTACAAGATGTTCAATATCAATTTTTAATAATATATGTGATACCTATTAAGAAAGTTCTGGAAAAAAATTCAGAAAATGGGATCGTTGTCTGAGAAAATAATTTCACAAACTTCTGATTGTGAGTAGACAATAAATATTTTTCATGATATTTTTGGTCGATGCAATAACTAATGTCATGAAAAAAAAACCTAACTTCTCTGATTTTTATTTTCCTTTAGAAACACTCAAAAATTTACTGGATTGAAGAAACTTCTAGTTTTTCAATATTAATTATTTGCATCATATTATATTCGAGATGACCCAACCGATTTTACCAACTACACATTTAAATGTAATTTATAAACTTCTGGTTTACTATGGAATGTGCTTCAATTGTACTAATACAAGTGTATTACAAACTCGAAGAAAAAGCCCGTAGCTTTTCTATTACACATTTTCAGTCCAAATTCTATTGTGTAATACAAAGATATTCAATACCTCCAATATAATTCATGTGAATTATCTATGACCAAAATATTTATTTCACATAACACATTTACAAGTCAAAACTATATAGGAAAAGACAAGTACAATGACAAAGTTTCTCCACAATTAATTAATCTAGAACTAGTTTCAACATCATGTGCATGACAAGACGTAAAGAGAACATACAAAAAAGAAAATATAAAGGATTAAAATTCATTCAAATCTCGACTCTATTAACAAAAACAACATCAAGATGAATGAGAGATGAAGAACAATATAAAAGTGACGGAGAAAAAGAGAAGAAAGGAAACAATATATCAAAGCCTATTATTTTTCCTTCTGATTGCCTCCAATATTAATATTTTCTATGTCGTTCATATGCTTTGGAAATATGTCTTTAATTTGTCATGTGTCGTAAGCATCTAGTATATAGATATCAAGACTAGTGTTTCAACTCGATTTCTAAACATATCTATAACATACATTATTTGATTTTTAGATACTCAGATTTACTTAGATCCTTTTAAGTTAGTTCTACAAAAAAATTTGTATTTTCATATATTTAAAATATGACAAGTTTTTTCTTTTATTTTGATCTCCTTTCCAACAAAAAAAAAACACTAAAAAGTAGGATAATAAACTTTTATAATTGACTCACTAATCTACTATCAATATATAAAAATTAATTACCCTTATTTTTACGAAATTATCCAATTCAAAACTAATTACATTTTTTAAATGAGAATAAATTTAGTCATTATCGCATAATTTAATATCTTAATTGACATTTATTCAAATCCTTGGAATTATTTAATTATTTTTGTACACATAAATAATGTCATTACTACTTTCATACTTTTCAATCCAAAAAACCCACGCCAAAGAATCAGAAATATTAGGGTTGGAGAAAGCAACAGAATCTGAAAGGTAAGTTTTCCATGACTCTCTTTCATTCATCCTTGCAGTTTTCGGTTCCTCTTCCTATCAGCAACATCAAATTCTTATACTCTAAACTGTTGCTTTCATTCTGATATATGATGTTCATAGTTTCTAAGGTGCAATTGGAAAAACTCATGTTTTGTTTTATATTTAAAAACATTCATTTTAAATTTTTTTTTTATAATTTTTAATATAGAAAATATATATTTAAGATTTAATTTATAAATAAACAGTTTTTAATATATTTGCTATCATTCTAAATTTCAGTTTCTAATGTCTCTTTCTTTACCATTGCAGGTAAAATGTCTCGTAATTTCTATATTCTTATTTGATTTGCATACATAAGAGTTAAAGTTCAGTTATACAACACAATTATAATTTCTATTATATTTTCGAGTTGCAACGAATTTAGTTATATAACTCAGTTATAATTTCTATTTTGTCTTCGAATCCTTATAGGGTTTAGTTATACCACTTAAATTATAATATTCAGTTTCAAATCTACGTAGTTTGAGTGTATTTTCAATTCTGATATTATCCTATTTGTAAAAAATTTAATTTAATTACATTGTTTTATTATTTACTATTTTTATCATTCTAATACATAAATTCAGTATTTATTGTATCTCTTCCGAGACTTTGAAAATTTAAAACTTTGAATAATAATTATTATGAATTTTTAATTATATATTTCCTTTTAATAGCTCAGTGCTTATTATATCTAATATGTAATAGAATACCTATTAATTACTTAAGGTATATTATTATTTGGGTACGCTACTTCTAAACATTTTTTAACTTCCCAAAGCAAATCAATATAAATGTATTATTATTTGTTTACCTTACTGATAACGTTAATGTTCTTTTTTATATATACTTAAGAAAGTTGCTTATATTTTAATTTTTCTCTTTCAATTATTTTTTTCCTATATTACACTAATTTTATATATTGTTATTTGATTACATTTGCATTATCTATTTTTATACTTAACTTTTTTTTATATAATTATATTATTCTTCCATTTTTTGTGTTGTCGCTATATCACTCTATTTTTTATTATTATATATTATTATATATAGGCTCGATTTGGTAAAAACAACGATTAAATGATAAGTTAATTGATAACTTATGATTTATGATTGATTAAAATGACATAAAATACATTTAATATATAATTGTAAGAGTAATAGTAGATTTTTGATAAAATAATAAAGTTAAAAATGAAACAAAAAACAAAAAGTTATAACCTAAAATGTTATTTGAAATAACGTTTAAAAATAAACTATAAACTAGTAAAATAAGCTATAAGTTTGTGATAAAAATACTGTTATCAAACAGATCTTTTATTGTCATATAAATTTATAAGCTATAAGCTATAAACTCTAAAAGTGTTTTGTCAAACAGAGCCTTAGAAGTTGTATTATATCTATGAAAATTTGAAGGTATTGGTTACTTTTTTTACTATTTTTTATTTGTTTTGTAATATACTACAAGAAAAACTCCGATTTGTCAGTAATTTGATCAGTTCTTTGCTTCATAAAATTTCGAGAATTTTTTTTTTGAATAACCAAGTATTAAAAAAAATTTCGCAAATAACCGCGTTTCGGAAAAAATTACGCAAATAACCATGTTTCAGATGACTCCCCAAAGGAGGAGCCATCTCACTTGGCACCTACACCCATTATTTAAGGGGAGGCACCATCTCACTTGGCGCCTATGTGCTTAGGGCATGCCCTAAGCCAAGTGAGATGGCGCCTATGTGTATTTCTAGGGCAAAATTTGGTTTTTTTTTTGTCCGGTGCGTTGCGTATTGGATACAGGATCAACAAAATTAACTTTTTATTAAAAAAATAATTACATCCAAATGTATTACATTAAAAAAATAGATAAAAAAAAACCAGATAAAAAAAACAGATAAAAAAAATAGATAAAAAAAACAGATAAATCAGTGATCCCCCGGAACCCGGTAATGACCCCCGGTTCCGCATCCCCGTCCTCGCCTTTCCCGTGCTGGGTGTCGTCGCGTTTCCTGTTGTGGCAGTGTCGATGACCCAGCGAAATCAATGCGTTCCGGATCCATAAAATCAGTCAGATCTCCATATATATAAGATCCGCTTTGGTACAGTCGGTTACCCATACCCTCAAAGTTTGGTCGTGTTGGCGGTGGGTGGGGTTCCATGGTGGATCTGTAGCATTGATCGTCTGAGTACGGTGGGTAGAAAGGAAATGGATCTTGGGGTGTTTGGTATTGAGGATGTTGGGTGGTTTGGTGATATTGTGGTTGATGGTAGGCTGGGTCGGTTTGTTCGTAATCTTCCGACATTCCCAGATCGGGGCTAAGGCTGGATGTTGAGGGGCCCATATTGGGATATACAGAAGACTGAAATTGTGTGTGGGGTATGCGGGTGTGTTGGTATTGTGATTGGTATTGTGATTGGTCACTACTACGAAAATGGGCTTTCACAGCGCTTTTTTTTGCCCTTTAAAAGCGCTGCCGTAGCCAGCGCTGGCGTAGGCTACGAAAGCGCTTTTTTCTGGCCAAAAGCGCTGTCGTAGGTGGACCTATCCCAGCGCTTTTTCCTTAAAAAGCGCTTTGATAGGGGGGTCTTTCCCAGCGCTTTTTGAAAAGCGCTTTGATAGGTGTGCTATTTAAATTTTTTTTTTTATTTATCAGGCCTTTTACAGCGCTTTTTATGAAAAAAGCGCTTTGATAGGGGGGTCTTTCCCAGCGCTTTTTCCATAAAAAGCGCTTTGATAGGGGGTTTCTATTTAATTTTTTTTTTTTATTTATCATGGCTTTTACAGCGCTTTATGGAAAAAGCGCTTTGATAGGGGGGTCTTTCACAGCGCTTTTTCCATAAAAAGCGCTTTGATAGGGGGTTTCTATTTAATTTTTTTTTATTTATCCTGCCTACGAAAGCGCTTTTTAGCCAAAAGCGCTTTCGTAGCTCATACAAATTTTTTAAAGTGAAACCTATAATTTGAGGTTCCCTGTGCGGCCTGTAATTTTTTTTTGGTCCAATAATTTAACCTGTAATTCAATCCTTATAATATTCACAGAAACCGGTATTATATTAACAGAAACCGGTATACCATATAATATTCACTCCTTATCTATATATATGTAACTAAATCATATAACTAAATTTGTAACCATATATACATTTGTAACCATAACTAAATCACATACAAAGTATCGTGTTAATTTGTAACCATATATATATACATATGTAACTAAATCATATATAATTACATCGAAAATAATGCTCCACCGACACGGTCGTCATCCTGCAAAGTATGAATATGAACAACACGGTAAATTAAACAAACAATATTAAAGGCTCCAACACAATCAAACTAACACGTACAATAATATTTTATTCATACCCATCAGAATAATTTGTTTTCAACATAAAATTGACATATTTCCTCTTTGACTTCTTCCACTTGAACTTTCGTGTACGACATAGTATAGAGGTCATCAAAGTACTACATAAGAAATTATTACTTCAGTATATGCATGATGTTATTAAATGTAGAAATCATACAAAATTATTCTAAGTTATAAATCCATACCGTGCTTGGAATCTCTACTTGATTTTTATGAAGGATTTCTTTCATAAACCTCAAGCAAAAGTATCCGCAATCTACATCGTTATTCTGTAACGGACACTGCATAGAAAAACAGAATATATTTTATAGTTGTCGTGTAATTTTATCAAGTAACATTATTATTATAAGCAACTAATTTTGTACCTGCACTTTGATCCAAGTAATATTTGATGATTTACTCCGGGGTACCTGTGCGTCCCTTTGACTACGAAATATTTGTATTGATCTAAGAAAATAAAAACATATATTTAGATCAATCTCACAGAAATAATTAAATATATAAATATACACGAATAGTTAGAACGATCTCACTTACTGATCAACAGTTTCCTTCATAGCGGGATAGTTAGTCCATTCCCCGTCTACCGAATTCAGAAAGTACACAACTTCTTTAATCGGATCGATAGCCAACAACAACCAGTGTTTTCTAAAAATTTAAGCAACAGTTTAGAAGAAAAGTTTCTATGCAAAATAAACAAAGATATATTAGAATAAATGAAAAACTCACTCCACTGGAACAGTGTTATACGGCAAAATAAACAAGCTATCTGGGTTGCCGACGTAGGCCGTGTATCGATTCACTAAGTACTCCCTAACTGAACCCGGTTCCCTGACAATTGTCGCTCCGCTGACAATATGGGCAGACAAGAAATGGAAGCGTCTTGCCAATACAGTCTCGCGCATTTTTTTATCGTACAACAACCTTAAATAAAAACATATAAACATTAGACTATTTTCATTGAAATGTGTAAATAAATTGTTCAACTAATTAAATGATATATTTATCGGAATACCGGATGTATGCGTGAACATTGCCGATGCCTAATTCACCATGCGTCATAATCTCAGTCATTTCGTCCATTCCTATCGTTTCTTGGCAGTCAAGACCAAAGATATCTGCATCCATAAGGATTGTACGAATACCACCTGACTTCAAATCTGAGGTTTCCAAAAGTACTCCAAGTGTATTCCGATATCGAGGTACAAAAACGCCTCTTCCCCCGCCTCTTCCGCCCTTATGCATTGACTTTTTCGGGGGTGGTCTGCTACGAACAGGCTGGGTCACTTGTTGTGACACTTTCGCAGATACCTAACAATCATATAACTTAGGTAAATTATAAAATCGTTCAGTTTTAAATTCATATCATATAATAAACAATTTAAGTGTACCTCTGGAATTGATGCCATAGACTCGCCGCCTTGCTGCAAAATCTCCTTACCCTTATTAGCGGGTTTTGTAGGAGGCTAATATTAAAAAATAATTAACTTAACGGTTCAGAATTGACATTTGAAATCTAAATGATTCATATTAACGGTTTTAAACATACCTCATCATCAATGAAAATGAGGTCCAAGGGCCATGCAACAAACGACCCTACTGCGTCTCGCACCGATCTTATATCCAAGGCCACGTCAGGTACCGGTACCAACGCATCGGGATCAATAGGATAATCTACTGATACTCTCAGGTGTCCAGCCGGGATCGGTGTATTATGAATTAAATCTCCCAAAGTGTTGTACACTTTTCCCTTGCCAACAAGGTGATAATCTGATGCCATTACGTATAGTTGGCAAGATGAAATGCCCTAAACCAATATGCATACATATTACTTTTAATTCAATAATAGAAAGAGGTGGAATAAAAATGAGAAACTTGAACAATAGAGATTTATCAATATATTTATAATTACCTCAGGAAATTTATTCTGACGGTTGATACTAGCGTTGTCACTAGTTTCTTTCGCCATTGCCGCATTGCCCTTTTCCCTCATTAATACCTCTTTATCTCTTTCCAATGCATTGACTTTTGCTTGTAATTCCATAAGTACATTCATCACTTCTGCATTGGTAGGATTTCTTTTCCGATGATGCTGGTAGAAAGAGGTTGGAGTCACACCGTGACCTTTACCCCTAACCCGACCGGAATACTCAGGAACATTCAGTGCTTTACTAAGTACGCTCCTCGTATCCTGGTCGTCACCGGTGGACTCCGTTTGTGACAATGTCTCCTGAAAATAATGGAGATAAAAAAATCAATTAAATAGTCATAAAAATTTGATTTAATTAAAGACACAATGTTATACTTACGCATTCATCATAAATTCTTAGAACACTTAGATCAACAGCTTGATTCTTGCCCACACGGGCTTCCTTCCACAGCAAATGTGCTGGAAGTGAGGTTTCATCACTTTTTGTCTCCTCTAACTATGCATAGAAACAAACGGTTAGATCGTCAAATACAACACATTTAGACAATTAATAAGAACATATCATTTCTATTTATTACTTACAATTTTTTCCTCTAAGCGCGCATATCCCAAACGCCCTTTTTTGTATGGGTACGCGGGCTTTGATGCTCTCTCACTATTTTTGGCACTCTTTTGCCGGAATTCGTCATCTCTTTGTCTAATAAACTCAGTCCAATCTTCTTGTTTAATGAAAAGATTATACTTTTCTGGCCTTCCGGCCGGGAACTCTTCCAGCCACTTTCCTTTGTCATCCTTAAGATAGGTGTTCGTCAACAGATTTTTCCACCCTCTAAATCTTTTCCCGGCCAACCCAAGTACGAAGCCTTTACGCTCATCTGGAACGTTAAAAGACCGCTGCGTATAAACCATATAAACATATAAGTAATTTAAAAACCATATAAACCATATAAACATATAAGTAGTTTAAAAACCATATACACCATATAAACTTATAAACTTATAAACATATAACCATATAAACCATATAACATACATACCTTAACATCTTCCCAAAACATTTCTTTTCCTTGCTTCAATGCTTCACATTGTTTCGCATTCCATCTAGATATGGAGATTGGCACATGCATACGAACAAGTGTACCAACGTAGCTTGTGAATTTTGAAGCATTAACCCCAACTACTTGATTTGAATGATTCCAATCTACATTATATTTCACTCCCTTATCTCTAGCACGAATGATTTCGCGCATTATGGTGATGCCTCGTGCAACATCATTTGCTGAAGTATCATCCGCTGCATGATTTGTTTCTTGTGAGTTTTCATGATCTTGTTGGTTTCCTGGTGGGTTTTCTTGTTGGTTTCCTTGCGGGTGTTCTTCATTGCTAGCCATTAGACCTGTAACAAAAGTCAAACAAGCACATTAGTACACTACATGAAAATGGATAGTCGAAAAAGATATGAATAGCACTAAAGGAACTCAAAATTGAATAAAATGCTAAAAAACCAAACTTGCAAGAAATAAACCTCACCATCAGCTCCGGAAACACTGTTCTACTAATTAAGCACAAGCACATTCGCAAAAATTCAAAACGGTTCAAAAGATATGCCAAAAATTCAAAACATTATTCACATATTACTTACAATATTAGGCTATAATTATAATAATACCTTTTTCACTAACGTCTCTTTCTTTTCTTGGTAGCAATATATTTTACGCTTCTGTTAACAACTCGGATGGTTGGATTGATCCAAATACCCTCATTATGATCATCTCTAGTACAAGGTTCATTCTCATTTTGATCGTTTCTTGTACAAGATTCAATGCCAACGCCAATATCACCTTGATCTCCAATGTTTTCATCAATTACTTTGTTAGACAAAAGCACTATAGACCATTTCGTACTTGTCGGATCATTGACATAGAACACTTGTTTAGCCTGAGAGGCTAGAATAAAAGGTTCATCTTTGTACCCCACCCTATTGAGATCCACTTGCAAAAATCCTGACTTATCCATTCGTACGCCATTATTATTTTCAACCCACTTGCAATCAAATACAGGAATCTGAAACTTCCCGTAATCAAACAACAAAATGCGCTCGATAACCCCAAAATATGACAGATTTGCAAATTTCGGGTTTAAGTCATTCGCACTTGATATGTGCATCGCTTCAGCTACCAAGGTAACACCACTATTCTGCATAGTACTTTTATCATCCTGTTCTTTGGTATAAAATGTGTATCCATTAATTGCGTATGCGCTATAAGAAAACACAATCATACTTGGACCATATGCTAAACATCTCAACCTTTCTGTTACTGAAGCAGGATCCGAACGATACTTTGAATAAATTTGTTCCTTAAACCACGGTATGAAACTTCGATTGTGCTCTCGTACTATCCAATTCTCATTTCTATTCAGATTTAAACCTCGAAGAACACCCTTGTGCATTTCAGCATACGGCTCAACCTCAATCTCATTGTGCAGAACATACAAATGCACCTGATCCCGTTCGACCATTGACACTGTCACAACTTTATTTCCAATTAGTCTTTTTCCTTCTTTTTTCTCGACAATATGAGATTTGGGGAGTCCAATTGATTGAACATTTGACAAATATTCAGTGCAAAACTCAACCGCTTCTTCAACAATGTATCGTTCCGCAATACAACCCTCCGGTCGACTTCGGTTTTTCACGTACCCTTTTAAAATTTTCATATAACGTTCAGCAGGGTACATCCATCTCATATAAGCTGGTCCGCACAACTGTGTCTCTTTGACAAGATAAACGACTAGATGAACCATTATGTCAAAAAACGAGGGAGGAAAATACATTTCAAGCTCACATAAAGTAACAACCACCTCTTTTTGCAATGTTGGTAAGATCGCAGGATCGATCACCTTGCTGCAAATTGACTTGAAGAAAAAACACAACTTAGTTATTGCGCTCCTTACTTTTTCTGGCAGAATAGAACGTATACCTATTGGTAGAAAATGTTCCATTATAACATGGCAATCATGAGTCTTTAAACTCTTTAACTTTAGGTCTTTCATTGACACAAGTCTTCTAATATCTGATGAGTAGCCTTCTGGAACTTTAACTTCACTGAGGAACTTACACAATATTTTCTTCTCCTTTCTAGATAGAGTGTAAACAGCAGGTGGTAGATATGTGCGTCTTCCTTTCGTCACGGGTGCCAATTCAGTTCTAATTCCCATGTTTAACATGTCCTTCCTTATGTTAATGCCATCCTTAGACTTTCCTTGTATATTGAGTAACGTACCAATAACACTATCAAATACATTTTTTTCAATATGCATAACATCGAGGAAATGTCTTACGTACAACGACTTCCAATATGGAAGTTTAAAAAAAATCGACCTCTTCTTCCACCCACTCGTGACAAGTCTATGTGCAAAAGGCTTGCCAAACTCAGTACTCACATCTTTCACCTTTTCAAAAATCTGATCACCTGTCAACATATGTGGAGCTCTACCGTGTTCTGCCTCTCCATTGAATGCCTTTCTCCACCCACGATAGTGATGATTAGAATTTAAGAATCTACGATGACCGAGAAAAACATTCTTCTGACAAAAGTTCAATCGCATCGTATCGGTTTCATCTTCACAAACAGGACACGCTTTTTGACCCTTAATGCTGTACCCTGATAGATTTCCGTACGCCGGAAAATCATTAATTGTTCCAAACAACATCGCCCTCAAGTTGAAACTTTCTTTCCTATACCCATCGTAAACCTCCACACCAGTCTCCCACAAAAACTTCAAATCTTCGACTAAGGGTGCCAAGTACACGTCTATGTCATTCCCTGGTTGTTTGGGCCCAGAAATTAACATAGATAGCATCATGTACTTATGCTTCATACATAGCCACGGAGGTAGGTTATATATCATAAGAATCACAGGCCAGGTGCTATGCGAGATACTTTGAATACCATGCGGGTTCATTCCATCAGTAGACAACGACAAGCGAAGATTTCTTGCTTCTTTTCCAAATTCAGGATAATCAATATCAACTTTCGTCCACTGTGGTGAGTCTGCCGGATGTCGCAACTTCCCATCAATAATTCTTTCATCTGCATGCCAAGTCAAGTGTCTTGAATCGGTCTCACTACGATACATGCGCCTAAATCTCGGAATTATAGGAAAATACCATAACACCTTTTCCGGAGACAAATTTTCCTTATATCGAGGGGCACCGCATTTAGGACACTCATTTAACATTGCGTACTCGTTTCGAAATAAAACGCAATCTTTTGGACATGCATGTATCTTTTCATAGCTCATGCCAATAGAGGACAAATCTTTTTGGCCTCATACGTTCGATTGGGAAGAACATTATCCTCTGGTAGCATTTCTTTCACGAGGGCTAATAACTGTGTGAAACTTTTATCCGACCATCCGTTGTCCGCCTTTAAGTTGTACAACTTTAACACCGCAGACAATCTTGTGAATTTTGTACAACCATCATACAACGGTTTCTCTGCATCGCTTACCAACCTCTCGAACATTTTGGGACAATCCTCAAGATCTTCTTCAAGCGCTTCTGCAATCTCTTCGACTCGATCATAATCGTATGCGTCTGCGAAATCCTCATTTGAAGCATACGTCGTATTATAACTCGATTCAACATTCCCGCTACTTTTCTCACCATGCAAATTCCAACATGCATAACTTCTATCAATTCCATGCATCAGTAAATGCGATTCCAACTGAACCGCGTCAACCCGTCTCCCATAACAGCATCTCAAGCAAGGACATATCATTCCATTGGGTTCTCTGGCATGCGCAACGGCAAACTTAACGAATTCTGATACCCCATCCTCATACTCTTTCGACAATCGATTGGCAGTCATCCATTTTTTATCCATGGTTTGACTATAGCAACTAATTAGTCACGCAACTATAGCAAAATAATAATTAATTACCTGTAAAGAAATTCAACATATCAGGTAATCAAATTCATAGTTATTCTTGCCTCACCTTAAGCATGTGCTAAACAACTCATAACTAATTACTAACTAGTGAAGTCGGATATAAACAAAAACACAACCGCAGCTCATGAATTCCACTCAACTATAATCATTAGAAATTCACACTGAGCCGGAAAATAAAAGTAAAAACAATCAGTTATTCAAGTCAGTTCAAGAATAGGATAGAAACCTTTGAAAATGTTGAGAGCGTCCCGCGTACACTACGATCAAGGACAGTTCGAATTTCTTCAATCGGAGAAAGTTTCACAGCTTTTTCCTACCACAATCGATATTAAATCGTTGAACTATCCGCTGCATGATTTGAATGTAAACAACATGTTAAACTTAGGAGTAACTAAAAACAAAACATTTTCATTGACAATATAGATCACATTCCCTTATTTGTTTCCACCATACTAGTGAAGCAAATGACGAATGGCAGCAACGCAAGGTTCTTTCAGCCACCTTTTTGTCCAACTGTTGTATAAGAAAAGTATGTTAATTAATTGGAATGTAAGCTTACTAGATAGATTTCTGTACATGTTGAAGAAGTTACCTCTAGTTCGTTTGCAATTATATCAACATCTGCTGCATTTATCTTAACAGCAGCTAATTCTTTCTCCCTGTGATTCAATCAAAATTCATACTAAGGTTCAGAGAGAGAAGAAAACAAATCATAAATGCAGGATAAATGAGAGTGACAATGGAGCTTTCAATTTTTATATACATAATAAATTCCCGGGTCTTTTTAATTTCACTTATGTAAAAATTAAAACTTCAGAACTACACAGGAAAGGATTAGATTTGAGAATCAATCAGTTGTAAAGCCTATTGGGCTTATTTGATGCTGTTCATTACTATTTAGTTCTCGCTATAAATGATTGGATTTGAAAATAAAAAATAGATAAGTGCTTTTAATCATTTTTGTTGTTGTTCTGATCTCACATTTGGATGAGATGATGATATGAATTGGTCTCTTTAAATTTGATTCTGCAAATGCAAGAATATTAAAAAAAATTCTCAACTATCTAGATGAAACACAAGATCTTTTTGGAGGTGGAGATTAAGTATACTTCCTTGTTCCAGACTATTGATGACACACTGAGGACACTGTTAGCACTACCGTTTCATTTGTACTGAAGACCTGTCAAGTTAGATATTTCTTTTAATGTCTACATCCTTCATCCCATAACAATAGATCTCAGTTTTATCCTTGCTGGCATAGAAACCTAAAGACCTGGAAAATAATTGAAGACCCTGCAACATAGTATAAATTGAGGCATAGTCCCCATGATAGAAAAGCAGAACATCATATGGAAAACTAAGATGGTTGAGGTTCATACTCTTACAGTTCTAAAAAAATTGAAATATTTTCATATTACCAACTTTCTTCATGATCCTCGACAATTATTCCATACACATGACAAATAGAAGAGGGGGCATCGGGTCCCCTTTCCTTAAGCCTATCTTAGAATGGAAGAAGCCATGTAAGAATCCATTGATCATGAGAGAGAACTTAGGAGTCTTGACACACTGCATGATGAGAGAACAAAGTTTCTGAGGGAAATTGAGACCTATGAGCATCTCCTCCAGGAAATCCCACTCTATAGTGTCATAGGCCTTCCTTATATCAAGCTTTATCAAGCATTTAGCTTTTCCAATTTTCCTTCCAAAGTGCTTGACTAAATCCTGGAAGATCATAATGTTGTGCACAACAAATCTCTCTTTTATGAATCCTCCTTGATTTTGGGCTATAATGGTTGGGAGAATATCTCTTAATCTACTATAGATCATTTTTGTAGAAACTTTATAAACAACATTGCAACATGTTATAGGTCTATAATCAATCACCAAGGCAGGGTACTTTACCTTAGGAACAAGGGTGAGGGTTGTGGTATTAATCTCTTTCATCAAGTTTCCAGAATTAAGGAAGGAAAGAATAGCCTTACTCACATCTGCACCAATAATCTCTCAATTGTCCTGCAGAAAGTAGCTACTATAACCATCAGGGCCAGGGGCCTTCTTGCCAGGGATACTAAAGACATATTTTTAACATCAAGCTCATTATAATCCCTAATCAACCAATCCTGCTGCTCTCTGGAAAAAATTCCCCCTGATTAATAATGGACTTACAGGCTTTCAATTTGTTTTCTATAGGGGTACCAAGTAGATCTTCATAGTACATGGTGAACTCCTTAATGACTTCTCCAGGATCAGTTAACCAATCTCCTCCACTATTGTTAATGGCGCTAATTCTACTGATGTTATTCCTATACCTGATGCTATAATGAAAGATAATTGTTTTATGGTCACCATCTCTAATCCAGTCCATCTTAGATATTTGGGACATCCTAAAGTATTTAAAAGGCTTATTTCCTCCAACCATTGAAGGAATAAGGGTTAGGATGACAAGGGTATGGTCAAAGGTCCCCACCTAAAGGAAATGGGCTTCATCCTTAGGAAACATGAACAAAGTATTTGTTAAAAATGTTTTATTCTCTATTTCAATTCAGACATTTTATTCATGATTGATTCTTTGAAAGACTTATAGATCAATATTAAAAACAAATTCTCCAAAACTTGCAGCTTATTATTAATGAGTTTTGTCCTCTATATTGAATCATCCAAGGTTCGGACACTATTGGTTAGACAATATGGCAATAGTTACTCATTAGTTTAACATGCAAGGTACAATGAGTATGTCAGTAGCTCACTAATTTAACCTCAATGAATATTAGAAGAACACATCACAGAGAATCAATTTCAAACACAGAAAAAAGAAACGAGATTATCATAGAAGTAATATATAATATAGTAACAACTGTTAAAGATGAAAAATGTTTTGTAAATGAGTAATACTAAGCTTGAAGAAGGAAAATGCTAAGCTTGAACCATTCCTACACTATATTGATTCAGAATCTTACCAAGGTGGAGAAGACGGAATGACCGGCGGCGGCGACGACTGAAGAGGAAGGAACGAACGGCGGCGACGACGACTGAAGAGGAAGGAACGAACGGCGGCGACGGCAGAAATGAGGAAGCTTAAGACGAACGAAGAATTGAAGAAGATCTGAACGAAAGAAATGAAGAAGACTAAAGAATAGATTTAGGGATTTTTAATTTTATTATAAAAACAACCTACGAAAGCGCTTTTAAAAAGCGCTGGCATAGGGTTCCCTATAAGAGCGCTTCTGAGGTAAAAAGCGCTTTCGTAGGTCCCCCTTTCAAAGCGCTTTTCAAAAGCGCTGGCATAGGGTTCCCTATAAGAGCGCTTTTCAAAAGCGCTTTCGTAGGTTAGATATTTCAAATACCTATGAAAGCGCTTTCTGAAAAGCGCTTTCGTAGGGAACCCTATGCCAGCGCTTTTAAAAAAGCGCCTTCGTAGGTTTCCCTTTTTTTTAATTTTGTTTTTTGTGAAGGCTATGGCAGCGCTTTTTCAATAAGCGCTTTAGTAGAGGCGCTGCAAAAAGCAGTTTTTGGCGTAATGGGTATTGTGGTTGGGTGTGAGGCATATGGGGGTATTGGTAGTGAGGTGGTGATTGTGGTTGGTTGTGGGGCATTTGAGTGTAATTGTGTTGTGGTGGGGATTGTGGTTGGGTGTTTGTGGTTCTGTTTCTTCTGGGGGGTTAGTGGGAGGTTGATGGGTTTTGGGTTTGTTGTTGGGGAAACGAGGGTTGTGCCCATTGTGTGTGTGGGTCAACCAAGTACCTTGGATGAGACACGTGCATTTCAGGGTTACTAACCTACCTGTACCAAGATAAATATTGATCAGTGTGTCGTATATTACCATGATTAAGGAAAACCGGGAATTACAAGACATATCGGTGACGCCTCTGCCACATCTTACACCATTCCGGAGCAAAGTCTTTCCAGTTGGTAAGACCCCACTGGGCGTCGACCCTTTTGAGATGCCATGGGGACAAACAAGTTGGATCACTTGGTATCTCTTGATGCATTCCGAACTGCATCTTCACACGGCCGCTGTGGTGCATCTCCACAATGTTGAACCAAATGATTGCAGTCTTCGCGGTCCAAATTGTTGCATCCTCCGGGTTTGGATCATGGCCCAAACCCAAATATGGTCTCCAGATGAACTGCGAAAAAATTTAAATCAGGTTAACGAAAACGTAATATATAAATAATTTAAATGAAGAAAAGTTTGAAGGTACGACGTACATCATCCGGGCCTAAGTGATCCAACAGATTGTGGTATAGTGCGACATTGAATCTTGGATTCTTGCCGTAATCCATACCCCTCACGCAATACCTAAAGAAAATGAAAAACATTTTATTTTTAGCATATATTTGGTGAAGAGATGAATAGTAATAAATGATATAACTTGATGACTTACTTTGTTGCGTACGGGAAAAAGAAAGTGTTGTTGTTGACGGGGTTTAAGGACTCCATCCTCCACCAACCCCAGGCTTGTAGTAAAAAAGTGCACCAATAAAATGTACATTTTTCCTTGACTGCATTTTTGCACAAGGAACTGTATAGGTGGGCTAAAACTGCAGAACCCCAACTATACTTTCTTGTTTTTTCAAAATCTCTAAGTAAATGTAAATACATAAAATTTACACTATTTCCCGTACTTTCGGGAAATAAAAAGGTACCAAATAGTATCATAAGATAAGTTCTGGCTTTTACTACCCTGTCTTGCTTGGAGGAATTTTCGTTTAATTCCAAACTTGCATAATGACTTTTAAGCTCAGTGAGTAGTATTCTCTGACCTCTCGCACCACCACCTTCTACCATATCCCTGCCCAACAGTTCTTCACACTGAGAGTTGGGTTGTTAAACCGACCCGTTCACAGCCTTATCATCGACAGGGAGACCTAGTAACATGTACACATCCTCTAGAGTGACGGTACATTCACCTATTGGTAGGTGAAATGTATGGGTCTCTGGTCTCCACCTTTCCAACATTGCAAGAATGAACTTCGAATCAATTGTGCAGTTGGAGATCTTTATAACATGTCCAAAACCTGCGTATTCCAGATATGGTACAATAAATGGGTCGGAAGCCAGGTAGTTGTGAGAACGGATTCTGAATCTTTTGGTATCCTGAGTTCATAATGTAAAAGGTGTAAGATTAAGTAAGATGAATAAAGCATTATCTGAAGTATGAAAAATGTATAACCAAAATAGAAACTTACAAATGCGACAATGTTTTCCCTTATGCCTCTGTGAGAATCGCCCATTGTTAGAAGAGCCATTGTTTAAAATGCTTGAGATTATGAAAGATTTAGAAAGTGTAAGAGATTATGAAAGATTTCGTAGCAGAGAGTGAGACTTGTGTGGGTGTGAGAGATGTATAATATGGTCTGTATTTATAGGCAAAAGAATTTCATAAAGTGAGTGAGGTGGTAGCTGGTGCATGCATGCATGAGAAGTGTCACTCTTGCAGGCTAGGTGGCAGCCTAGGGGGTTACATATCTGCATGCATGTACAAAAATGAAAGGTGTCACTCTTGCAGGCTAGGTGGCAGCCTAAGGATGTAACACGATTGGACAGTAAGGGAGGCGCCATTGGACTTGGCGAAAGAGTACAAAAATGAAAGGTGTCGCCATCCCAATTGGCGAATAAGAGGTGTCATTGGTTGCAGGCTAGGCTCAGGCTACGTGACAGCCTTTGGGATGCCATGCCTGAATGCATGTAACCCTATTGGAGGTGATGGGAGGAGACTTACAAGATACAGTGTAGGTGCAGAGTAGGCGCGGGCTAGGTGGCAGCCTAAGGGGTTACATATCTGCATGCATGTATCACGATTGGACAGTAAGGGAGGCGCCATTAGACTTGGCGAAAAAGTACAAAAATGAAAGGTGTCGCCATCCCAATTGGCGAATAAGAGGTGTCATTGGTTGCAGGCTAGGCTCAGGCTACGTGACAGCCTTTGGGATGCCATACCTGAATGCATGTAACCCTATTGGAGGTGATGGGAGGAGACTTACAAGATACAGTGTAGGTGCAGAGTAGGCGCAGGCTGGGTGGCAGCCTAGGGGGTTACATATTTGAATGCATATATCACGATTGGACAGTAAGGGAGGCACCATTGGACTTGGCGAAAGAGTACAAAAATGAAAGGTGTCGCCATCCAAATTGGCGAATAAGAGGTGTCATTGGTTGCAGGCTAGGCTCAGGCTACGTGACAGCCTTTGGGATGCCATGCCTAAATGCATGTAACCCTATTGGAGGTGATGGGAGGAGACTTACAAGATATAGTGTAGGTGTAGAGTAGGCGCATGCTAGGTGGCAGCCTAGGGGGTTACATATCTGCATGCATGTATCACGATTGGACAGTAAGGAGGCGCCATTGGACTTGGAGAAAGAGTACAAAAATGAAAGGTGTCGCCATCCCAATTGGCGAATAAGAGGTGTCATTGGTTGCAGGCTAGGCTCAGGCTACGTGACAGCCTTTGGGATGCCATGCCTGAATGCATGTAACCCTATTGGAGGTGATGGGAGGAGACTTACAAGATACAGTGTAGGTGCAGAGTAGGCGCAGGCTAGGTGGCATCCTAGGGGGTTACATATCTGCATGCATGTATCACGATTGGACAGTAAGGGAGGCGCCATTGGACTTGGAGAAAGAGTACAAAAATGAAAGGTGTCGCCATCCCAATTGGCGAATAAGAGGTGTTATTGGTTGCAGGCTAGGCTCAGGCTATGTGTCAGCCTTTGGGATGTCATGCATGTAACACTATTGGCAGCCTTGGGGGTTACATCCTTACTTAATTGAAATTCAGTATGAGATTTTTAGTCTTACGTTTATCATAACATTGATTCACTTAATCTGTCAAATCTTCCAACCTTCAAACGTTCTTACAATCAAACCTTCAAACCTTCAAACAATCAAACATACAAACCTTCGAATAACTCATAAACTTCAAACATTCCAACCTTCAAACTTTACAACCTTCAAACCTTCATACAATCAATAAACTTCAAACATTCCAACCTTCGAATAACTCATAAACTTCAAACATTCCAACCTTCAAACAACCCTACACAATGGCCTCTGCACCACAATATGTCGTCAAAGCACATTTCAACGGTGAGACATACATTTGTCCCACCGCTGGGTTTTTGTTTAGAGACACAGACAACATCCGATTTCTCTTAAACGGGAAAGCCAATTTCTCGTACTTCAAAAAACGATTGGAGGCCAAACTTGGACGAGGCCCGGTGACCCAGATATTTTATCAGAATCCAGTTTTTTTGGAAACAACCAAATAATTTTTTATAAGGTTGAAGTTCAAGATGACGAGGATATCCAGAATATGTTTTCCAGCCATGCGTATTCTGGGTACGACTCTATTGAGTTGTACATTATGCTGCGAGAGCCTCAGGTGACACAAGTGGTTGATCCTTTGGAGAATGAACAAGCTGAGGTAGATGCAGTTGATGAAGAAGAAGAAGATGACGAGTTAGAGTTTGATGAAATGGTGAATGATGATTCCGACGATGATGGCATACCTAGTATTCCTGCAAACGAGATCTACACACCACCTCCGCACATGACAAACTTCAACATGGGCGGAGATGAACCGTCTACTGACTTATTTTTCAATCCGTATATGCAGTCGGATGAAAATTTAAAAGAGAAGGACAAGTTTCGTAACAGAGAGGAATGCATCAGAGCCATAAAAAAATTCCACATGCTCAACTCGGTTGATTTTAAGGTGGACCGTGTCAACCCAGAAAGGTATAAGATCAAGTGTGTCCACCCTGACTGTATGTTCAAGATGACTGCATCATACAGATTAAGAGGTGATTGTTGGGTCATAGGTTCCATGACTACCCACACTTGTGTAAGTTCTACCCAATCACAGGACCACTGTAAACTTAACTACGATCTCATCTGTCAAGAAATCCTACCACTGGTCAGCAACGACCCATCTTTGAAGGTGAAAACAATCATCTCCCACATCACCACGGTTTTTAACTACACTCTGTCTTACCGTAAGGCGTGGTTAGAAAAGACTAAGGCGATTGAAAAGGTGTACAGAAACTGGGAGGAGTCATACCAAGAACTTCCTCGCTACCTGAATGCACTCAAGACGTATTCTCCGGGTACTGTTTACGTTCTGGAAACAGTGTCAGCATACGCCCAAGATGGTATTCTACTAAACGGCAACGAAATATTCAGTCGAGTGTTTTGGGCATTTCAACCTTGCATCACAGGGTTTGCATCATGAAAACCAATTATACAAATTGATGGGACTTGGTTGTATGGAAATTACAAAGGCACGCTACTGATGGCAGTTGCACAAGATGGCAACAACAACATTTTCCCCATTGCCTTTGCCCTTGTCGAGGGGGAGACCGGTGGTGCTTGGAGCTTTTTCTGAAAAATCTGCGGACACACGTGGCTCCTCAACCAGATCTTTGTTTGATCTCTGACAGACATGCCTCCAATGAAAGTGCCTACAATAATCCTGCAAACGGTTGGCATGACCCTCCTTCTATGCATGTCTATTGCGTTAGGCATATCGTCCAGAATTTCACGAGGGAGATCAAGGACAAAACATTAAGGAAAGCGATTATGAATACGGGATATGCATTGACACAACCCACATTCAAATATTACCGCAACAAGATCCGTTTGTCAAATCCGGAAGCCGGTAGGTGGATCGACAATATTCCGGTGGAAAAATGGACTAGGTCATACGATAATGGCCAAAGATGGGGGCACATGACAACGGATCTTATTGAATCGATGAATGGGGTATTCAAAGGCATACGAAACCTCCCGATCATTGCTTTGGTAAAATCTACGTATTTTAGGATGGCTGCGTTATTTTCCAAAAGAGGTGAAATGTGGAATGCGGTGTTGTAATCTGGACAAATATGGAGTGAAAGCTGCATGAAATACATTAAGGCAGAAAGTGCTAAAGCCAACACTCATATGGTTATATGGTTTGACCCACACATCCACAACTTTATTGTGAAAGAGACAATCGACCACAACGAAGGCCTGCCAAGACAAGAATATAGGGTCATACTACCTTCTCGTTGGTGCGATTGTGGCAGCTTTCAAGCATTTCATATGCCTTGCTCTCATGTCATTGCCGCTTGTGCTCATACCCACAAAGACGCGCTGCAACTTCTGTCAAACATTTACAAATCTGAAACGTTGCTCAACATTTACAATAACAACTTTCCTTTGGTAGCAAAACCAGATTATTGGCCTGCATACGACGGCGAAATAGTGTGGCACAATGACCAAATGCGAAGGAACAAGAAGGGTCGTCCCAAAAGTAAGCGCATCACAACAGAAATGGATGATCTTGACATGCTGGAAAGAAAGTGTGGTTTATGCCGTCAGGTCGGACACAATCGCAAAAATTGTCTGAATCGGGCGTCTGCCTCGACCACATAAAAATTGTAATACATAAAATCTTTCCTTAATTATGTTGTAAACATTAGGATTTTCCGTTAACAGATTTTGCTACAGTAAAATTGCGTGTACAAGAAAAATTAACGATATTCCGTCTACGAAATTACAACTGTTAACACAATTTCATCTGACCCATGCATCATCAACATTACATCGATGTCTGTTTTGACTTCCTCCAACCATACATTAGGTCTTCCTGTCGCATGTGAGGTTGTTGTTCGTTTTTGCTGGATCCTTCGAATTTTCCCCCCTCTATAATGTCTCCATCTAGTCATCGCATCAACTCCCGCTTTAGACGCTCCATGGAGTGAATGTGCCAGAATTTCATTTTCATCGCAGGTTTCATGGCGGAGAAGATAACGTAACCATCTCTGCTAAAAATCATGGGCGACGTTATGACACAAATAACAGAGTAAAAAATAAAAAAACAGTGCGAGAAAGTGTGCGAAATTTTGGAGAAACGGACGAATTATTTATAAAACAGCATTTTGCCCTAGTTTTGCCCTAGGAGCCAAGTGAGATGGCGCCTCCTCTCACTTTTAAGGTGCATGCGCCATCTCACTTGGCTAAAAGTGAAGGGAGGCGCCAAGTGAGATGGCGCCTAGGGCAAAAATAGGGGTGGAGGCGCCAAGTGAGATGGCTCCTCCTTTGGGGAGTCATCTGAAACATAGTTATTTGCGTAATTTTTTTCAAAACGTGTTTATTTGCGAAATATTATTTTAATACTTGGTTATTGTAAAAAAAAAATTCAAATTTCGGTGATGGATTTGAAAGAAGTAGTGAATATGAAAGAGATGTTGAAAAAGAAACGCGAGAGGAACAAGATAAACAAGATGAATATAATAATTAAATTTGAAAATTTGAAGTTTATTTTAATTTTGTATGTAAGAGTTTATGTTAACTATTTTTAACTTAATTTTAACTTTATTGTAATTTATATGAAGTTTTATTTTAATTATTATTATGTTTGATTGAATTTTATTTATTATATTTAATTATATTTATTTTTTTAATTATATTATAATTATATTAATTATAATTATTATATTATAATTAATTTTATTCTATTAATACTAATATATTTTTATTCTATTAATATTATTGTTTTTACAATTTGTCACGGGAATAAACTTCAAACAAAACGTTAACGCATACATTTTATCAGGATTTTAACTTCTGGTCAACGAAAAGTATTTATATTTCACTAGGGGTTTAATCCCTAGTCTATGTCTACATCTGCATGTTGTAGGTTGTAAAATTTAGATTGTATTTTGTGAAGGATTAGCCCCAAGCAAAATGACGACGTGTAAAATTCCTTGCAAATCGATTTGTAACCCTCTATTTTATTAGAGAACCAGTCCCCTCACAATTTTTATATTTGTGAGAAATTTTTACTATTTATGAGAGATTTTTCCCGACTAATTTCATTTTTTTTAATGATATTTGTTATTATTCTACTTTTCTTTTTGTATTAATTTTTTTAATATAAATATATTTTCATGTGATTAATATATTGGTAAGTGATCCCTTACCGCTCCATTTATTTTATAACAATTATTTATTATTACAACCGACAATTATAATTTGCAAGAAAATTCAAAACGTACAATCACTTAATATTTTGCCCCACTTCAGTTACCATATGTACTTTTCAAGAAATATCTGTAATTGAAATATATGTATTTTCTTGTTTCATAATCCAAATTATGATATATTTGGATTAACAAATTCAAAATTAACAAGTAAACCATATAACTTCATATTCCTTAAACATTTACTCTCATATTATTTAAAGATAAATAAATAACTAAATAATTAAATAAGTCTATTAAACTTTTTTATTTTTTTAAATATGTGAAATTAATTATGGGTGTTTATAATAAGAGAGTGGAATATATATATATATATATATATATATATATATATATATATATATATATATATATATATATATATATATATATATATATATATATATATATATATATATATATATATATATATATATATATATATATATATATATATATATATATATATATATATATATATATATATAATGTGATCAATTCTAATTAATCCGTAAATGCTTTACCGGAGAACATGAGAGGTGTTGGTTATAAAACTGCAACCGATATCATAATATACTCATTTTAAAGAAAAATGACCCAAAATTAAAGATTTTAAACTATTTATTTGGAAATTAAGTATCTTTTAAAATTATTTATTCAACTTCTTAATATTAGTGAGATCAACTCTAATTACTGCATATTAAAATAATTATACTAATTATATTTAATTATTGATTTTATACTACTATTTTAATATAATAACTTCACTACTAATTATTCAACATTTCAAACACAATTGTGGTAAATTTAACAAATATTTCTTTTTTGTTTTAAAATTTACTAAAATATATTTAACTTCTTATTATTATACTTACATTTTAAAAAAATTTAATCTTAGTCTTGGCTACTAATAGTATTTGTATTTATTCATAAATTTTTATTAAAATTTTAAATTTAAATTAATAATATGTATTTTTGAAATTTTACAATATTTATAATAATACTACACATTCTTTCTATAAATTAGTTGAAGATACTTGCTATTTTACGCATCCTCCAATATTATTTATACTCTTAAATTGTGAAAGAGATATACCTCAATTTAGATAGAAAAATGCTTATTTTTAAGAAATTTTAATATATATATATATATATATATATATATATATATATATATATATATATATATATATATATATATATATATATATATATATATATATATATATATATATATATATATATAGAAATCCACCAAAGTCTATGATGAATTTCTACCACAATGACAATTTAATTATGAGACAAACAAAGAAAAGAAGACAAGACAAATAATTTCTGTAGAGTTTCTCTCTGCTCACAAACTGTGAAAACTTTCTTATTCACTTTGCAACTGCAAAATACTGTGAATGACTTGCTTGACTTGCTTACAAAAATAGGGGTTACTCCCTCTATTTATAACTGAGCTTACACCCTAAGCCCAAAGCCCAAAATATCTTTTTGTTACCAAATCAAATCTAATTTATTCTAGACTTAAATCAAATCTATTTAAATCTAAAACAAATCAAATATTTTCGACACATAGTTTCGATACACTGAATTACAATTTAACACACCACCTAATTCATTGTGTCTAAACTATCTATGTTCATCATGACTCTTAGTCTTCTGAATACTTCAACTTGCACTCCCTTCGTCATGATGTCTGCAATCTGATTCTCAGTTCTGCAATGTTCCAAATTCATCTTCCCATCTGCTACATGCTCTCGAAGATAATGGAACCTCATTTCGTTGTGCTTACTTCGACCATGTGCTATTGGGTTCTTCGCCAGATTAATAGCTGACATGCTATCTATCTTCATGGTAATTGCTCCATGATTTTTCCCTGTTATCTCTTCGACCAAGTTCACCATCCGAGTTGCTTGACATGCACAAAGAGAAGCAACTATGTATTCTGCTTTGCATGATGATAATGCCACTACTGGTTCCTTTCTTAAATTCCAAGAAACTGCTGCACCACCTAGCATAAATACATATCCTGCTGTTGACTTTCGATCTTCAGCATCACTACACCAACTCGAATAAGTGTATCTCACTAACTTGCATTCTTTTCCTTTATCAACTGCAGGAAACAAAATACCATAATCGAAAGTTCCTTTGAGATACCTTAGTATCCTCTTCACTACTGCTAGATGTGATACCTTTGGCTTCTGCATGAATCTACTTATCATACCTACATTATATGCTAAGTCGGGCCTTGTATGACAAAGGTATCTCAATGATCCAATAAGTCTTCTGTATTGGGTTGGATCAACATCATCTTCATCTGCATCTTTCGACAGTTGCAGTCTTGGTTCTACAGGTGTCGAAGTTGAGTTGCATTCTTCCATCTCAAACCTCTTGAGAATTTCTCCTGCATATCTTCTTTGATGCATCATCAAACCTCTACTGCTCTTGTAGAATTCAATACCAAGGAAATATGAAATCTCACCCAAATCAGACATTTCGAATTCCTTGCTGAGATCACCTTTGAAGTCTTTGATCTCACTTTTACAGCTACCTGTTATCAACAAATCATCTACATAGAGACATATTATAAGCAATTTACTCTTTCTTCTTCTTACATATACTCCATGTTCAGTTGTGCACTTCACAAATTCCTTCTCCCTTAGAAAACTATCAATTTTCTTATTCCAAGCCCTTGGAGCTTGTTTCAATCCATACAGGGCTTTATGTAGCATGTACACCTTTCTTTCTTCGTCATGTTTCACAAACCCAACTGGTTGTTTAACATAGACTTCTTCATCTAAGGGTCCATTTAGGAATGCACACTTCACGTCCATCTGACATATGTGCCAACTATTTATTTATGCTAGACCAACAACCAACCTGATTGTTTCGATCCTAGTAACAGGTGCAAAAACTTTATTGATGTCTATTCCTTCTTTCTGTAGAAATCCTTTCGCCACAAGTCTTGCTTTGTGTCGAGTTACTTCACCTTTCCAATTCGTTTTCACTTTGTATACCCACTTGACATCAATTGCCTTCTTGTCTTGAGGCAATTCGACAAGTGACCAAGTGTTGTTGTCTTCGATAGACTTTACTTCTTCGTTCATTGCTTTCACCCACTTTGAATCCTTTAATGCTTCAGCTGCATTAATGGGTTCGACGTCTGCATAGAAAGCATAATGTACCAGCTCACCTTCATTATCTATTACATCATCTGATGTAATCACACAATCTTGCAATCTTGCAGGCATGCGTCTTGTTCTTTGAGGCCTGCTTGTACTTGGTATATCTGTTAGTTCCTCTTGTCGAACTTCTCTTTCGACTTGAGTTTATGGCTCTTCAAGAAGGATTCCCAATGAATCTTTCTTGATATTTTCAGTCCAATCCCATTCTTTAAACTCATCTATGATCACGTCCCTGCTGATCACAATCTGCTTTTTCACTGGATCGAACAACTTGTAGCCTCCTGCCGAATGATATCCAACTAGAATCATTTGACTTGACTTATCATCAAGTTTTCTTCTCAACTGATCTGGCACATGTCTATGTGCAATAGATCCAAATACCTTCAGATGAATCAAGCTAGGCTTCACACCAGACCAACATTCTTCTGGAGTAATTCCTTCTAGCTTCTTTGTAGGACATCTATTCAAAATGTATGTTGTAGTCGAAACAGCTTCACCCCAAAACTCTTTAGGTAAATTCTTGCCTTTTAACATACTTCTCACCATATTCATGATGGTTCAATTTTTTCTTTCTGCAATTCCATTTTGTTGTGGAGTATAGGGTGGCACCACCTCATGCATAATCCCTTCCTTTTCACATAATCTGTCGAAGTCTTTCGACACATATTCTCCACTACCATCAGTTTTCAAAACTTTGAGCTTTCGACCACTTTGTCTTTCGACCATAGACTTAAACTTGGTAAATACTTCGATCACTTCACTTTTCTTCTTGATTAGGTAAGTCCATAGCTTTCGACTGAAATCATCTATAAATGTAACAAAGTATTTGTTACCTCCCATCGAATCCACCTGGATTGGTTCACATACATCAGAGTATATGACTTCAAGACTAGCCTTCGATCTGCTTCCTGCATCCTTGCTGAAGCTATTCTTGTGTTGCTTCACCTGCACACATTCCTCACATACCTCGTTTGGAATGTCAATTTCTGGAAATCCTGAAACCATATTTCTTCTCTTCAAATCTCTGATGTCTATGAAGTTGAGATGGCCTAGTCTATAATGCCATATCCATTCATCTCTGCTAGCTGCAGTTGAAAGGCACTTGTGCTCCATCACATTTTGTTCAATCTTGAAGGTTCGATTCTGAGACATATGAGCCTTCAAGATTAATCTCCCATTTGCATCAACGACTCTCATCATCTTATCTTTGATTGACACTTTATAATTCTTTTCGACCAACTGCCCTATACTGAGCAAATTGCTCTTCATGCCTGGTATGTACAACACATTGGAGATTACTGACCTTTTGCCATCTTTCCTCATAATCATAACATCACGAATACCTTCAGCTGCTAGGGTATTGTCATTTGCAAATTTTACCATATTTTTCATTGAGGGCTTTATATTGACGAACCAGTCTTTCCTTCCAGACATATGTGATGAACATCCTGAATCCAAGTACCATTGGTCCTTGAATCTATCTTCATCTCTTGTTGTGACCATCAACATCATCTCTTCTTCTTCTTCATGTTTTGCAAGCTTTGCATCACTTTCTTGATTCTTTTGTTTTTATGGACAATCACTCGCATAGTGTCCATACTTTTGACAATTGTAACATTGAATGTGACTCTTATCAGGTTTTCGACCACCACCTCTTCCTCTATTTGCAACACCACTTCTTTGGTTGCCTTGGTATGGTCTTCTTTAATTCGACACGTTTCCTTCAATCTGGTTTCCTCTACCATTCGATTTGTCATAGCCACCTCTACCTTTGTCGAAACACTTTCCTTTGCCTTTGGTCTCTTTTGTTGAATGTGTCTGCAAGGCCACATCACTCTTCGATTTTCCTACAGCTCTTTCGTTAATTCTTTGTTCATGAGATTCAAGCGTCCGCTGAAGCTCTTCCTTTGTCAATTTTGACAAGTCTTTCCCCTCTTCTATCGCCACCACTATGTGGTCGAACTTAGGAGCTAAAGATCTCAAGATCTTCGACACAACAGCTCTTGTTGTTAACGCTTCTCCACATATCTTGATTTGATTTACTAGTTTTGTAACTCTAATGAAGAAATCAGATATGCACTACGCCAAAAATAAGTTTTAGCAGCACACATACGAAAGCGCTTTTAGGTAAAAGCGCTGCTGTAGGTTTTAAAAAAAATTCGCTTAAAAAAAGCGCTTTCAAAGGGTGCCTTAAGAAAGCGCTTTTCAAAAGCGCTGCTAAAGGTCACCCTTAGAAAGCGCTTTTTGAGAAGCGCTGCTAAAGGGTGCCTTTCATAGGGTACCTTAAGAAAGCGCTTTCAAAAAGCGCTGCTAAAGGTTAGCCTTAGAAAGCGCTTTTACAAAGCGCTGCTAAAGCTGGCCTTTAGAAAGCGCTTTTAAAAGCGCTGCTATAGGATATGCTACGGAAGCGCTTTTACATTAAAAAGCGCTGTTATAGGTGACCTTTAGAAAGCGCTTTTAAAAGCGCTTTCGTAGGTAGTTTTATAATAAAAATCAAAAATTCGTATCATCACTTTTCTATTGTTCTTCACGAAATCTTCAAAGCCCTAAACCAGAGCTATGCCGCCGTTAGCATCTACGAAATCTTGTTCAGGACCACCGGGGCAGTTTCTGGACTTCTTCATCAGGACCTCTGCCTCCGTTCATCTGTACCTCCGCCTTCGTTCATCAGTACCTCCGCCTCCGTTCATCAGGACCTCCGCCTCCGTTCTAGGTATGTCAATTTCTAGTATAGTTTTGTATGAATAAATTGTTCTATGCTTGCTTTGATTCTAATTTCTAGAATAGTTTTGTATGAATAAAGATGTGACTATCTTCTAATAATTCTTTTAGTTAATTCGATATAGGAATTTTTTGTAGCATTACTTTTTTCTATAGTGGTAGGGGAATGCATATGTGTTGGAGTTTACATGTCTGATGGTCAGAGTCGCTAATTTATGCAGATTCTTTCACATTCCATATTAACTATATTATCGCAGATACAGTGTTTGTTGTGGTTAGGTTTTGATTGGACCATAATTGTGGTTTTGCCTTGTTGTTTGCCTACAACATATTGATAGTAAATACCATTCATTTCCTGCTCCATAGCTTACTCTATAGTTTAGTTTTGTAGAGTGTGTGTACGATTTTTTCTCTCATACAACACAATGTAAATGTCATCTCTAAGTTTTCACATATAATAGACATATGAGTTAAATATGTACTATATGCACTATTGTAAACCAAAATATTTAGCCTCGCTATATATGTTCAGAAGTCAAAAGACTTTACAAGAATGAAGGAAGCATCCATGCAAATGTACATTTCCCCTATTTTCATCATTACTTGTAGCATACATTCCATTGATAGTACAACTGAACTGCAAAATTTTATCTTTTTTGAGTTTGAGTACACACATAATTTATGATTGATTTTGAGCAATGATAGTTTCTTGTTTATGGTTTCTTGTGTTATACTTGTGTACTAAAGTAGTTGATAGAATAAAATGAATTTAGTGAAAAGTATTGAGTATTGGTTTTGTTATATGGTTGTGCAAGAGCAAGTGCAAGTTTTGAGTATTGGTTTTGTTTTCTAATTTATCATTTAGCTCAGATTGACTCAGAAACCGTAAACCATGGATAAGACATGGATGTATTCCAATCGATTGTCGAAAGAGTACGAGAACGGGGTATCGTAATTCGTTAAGTTTACTGTTGCGCATGCCGAAGACCCCGGTCGAATGACATGTCCTTGTTTGTATTGCTGTTATGGGAATCGGGTTGACGCGGTTCAGTTGGCATCGCATTTAATACGGTATGGAATTGATAGAAGTTATACATGTTGGAATATGCATGGTGAGAAAAGTGACGAGAATGATGAATCGGGGGATAATAGGACCTATGCTTCAAATGACAATGGCACAGATACATACGATTATGATCGAGTTGAAGAGATTGCAGAAGCGCTTGAAGAAGATCTTAATGATTGTCCCAAAATATTCGAGAGGTTGGTAAGCGATGCGGAGAAACCGTTGTATAATGGTTGTACAAAATTCACAAGATTGTCTGCGGTATTAAAGTTGTACAACTTAAAGGCGGGCAATGGATGGTCAGATAAAAGTTTCACAGAGTTATTAGCCCTTATGAAAGATATGCTACCAGAGGATAATATTCTCCCCAATCGAACGTATGAGGCTAAAAAGATGTTGTACTCTATTGGCATGAGCTATGACAAGATACATGCCTGTCCAAAAGATTGCGTTTTGTTTCGAAACGAGTATGCATCGTTAAATGAGTGTCCTAAATGCGGTGCCCCTCGATATAAGAAAAAGTTGTCTCCGGCAAAAGTCTTATGGTATTTTCCTATAATTCCGAGATTTAGACGGATGTATCATAGTGAAACCGATTCAAGACACTTAACTTGGCATGCAGATGAAAGAATTGTTGATGGAAAGTTTCGACATCCGGCAGATTCACCACAGTGGATGAAAATTGATAATGATTATCCTGAATTTGGAAAAGACGCAAGAAACCTTCGCTTGGCATTGTCTACTGATGGAATGAACCCACACGATATTCAAAGTATCTCGCATAGCACATGGCCTGTAATTCTTATGATTTATAACCTACCTCTGTGGCTATGTATGAAGCGTAAGTACATGATGTTATCTATGTTAATTTCTGGGCCTAAACAACCAGGAAATGACATAGACGTATATTTGGAACCTTTAATCGAAGATTTGAAGATTTTGTGGGAGAACGGTGTGGAGGTTTATGATGGGTATAGGAAAGAAAGTTTCAACCTGAGGGCGATGTTGTTTGGAACAATTAACGATTTTCCAGCCTACGGAAATCTATCCGGGTATAGCATTAAAGGTGAAAAAGCGTGTCCTATCTGTGAAGATGGAACCGATACGATGCGATTGAAAGTTTGTCAGAAGAATGTCTTTCTCGATCATCGTAGATTCTTAAATTCTAAACATCAATATCGTGGATGGAGAAAAGCATTCAACGGAGATACCGAACAACGTAGAGCTCCGCCTGGATTGACAGGTGATCAATTATTTGAAAAGGTGAAAGATGTGAGTATTCAGTTTGGCAAGCCTTTTGCACATAAAGTTGTTACAGGTGCGTGGAAGAAGAGGTCGATTTTTTTTGAATTGCCATATTGGAAATCTTTGTACGTAAGACATTTTCTTGATGTTATGCATATTGAAAAAATGTATTTGACAGTGTTATTGGTACGTTACTCAATATAAAAGGGAAGTCTAAGGATGGTCTTAAAGCAAGGGAGGACATGGTAGAGATGGGAATAAGAACTGAATTGGGACCCGTGAAAAAAGGAACACGAACATATCTACCACCTGCTGTTTACACTCTATCCAGAAAGGAGAAAAAAATATTGTGTAAGTTCCTAAGTGAGGTTAAAGTTCCAGAAGGCTACTCATCAGATATTAGAAGACTTGTGTCTATGCAAGACCTCAAGTTAAAGAGTTTAAAGACGCATGATTGCCATGTTATAATGGAACATTTTCTACCGATAAGTATACGTTCTATTCTTCCAGAAAAAGTAAGAAGCACAATAACTAAACTGTGTTTTTTCTTCAAGTCAATTTGCAGCAAGGTGATCGATCCTGAGATCTTACCAACATTGCAAAAAGAAATAGTTGTTACTTTGTGTGATCTTGAAATGTATTTCCCTCCCTCGTTTTTTGACATAATGGTTCATCTTGTCGTTCATCTTGTCAAAGAGACACAACTATGCGGACCAGCTTATATGAGATGGATGTACCCTACTGAACGTTATATGAAAATATTAAAAGGGTATGTGAAAAACCGAAGTCGACCAGAGGGTTGTATTGCTGAACGATATATTGTTGAAGAAGCGATTGAGTTTTGTACTGAATATCTGTCAAATGTTCAATCAATTGGACTCCCCAAATCTCATATTGTTGAAAAAAAAGAAGGTAAGAAGCTAATTGGAAATAAAGTTGTGACAGTATCAATGGTCGAACGGGATCAAGTGCATTTGTATGTTCTGCATAATGAGCTTGAAGTTGAGTCGTATGTTGAAATTCACAAGGGTGTTCTTTGAGGTTTAAATCCGAATAGAAATGAGAATTGGATTGTACGAGAGCATAATTGAAGTTTCATACCATGGTTTAAGGAACATATTTATTCAAAGTATCATTCAGATCATGCTTCAGTAACAGAAAGATTGAGATGTTTAGCATACGGTCCAAGTTTAGTTGTGTTTTCTTATAGCGCATATGCAATTAATGGATACACATTTTATACCAAAGAACAGGATGACAAAAGTACTATGCAAAATAGTGGTGTCACCTTGATCGCTGAAGCAATGCATATATCAAGTGTGAAGGACTTAAACCCAAAATTTGCAAACCTGTCATATTTTTGGGTTATCGAGCGCATTTGGATGTTTGATTACGAGAAGTTTCAGATTCCTATATTTGGTTGCAAGTGGGTTGAAAATAATAATGGCATACGAATGGATAAGTCAGGTTTTTTGCAAGTGGATCTTAATACACTACGCCAAAAATAAGCTTTTGCAGCACACATACGAAAGCGCTTTTAGGAAAAAGCGCTGCTGTAGGTATTAAAAAAAATTCGCTTAAAAAAAGCGCTTTCAAAGGGTTCCTTAAGAAAGCACTTTTCAAAAGCGCTGCTAAAGGTCACCCTTAGAAAGCGCTTTTTGAGAAGCGCTGCTAAAGGGTGCCTTTCAGAGGGTACCTTAAGAAAGCGCTTTTAAAAAGAGCTGCTAAAGGTCAGCCTTAGAAATCACTTTTCAAAAGCGCTGCTAAATCTGGCCTTTAGAAAGCGCTTTTAAAAGCGCTGCTATAGGATATGCTACGAAAGCGCTTTTTTATGTAAAAGCGCTGTTATACATGACCATTAGAAAGTGCTTTTAAAAGCGCTTTCGTAGGTTGTTTTATAATAAATTTTATTGTTTTTGATTAAAGGTGTGTTCATACTGTGGCTGTTGTGTTTCCTTTCTTCCAACCCAACCCCCAAATTCGTTCCTTCTTTGTCCTCTCACGGTAGCCTCTTTCCGTTCAATCGCCACCATCGTCAACTCTCATCGCCGCCGCACGACTCGTCCCTCTCTTCACAAGATTCAATCTCTCTCGAACTGCACCGATTATTTAATTTATGTATTCTGAAATCAATTTTGGTTTTCGTTGATTATTATTTTCTTCATCATTCACAGTGTATTGGTTGTTGTTGTTGTTTGATGATTTTTGAATGTTTCCTAAAACCCTTTGATGATTTTTTTGTTACCTTTTTTTTGGAGCAATGGACGGTTTAGTGTTAGGTGATTATGTTTTAAAAGTTATTGAGGGTTTATTGAATAATCGGGCACGGAATATATTCTTGGAAGCCATAGTGACATACAAAATTCTTGTTTCATTGATTAGCAAGCACAGTTAGTGTTTCTCACTCACACTAGTTGGACTGCAGGTTGTGATTCCCGATTAAGGCTCTCTGTCTTTTGATGTTTGTTTAATGTGTTTTGGAAATTAATCGGTTTCTTTAACTTCTTCAGGACCTTCCGATTCAGAGCAACATATCTCACCGGAGAACTCAAACGTGTCAAATCTTCAGAAAACAAGAGCCATATATCTCACCGGAGAACCGCTTGCCACAGGAGAACCGTCAGGTGATTGTTTCTTCTTTTCAATCTATACAAAATATTTTGTCCTTTTTGTTTATTACAAAATTTCGTAGCAGAAAACATATCTTAGACTAAAATGAGGCCATGCCATATATAAGAAACATATGAAGTTTGGTATAGGGTAGCCCTTGAGTTTGATGAAACAAGGGTGTACTAGTATATAAGAAACGGACATGTAGAGGGTTGTGCTAATGATGTTGTGTTGTGTTAGTGAATGGTGGTGGAAATTATGATTCATTAACAAACGGGGTTCCCCATTTCACATTACCATTCATTATTATGTATCTATATATCTATATCTATATGTATATTTAATTAGAGATAATGTAAAGTGATTAATTAACTTGTTAATGAGATGGATAAAGAAACAAAAACAACTTTTTAAGGTAACAAAATGCATGCTTATATAAAATTGTGAGAGTTAAGAATTGTGATTAGTGATGTAATCATAAAATGTGATTAGTTGATAGAATAAAATGAATTTAGTGAAAAGTATTGAGTATTGGTTTTGTTATATGGTTGTGCAAGAGCAAGTGCAAGTTTTGAGTATTGGTTTTGTTTTCTAATTTATCATTTAGCTCAGATTGACTCAGAAACCGTAAACCATGGATAAGACATGGATGTATTCCAATCGATTGTCGAAAGAGTACGAGAACAGAGTATCGGAATTCGTTAAGTTTGCTGTTGTACACGCCGAAGACCCCGGTCGAATGACATGTCCTTGTTTGTGTTGCTGTTATGGGAATCGGGTTGACGCGGTTCAGTTGGCATCGCATCTAATACGGTATGGAATTGATAGAAGTTATACATGTTGGAATATGCATGGTGAGAAAAGTGACGGGAATGATGAATCGGGGGATAATAGGACCTATGCTTCAAACGACAATGGCACAGATATATACGATTATGATCGAGTTGAAGAGATTGCAGAAGCGCTTGAAGAAGATCTTAATGATTGTCCCAAAATGTTCGAGAGGTTCGTAAGCGATGCAGAGAAACCATTGTATAATGGTTGTACAAAATTCACAAGATTGTCTGCGGTATTAAAGTTGTACAACTTAAAGGCGGGCAATGGATGGTCGGATAAAAGTTTCACAGAGTTATTAGCCCTTATGAAAGATATGCTACCAGAGGATAATGTTCTCCCCAATCGAACGTATGAGGCTAAAAAGATGTTGTACTCTATTGGCATGAGCTATGACAAGATACATGCTTGTCCAAAAGATTGTGTTTTGTTTCGAAACGAGTATGCATCGTTAAATGAGTGTCCTAAATGTGGTGCCCCTCGATATAAGAAAAAGTTGTCTCCGGAAAAAGTCTTATGGTATTTTCCTATAATTCTAAGATTTAGACGGATGTATCATAGTGAAACCGATTCAAGACACTTAACTTGGCATGCAGATGAAAGAATTGTTGATGGAAAGTTTCGACATCCGACAGATTCACCATAGTGGATGAAAATTGATAATGATTATCCTGAATTTGGAAAAGACGCAAGAAACCTTCACTTGGCATTGTCTGCTGATGGAATGAACCCACACGGTATTCAAAGTATCTCGCATAGCACATGGCCTGTAATTCTTATGATTTATAACCTACCTTCGTGGCTATGTATGAAGCGTAAGTACATGATGTTATCTATGTTAATTTCTGGGCCTAAACAACCAGGAAACGTCATAGACGTATATTTGGAACCTTTAATCGAAGATTTGAAGATTTTGTGGGAGAACGGTGTGGAGGTTTATGATGGGTATAGGAAAGAAAGTTTCAACTTGAGGGCGATGTTGTTTGGAACAATTAACGATTTTCCAGCCTACGGAAATCTATCCGGGTATAGCATTAAAGGTGAAAAAGCGTGTCCTATCTGTGAAGATGGAACCGATACGATGCGATTGAAACTTTGTCAGAAGAATGTCTTTCTCGGTCATCGTAGATTCTTAAATTCTAAACACCAATATCGTGGATGGAGAAAAGCGTTCAACGGAGATACCGAACAACGTAGAGCTCCGCCTGGATTGACAGGTGATCAATTATTTGAAAAGGTGAAAGATATGAGTATTCAGTTTGGCAAGCCTTTTGCACATAAAGTTATTACAGGTGGGTGGAAGAAGAGGTCGATTTTTTTTGAATTGCCATATTGGAAATCTTTGTACGTAAGACATTTTCTTGATGTTATGCATATTGAAAAAAATGTATTTGACAGTGTTATTGGTACGTTACTCAATATAAAAGGGAAGTCTAAGGATGGTCTTAAAGCAAGGGAGGACATGGTAGAGATGGGAATAAGAACTGAATTGGAACCCGTGAAAAAAGGAACACGAACATATCTACCACCTGCTGTTTACACTCTATCCAGAAAGGAGAGAAAAATATTGTGTAAGTTCCTAAGTGAGGTTAAAGTTCCAGAAGGCTACTCATCAGATATTAGAAGACTTGTTTCTATGCAAGACCTCAAGTTAAAGAGTTTAAAGACGCATGATTGCCATGTTATAATGGAACATTTTCTACCGATAGGTATACGTTCTATTCTTCCAGAAAAAGTAAGAAGCGCAATAACTAAACTGTGTTTTTTCTTCAATTCAATTTGCAGCAAGGTGATCGATCCTGAGATCTTACCAACATTGCAAAAAGAAATAGTTGTTACATTGTGTGATCTTGAAATGTATTTCCCTCCCTCGTTTTTTGACATAATGGTTCATCTTGTCGTTCATCTTGTCAAATAGACACAACTGTGCGGACCAGCTTATATGAGATGGATGTACCCTACTGAACGTTATATGAAAATAATAAAAGGGTATGTGAAAAACCGAAGTCGACAAGAGGGTTGTATTGTTGAACGATATATTGTTGAAGAAGAGATTGAGTTTTGTACTGAATATCTGTGAAATGTTCAATCAATTGGACTCCCCAAATCTCACATTGTTGAAAAAAAAGAAGGTAAGAAGCTAATTGGAAATAAAGTTGTGACAGTATCAATGGTCGAACGGGATCAAGTGCATTTGTATGTTCTGCATAATGAGCTTGAAGTTGAGCCGTATGTTGAAATTCACAAGGGTGTTCTTCGAGGTTTAAATCCGAATAGAAATGAGAATTGGATTGTACGAGAGCATAACCGAAGTTTCATACCATGGTTTAAGGAACATATTTATTCAAAGTATCGTTCAGATCATGCTTCAGTAACAGAAAGATTGAGATGTTTAGCATACGGTCCAAGTTTAGTTGTGTTTTCTTATAGCGCATATGCAATTAATGGATACACATTTTATACCAAAGAACAAGATGACAAAAGTACTATGCAAAATAGTGGTGTCACCTTGATCGCTGAAGCAATGCATATATCAAGTGTGAAGGACTTAAACCCAAAATTTGCAAACCTGTCATATTTTGGGGTTATCGAGCGCATTTGGATGTTTGATTACGAGAAGTTTCAGATTCCTATATTTGGTTGCAAGTGGGTTGAAAATAATAATGGCATACGAATGGATAAGTCAGGTTTTTTGCAAGTGGGTCTTAATAGGGTGGGGTACAAAGATGAGCCTTTCATTCTAGCCTCTCAAGCTAAACAAGTGTTCTATGTCAATGATCCGACAAGTACTAAATGGTCTATAGTGCTATTATCTAACAAAGTAATTGATGAAAGCATTGGAGATCAAAGTGATATTGGTGTTGACATTGAATCTTTAACCATAACTGATCAAAATGATAATGAATCATGTATTAGAAACGATCATAATGAGGGTATTTGGATCAATCCAACTGTCTGCGTTGTTAAGAGACGAGTAGAACACATTCCTACCAAGAAAAGAAAGAGACCTTAGTGAAAAGGGTGATAGTATATATAATTATAGCCTATATCATTCAATAAAATTTAATTTGTCATTTCATTTTTATTTGTCACTTCATTTTTATTTGTCATTTCATTTTTATATTTGTCATTTCATTTTAATTTTCCATTTCATTTTTATTTGTCATTTCATTTTTATATTTTTCATTTCATTTTTATTTGCCATTTCATTTATATTTGTCATTTCATTTTAATTTTCCATTTCATTTTTATTTGTCATTTCATTTTTATATTTGTCATTTCATTTTTATTTGCCATTTCATTTTTATTTTTTTTCATTATTACAGGTCAAATGGCTAGTAATCAAGAAAACTCAAAAGATGCAAATGCTCCTGAAAATGCTCCTGAAAATACTCAAGAAAATACTTCAGAAAAAGATATTACACGAGGTATAACTATTATGAGGGGAATCATCCGTGATAGAGATAGAGGAGTAACATATAATGTAGAATGGAATGATAATGACCAATTAATTGGGTCTAATGTTGCAAAGTTGACAAGCTACATTGGTACGCTTGTTCGTATACACATTCCGATCACCACTCCTAGATGGAAAAGAGGAGAGTTGGATGAGGCTAAGGAGAAAGTTTGGACTGAGATAAAGGTACATATATGGTTTTTGTTATTTGCTTTATCTTGGCGATAATATGTGTTTAAATTTCTTTTACTAACACACTTTATGCGTATGTTTTTTTGTAGAGGTCTTTTAACATTGAAGATACCCGTAAAAAGTATATAATGGGTTTGGCTGGAAAAAGACACAGAGGGTGGAGAACATTTTTAACAAACAAGTATCTTAAAGATGATGAAGGAAATTTTCTTGAAGAGGATCTGGAACGTCCAAAGAAATATGAGAACTTCATTACACCTGAATAATGGGTTGGTTTTGTAGGCCAAAGAAGAGACGAGAATTTCAAGAAAGTGAGTGCTATCAATCGCGAGAGAGCGTCAAAACCCGCATATCCATATAAAAAAGGGCGTTTGGGATATGCTCGCTTAGAGGAAAAAATTGTAAGTAAATATAAACTCTACGATCTTATTAATTCTCTCAATGTGTTAAAGTTGATGATCTTAAGACTTCCGTCAGTGGTTAGTTAGAAGAGACGAAAAGTGACGCAACATCACTACCGGCACATTTGTTGTGGAAGGAAGCCCGTGTGGGCAAGGATCAAGCTGTTAATCCCGATATTCAACATGTGTATGATAAATGTGTAAGTATAAGATCGTGTCTTTAGTTAAATCAATTAATGTTTATTAATATTTAAGTAATTTTTTATCTCCACTAATAATTTTTTATATGTAATTGAATTACAGGAGACCTTGTCCCAATCGGTATCCCCAGATGAGGATCATCAGGATACCAGGAGCATACTTAGTCGAGCACTAAATATTGCTGAGTATCCGGGTCGGGTGAGGGGTAAAGGTCATGGTGTGACTCCCACCTCTTTGTATAAGCATCCAAGGAGAAGAAATCCTAGCAATGCATAAGTGATGCAAACATTTCAGGATTTACAAGCTCAAGTTCGTGAATTGCAGAAGGATAAATAGAGATATATGGCGGAAAAGAGCAGTTCACAATTGAAAGAAACTAGTGACGAAGCTAGTATCAACTGTCAGCATAAATTTCCCGAGGTAATTTTCAATATATATCCGTTATTACTATGGAATATTTTAGTCACTTCTAACGGTTATTATTGGTTTAGGGCATTTCATCTTGCCAGCTATACCTATCGTCACCGACTTATCGACTAGTTGGCAAGGGAAAAGTCCATAACAGTTCAGGAGATTTACTTCATAATAGACCGCTTCCGGATGGACACATGAAAGTATCGGTTGACATTGCTTTAGATATGGATGCATTGTTGCCGGTACCTGACATTGTTGCTGAGACCACATTGCTGCGAGATGCAATAGGATCTTTTGTTGCATGGCCATCAGACCTCATTTTCATAGATGATCAGGTATGTTGAAAACAATTATGAATCTTTAAGTCTTCAACTGTCAGTTCTGACCTCAGTTATTTCCACGGTAATTATAGACTCCTACAACACCCGCATCTAAGGGTAAAGGGATTTTGCGGCACGACGAGTCTGACGTATCACCAAAAGAGGTACGTTTAAAGTGTTAATTATATGATCCGAATAAAAAACTGCATAATTTTATAATTTAACTGAGTTTATATGATTTTTAGGTACCTTTTCATGGGTCACAACAAGTGAGCCAGAAAATCATTGGCGTACCACCCAAGAAAAGAGTGCCTACTAGATTTTTCCCTCGATACTGGCAGTGTCTTGAAACAATAGTGGGAACAACAAATTTGATGGATGGTGGTATTCGTCAAATGGATATGGATCAAGGTATTTTTGGTTTTCCTTGCACCGAAATAATTGGACATGAGGACGTGGAACAGATTTTCCGTCATAAAGAATTGGGCGTCAGTATTATGCACGCATACATCCGGTAACCCCATCTTTATATTATGTAATTAGCTGAAATCTTTTTTAAACATTTTCAATGAATATACTCTAATATTAATTATGTTTTTATTTAAGGCTGTTATATGACAAATTGATGCGCGGGAATCAATTGTCAAACATATTCCATTTTGTGTCTTCCTCCCGTGTCAGCGGAGCGACAATTGGTAGGGAACCGGATTCAGTAAGAGAGCACTTAGTCGAAAGATTCATGGCAACTGGCAGTACAGAAAGCTTATATCTTTGGGCGTATAATACTATTCCTACAGGGTTAGATTTTCATTCTAAGTTCATTTTAATATTTGTAATTTTTGCGTAGAAAAATTTCTTCTAAAATGTTGTTTTAATTTATAGACGTCACTGGTTGTTGGTTGCTATCGATCCTATAAAAGAAGTGGTCTATTATCTGAATTCGGTTGACGGTGATTGGACAAATTATCCGGATATGAAGTTAATGATTGATACGTAAGTGAGATTATTCTAAATATTTGTGTGTATTTATGTATTTAATTATTTCTGTGACATTGTTCTAAATATATATTTTTATTTTGTTAGAGCGATACAAGTATTCCGGTGTCAAAGAGAAGCTCGGGTACGACGGTCTAAATCAAACAACATTAATTGGATCAAAGTGCAGGTATATTAATTTCCACTATTTTGCTTATAATATTTACGCTATTTGATAAAACAATACAACTATATATTCTTATTTGTTTTTCTATGTAGTGTCCTCAACAGCAAAACAGTATAGATTGCGGATACTTTGTTATGCGGTTTATCAAAGAAATCATTCAACTGAATCAAATAGAGATTCCAGTCACGGTATGAATTTATAACTTAGGATTTGTTTTATTATTTCTCGGATATTTCATATAATTTTTTACTTTTAACTAAATCATGCATATTATGTTTTGTTATGTAGTACTTCGATGAGTACAAATGTGCATATTATACGAAACTTCAGTTGGAAGAAACCAAAGAGGAGTTGTGTCAATATTTTATTGAGCAGAGAATAATATAAGGACTGGTTTAGTTGTTGTTAGGGTTGATTTTGTAAGACTGATTTTGAGTTACAATACTGATAACAATGGTTTATATATAATTTGAGATACAAACATAATTTATGATTGATTTTGAGCAATGATAGTTTCTTGTTTATGGTTTCTTGTGTTATACTTGTGTACTAAAGTAGTTGATAGAATAAAATGAATTTAGTGAAAAGTATTGAGTATTGGTTTTGTTATATGGTTGTGCAAGAGCAAGTGCAAGTTTTGAGTATTGGTTTTTGTTTTCTAATTTATCATTTAGCTCAGATTTACTCAGAAACCATAAACCATGGATAAGACATGGATGTATTCCAATCGATTGTCGAAAGAGTACGAGAACGGGGTATCGGAATTACAATGCATTACCGCTATTTATGAATTACAGGTTATGGCAACTAGTTTATATAAATAATATACTGCAAACAATGCAGGTATATGAATTATATAAATTATACCTCTAAAAAAAAACACCCTATGAAAGCGTTTTTTGGAGAAAAGCGCTTTCATAGGTAGACCTATGACAGCGCTTTTTCACATAAAGCGTTGTCTAAGGTAAACATATGACAGCGCTTTTCCAAGAAAAAACGCTGCTAAAAGACAACCTATGAAAGCTTTTTTCCAAAAAAAGCGCCACCAATGAAAGCGCTTTTTCATAAAAAAGCGCTGTCAAAAGCCTACTTAAGAGAGCGCTTTTTAGAAAAAGCGTTGCCAAAAGCCTACTTAAGAGAGCGCTTTTTAGAAAAAGCGCTGCCATAAGGGTACTAAAGAGAGCGCTTTTTAGAAAAAGCGCTGCCATAAGGGTACTTAAGAGAGCGCTTTTTAGAAAAAGCGCTGTCATAAGTAGACCTACGAAAGCGCTTTTCATTAAACAAAAAGCGCTGCTAAAACCTATAGCAGCGCCACCTTAGAAAGAGCTTTTAAGCGCTTTTAAAGGCCAAAAAAAGCGCTTTCGTAGGTCTTTTTTGGCGTAGTGATAGGGTGGGGTACAAAGATGAGCCTTTCATTCTAGCCTCTCAAGCTAAACAAATGCTCTATGTCAATGATCCGACAAGTACGAAATGGTCTATAGTGCTATTATCTAACAAAGTAATTGATGAAAGCATTGGAGATCAAAGTGATATTGGTGTTGATATTGAATCTTTAACCATAACTGATCAAAATGATAATGAATCATGTATTAGAAACGATCATAATGAGGGTATTTGGATCAATCCAACTCTCCACATTATTAAGAGACGAGTAGAACACATTCCTACCAAGAAAAGAAAGAGACCTTAGTGAAAAGGGTAATAGTATATATAATTATAGCCTATATCATTCAATAAAATTTAATTTGTCATTTCATTTTTATTTGTCACTTCATTTTTATTTGTCATTTCATTTTTATATTTGTCATTTCATTTTTATTTGTCACTTCATTTTTATTTGTCATTTCATTTTTATATTTGTCATTGCATTTTAATTTTCCATTTCATTTTTATTTGTCATTTCATTTTTATATTTGTCATTTCATTTTTATTTGCCATTTCATTTATATTTGTCATTTCATTTTAATTTTCCATTTCATTTTTATTTGTCATTTCATTTTTATATTTGTCATTTCATTTTTATTTGCCATTTCATTTTTATTTTTTTTCATTATTACAGGTCAAATGGCTAGTAATCAAGAAAACTCAAAAGATGCAAATGCTCCTGAAAATGCTCGTGAAAATACTCAATAAAATACTTCAGAAAAAGATATTACACGAGGTATAACTATTATGAGGGGAATCATCCGTGATAGAGATAGAGGAGTAACATATAATGTAGAATGGAATGATAATGACCAATTAATTGGGTCTAATGCTGCAAAGTTGACAAGCTACATTGGTACGCTTGTTCGTATACACATTCCGATCACCACTCCTAGATGGAAAAGAGGAGAGTTGGATGAGGCTAAGGAGAAAGTTTGGACTGAGATAAAGGTACATATATGGTTTTTGTTATTTGCTTTATCTTGGCGATAATATGTGTTTAAATTTCTTTTACTAACACACTTTATGCGTATGTTTTTTTGTAGAGGTCTTTTAACATTGAAGATACCCGTAAAAAGTATATAATGGGTTTGGCTGGAAAAAGACACAGAGGGTGGAGAACATTTTTAACAAACAAGTATCTTCAAGATGATGAAGGAAATTTTCTTGAAGAGGATCCGGAACGTCCAAAGAAATATGAGAACTTCATTACACCTGAATAATGGGTTGGTTTTGTAGGCCAAAGAAGAGACGAGAATTTCAAGAAAGTGAGTGCTATCAATCGCGAGAGATCGTCAAAACCCGCATATCCATACAAAAAAGGGCGTTTGGGATATGCTCGCTTAGAGGAAAAAATTGTAAGTAAATATAAACTCTACGATCTTATTAATTCTCTCAATGTGTTATAGTTGATGATCTTAAGACTTCCGTCATTGCTTAGTTAGAAGAGACGAAAAGTGACGCAACATCACTACCAGCACATTTGTTATGGAAGGAAGCCCGTGTGGGCAAGGATCAAGCTGTTAATCCCGATATTCAACATGTGTATGATGAATGTGTAAGTATAAGATTGTGTCTTTAGTTAAATCAATTAATGTTTATTAATATTTAAGTAATTTTTTATCTCCACTAATAATTTTTTATATGTAATTGAATTACAGGAGACCTTGTCCCAATCGGTATCCCCAGGTGAGGATCATCAGGATACCAGGAGCGTACTTAGTCGAGCATTAAATATTGCTGAGTATCCGGGTCGGGTGAGGGGTAAAGGTCATGGTGTGACTCCCACCTCTTTGTATAAGCATCCAAGGAGAAGAAATCCTAGCAATGCATAAGTGATGCAAACATTGCAGGATTTACAAGCTCAAGTTCGTGAATTGCAGAAGGATAAATAGAGATATATGGCGGAAAAGAGCAGTTCACAATTGAAAGAAACTAGTGACAAAGCTAGTATCAACTGTCAGCATAAATTTCCCGAGGTAATTTTCAATATATATCCGTTATTACTATAGAATATTTTTAGTCACTTCTAACGGTTATTATTGGTTTAGGACATTTCATCTTGCCAGCTATACCTATCGTCACCGACTTATCGACTAGTTGGCAAGGGAAAAGTCCATAACAGTTCAGGAGATTTACTTCATAATAGACCGCTTCCGGATGGACACATGAAAGTATCGGTTGACATTGCTTTAGATATGGATGCATTGTTGCCGGTACCTGACATTGTTGCTGAGACCACATTGCTGCGAGATGCAATAGGATCTTTTGTTGCATGGCCATCAGACCTCATTTTCATAGATGATCAGGTATGTTGAAAACAATTATGAATCTTTAAGTCTTCAACTGTCAGTTCTGACCTCAGTTATTTCCACGGTAATTATAGACTCCTACAACACCCGCATCTAAGGGTAAAGGGATTTTGCGGCACGACGAGTCTGATGTATCACCAAAAGAGGTACGTTTAAAGTGTTAATTATATGATCCGAATAAAAAACTGCATAATTTTATAATTTAACTGAGTTTATATGATTTTTAGGTACCTTTTCATGGGTCACAACAAGTGAGCCAGAAAATCATTGGCGTACCACCCAAGAAAAGGGTGCCTACTAGATTTTTCCCTCGATACTGGCAGTGTCTTGAAACAATAGTGGGAACAACAAATTTGATGGATGGTGGTATTCGTCAAATGGATATGGATCAAGGTATTTTTGGTTTTCCTTGCACCGAAATAATTGGACATGAGGACGTGGAACAGATTTTCCGTCATAAAGAATTGGGCGTCAGTATTATGCACGCATACATCCGGTAACCCCATCTTTATATTATGTAATTAGCTGAAATCTTTTTTAAACATTTTCAATGAATATACTCTAATATTAATTATGTTTTTATTTAAGGTTGTTATATGACAAATTGATGCGCGAGAATCAATTGTCAAACATATTCCATTTTGTGTCTTCCTCCCGTGTCAGCGAAGCGACAATTGGTAGGGAACCGGATTCAGTAAGAGAGCACTTAGTCGAAAGATTCATGGCAACTGGCAGTACAGAAAGCTTATATCTTTGGGCGTATAATACTATTCCTACAGGGTTAGATTTTCATTCTAAGTTCATTTTAATATTTGTAATTTTTGCGTAGAAAAATTTCTTCTAAAATGTTGTTTTAATCTATAGACGTCACTGGTTGTTGGTTGCTATCGATCCTATAAAAGAAGTGGTCTATTATCTGAATTCGGTTGACGGTGATTGGACAAATTATCCGGATATGAAGTTAATGATTGATACGTAAGTGAGATTATTCTAAATATTTGTGTGTATTTATGTATTTAATTATTTCTGTGACATTGTTCTAAATATATATTTTTATTTTGTTAGAGCGATACAAGTATTCCGGTGTCAAAGAGAAGCTCGGGTACGACGGTCTAAATCAAACAACATTAATTGGATCAAAGTGCAGGTATATTAATTTCCACTATTTTGCTTATAATATTTACGCTATTTGATAAAACAATACAACTATATATTCTTATTTGTTTTTCTATGTAGTGTCCTCAACAGCAAAACAGTATAGATTGCGGATACTTTGTTATGCGGTTTATCAAAGAAATCATTCAACTGAATCAAATAGAGATTCCAGTCACGGTATGAATTTATAACTTAGGATTTGTTTTATTATTTCTCGGATATTTCATATAATTTTTTACTTTTAACTAAATCATGCATATTATGTTTTGTTATGTAGTACTTCGATGAGTACAAATGTGCATATTACACGAAACTTCAGTTGGAAGAAACCAAAGAGGAGTTGTGTCAATATTTTATTGAGCAGAGAATAATATAAGGTCTGGTTTAGTTGTTGTTAGGGTTGATTTTGTAAGACTGATTTTGAGTTACAATACTGATAACAATGGTTTATATATAATTTGAGATACAAACATAATTTATGATTGATTTTGAGCAATGATAGTTTCTTGTTTATGGTTTCTTGTGTTATACTTGTGTACTAAAGTAGTTGATAGAATAAAATGAATTTAGTGAAAAGTATTGAGTATTGGTTTTGTTATATGGTTGTGCAAGAGCAAGTGCAAGTTTTGAGTATTGGTTTTGTTTTCTAATTTATCATTTAGCTCAGATTGACTCAGAAACCATAAACCATGGATAAGACATGGATGTATTCCAATCGATTGTCGAAAGAGTACGAGAACGGGGTATCGGAATTACAATGCATTACCGCTATTTATGAATTACAGGTTATGGCAACTGGTTTATATAAATAATATGCTGCAAACAATGCAAGTATATGAATTATATAAATTATACCTCTAAAAAAAACACCCTATGAAAGCGCTTTTTGGAGAAAAGCGCTTTCATAGGTAGACCTATGACAGCGCTTTTTCACATAAAGCGCTGTCTAAGGTAAACATATGACAGCCCTTTTCTAAGAAAAAACGCTGCTAAAAGACAACCTATGAAAGCTTTTTTCCAAAAAAAGCGCCACCAATGAAAGCGCTTTTTCATAAAAAAGCGCTGCCAAAAGCCTACTTAAGAGAGCGCTTTTTAGAAAAAGCGTTGCCAAAAGCCTACTTAAGAGAGCGCTTTTTAGAAAAAGCGCTGCCATAAGGGTACTAAAGAGAGCGCTTTTTAGAAAAAGCGCTTCCATAAGGGTACTTAAGAGAGCGCTTTTTAGAAAAAGCGCTGTCATAAGTAGACCTACGAAAGCGCTTTTCATTAAACAAAAAGCGCTGCTAAAACCTATAGCAGCGCCACCTTAGAAAGAGCTTTTAAGCGCTTTTATAGGCCAAAAAAAGCACTTTCGTAGGTCTTTTTTGGCGTAGTGATAGGGTGGGGTACAAAGATGAGCCTTTCATTCTAGCCTCTCAAGCTAAACAAGTGCTCTATGTCAATGATCCGACAAGTACGAAATGGTCTATAGTGCTATTATCTAACAAAGTAATTGATGAAAGCATTGGAGATCAAAGTGATATTGGTGTTGATATTGAATCTTTAACCATAACTGATCAAAATGATAATGAATCATGTATTAGAAACGATCATAATGAGGGTATTTGGATCAATCCAACTGTCTGTATTGTTAAGAGACGAGTAGAACACATTCCTACCAAAAAAAGAAAGAGACCTTAGTGAAAAGGGTAATAGTATATATAATTATAGCCTATATCATTCAATAAAATTTAATTTGTCATTTCATTTTTATTTGTCACTTCATTTTTATTTGTCATTTCATTTTTATATTTGTCATTTCATTTTAATTTGCCATTTCATTTTTATTAGTCATTTCATTTTTATATTTGTCATTTCATTTTTATTTGCCATTTCATTTATATTTGTCATTTCATTTTAATTTGCCATTTCATTTTTATTTGTCATTTCATTTTTATATTTGTCATTTCATTTTTATTTGCCATTTCATTTTTATTTGTCATTTCATTTTTATTTGCCATTTCATTTTTAGTTGTCATTTCATTTTTATTTTTTTTTCATTATTACAGGTCAAATGGCTAGTAATCAAGAAAACTCAAAAGATGCAAATGCTCCTGAAAATACTCCAGAAAATACTTCAGAAAAGACTTCAGAAAAAGATATTACACGAGGTATAACTATTATGAGGGGAATCATACGTGATAGAGATAGAGGAGTAACATATAATGTAGATTGGAATGATAATGACCAATTAATTGGGTCTAATGCTGCAAAATTGACAAGCTACATTGGTACGCTTGTTCGTATACACATTCCGATCACCACTCCTAGATGGAAAAGAGGAGAGTTGGATGAGGCTAAGGAGAAAGTTTGGACTGAGATAAAGGTACATATATGGTTTTTGTTATTTGCTTTATCTTGACGATAATATGTGTTTAAATTTCTTTTACTAACACACTTTATGCTTATGTTTTTTTGTAGAGGTCTTTTAACATTGAAGATACCCGTAAAAAGTATATAATGGGTTTGGCTGGAAAAAGACACAGAGGGTGGAGAACATTTTTAACAAACAAGTATCTTAAAGATGATGAAGGAAATTTTCTTGAAGAGGATCCGGAACGTCCAAAGAAATATGAGAACTTCATTACACCTGAAGAATGGGTTGGTTTTGTAGGCCAAAGAAGAGACGAGAATTTCAAGAAAGTGAGTGCTATCAATCGTGAGAGAGCGTCAAAACCCGCATATCCATACAAAAAAGGGCATTTGGGATATGCTCGCTTAGAGGAAAAAATTGTAAGTAAATATAAACTCTACGATCTTATTAATTCTCTCAATGTGTTATAGTTGATGATCTTAAGACTTCCGTCATTGTGTAGTTAGAAGAGACGAAAAGTGACGCAACATCACTACCGGCACATTTGTTGTGGAAGGAAGCCCGTGTGGGCAAGGATCAAGCTGTTAATCCTGATATTCAACATGTGTATGATGAATGTGTAAGTATAAGATTGTGTCTTTAGTTAAATCAATTAATGTTTATTAATATTTAAGTAATTTTTTATCTCCACTAATAATTTTTTATATGTAATTGAATTACAGGAGACCTTGTCGCAATCAGTATCCCCAGGTGAGGATCATCAAGATACCAGGAGCGTACTTAGTCGAGCACTAAATATTGCTGAGTATCCGGGTCGGGTGAGGGGTAAAGTTCATGGTGTGACTCCAACCTCTTTGTATAAGCATCCAAGGAGAAGAAATCCTAGCAATGCAGAAGTGATGCAAACATTGCAGGATTTACAAGCTCAAGTCCGTGAATTGCAGAAGGATAAAGGGAGATATATGGCGGAAAAGAGCAGTTCACAATTGAAAGAAACTAGTGACAAAGCTAGTATCAACTGTCAGCATAAATTTACCGAGGTAACTTTCAATATATATCCGTTATTATTATAGAATATTTTTAGTCACTTCTAACGGTTATTATTGGTTTAAGGCATTTCATCTTGCCAGCTATACCTATCGTCACCGACTTATCGACTAGTTGGCAAGGGAAAAGTCCATAACACTTCAGGAGATTTACTTCATAATAGACCGCTTTCGGATGGACACATGAAAGTATCGGTTGACATTGCTTTAGATATGGATGCGTTGCTGCCGGTACCTGACATTGTTGCTGAGACCACATTGCTGCGAGATGCAATAGGATATTTTGTTGCATGGGCATCAGACATCATTTTCATAGATGATCAGGTATGTTGAAAACAATTATAAATCTTTAAGTCTCCAGCTGTCAGTTCTGACCTCAGTTATTTCCACAGTAATTATAGACTCCTACAACACCCGCATCTAAGGGTAAAGGGATTTTGCGGCACGACGAGTCTGACGTATCACCAAAAGAGGTACGTTTAAAGTGTTAATTATATGATCCGAATAAAAAACTGCATAATTTTATAATTTAACTGAGTTTATATGATTTTTAGGTACCTTTTCATGGGTCACAACAAGTGAGCCAGAAAATCGTTGGCGTACCACCCAAGAAAAGGGTGCCTACTAGATTTTTCCCTCGATACCGGCAGTGTCTTGAAACAATAGTGGGAACAACAAATTTGATGGATGGTGGTATTCGTCAAATGGATATGGATCAAGGTATCTTTGGTTTTCCTTGCACCTAAATAATTGGACATGAGGACGTGGAACATATTTTCCGTCATAAAGAATTGGGCGTCAGTATTATGCACGCATACATCCGGTAACCCCATCTTTATATTATGTAATTAGCTGAAATCTTTTTTAAACATTTTCAATGAATATACTCTAATATTAATTATGTTTTTATTTAAGGCTGTTATATGACAAATTGATGCGCAGGAATCAATTGTCAAACAGATTCCATTTTGTGTCTTCCTCCCGTGTCAGCGGAGCGACAATTGGTAGGGAACCGAAATCAGTAAGAGAGCACTTAGTCGAAAGATTCATGGCAACTGGCAGTACAGAAAGCTTATATCTTTGGGCGTATAATACTATTCCTACAGGGTTAGATTTTCATTCTAAGTTCATTTTAATGTTTTTAATTTTTGCGTAGAAAAATTTCTTCTAAACTGTTGTTTTAATTTATAGACGTCACTGGTTGTTGGTTGCTATCGATCCTATAAAAGAAGTGGTCTATTATCTGAATTCGGTTGACGGTGATTGGACAAATTATCCAGATATGAAGTTAATGATTGATATGTAAGTAAGATTATTCTAAATATTTGTGTGTATTTATGTATTTAATTATTTCTGTGACATTGTTCTAAATATATATTTTTATTTTGTTAGAGCGATACAAGTATTCCGGTGTCAAAGAGAAGCTCGGGTACGACGGTCTAAATCAAACAACATTAATTGGATCAAAGTGCAGGTATATTAATTTCCACTATTTTGCTTATAATATTTACGCTATTTGATAAAACAATACAACTATATATTCTTATTTGTTTTTCTATGTAGTGTCCTCAACAGCAAAACGATATAGATTGCGGATACTTCGTTATGCGGTTTATCAAAGAAATCATTCAACTGAATCAAATAGAGATTCCAGTCACGGTATGAATTTATAACTTAGGATTTGTTTTATTATTTCTCGGATATTTCATATAATTTTTTACTTTTAACTAAATCATGCATATTATGTTTTGTTATGTAGTACTTCGATGAGTACAAATGTGCGTATTACACGAAACTTCAGTTGGAAGAAACCAAAGAGGAGTTGTGTCAATATTTTATTGAGCAGAGAATCATATAAGGACTGGTTTAGTTGTTGTTAGGGTTGATTTTGTAAGACTGATTTTGAGTTACAATATTGATAACAATGGTTTATATATAATTTGAGATACAAAAATGGTGTATATATATTTTGGATTACAATGCATTACCGCTATTTATGAATTACAGGTTATGGCAACTGGTTTATATAAATAATATGCTGCAAACAATGCAGGTATATGAATTATATAAATTATACCTCTAAAAAAAAACACCCTATGAAAGCGCTTTTTGGAGAAAAGCGCTTTCATAGGTAGACCTATGACAGCGTTTTTTCTTATAAAGCGCTGTCTAAGGTAAACATATGACAGCGCTTTTCCAAGAAAAAGCGCTGCTAAAAGACAACCTATGAAAGCTCTTTTCCAGAAAAAAGCGCCACCAATGAAAGCGCTTCTTCATAAAAAAGCGCTGCCAAAAGCCTACTTAAGAGAGCGTTTTTTAGAAAAAGCGTTGCCAAAAGCCTACTTAAGAGAGCGTTTTTTAGAAAAAGCGTTGCCATAAGAGTACTTAAGAGAGCGCTTTTTAGAAAAAGCGCTGCCATAAGGGTACTTAAGAGAGCGCTTTTTATAAAAAGCGCTGTCATAAGTAGACCTACGAAAGCGCTTTTCATTAAACAAAAAGCGCTGCTAAAACCTATAGCAGCGCCACCTTAGAAAGCGCTTTTAAGCGCTTTTAAAGGCCAAAAAAAGCGCTTTCGTAGATCTTTTTTGGCGTAGTGATGCTTTCACTGTCTTCCATCTGAAGCAGTTCATAGGTCCTTTTGTGAGTTTGTAACCTCACTTATTTCACTTTCTCAGCGCCTTCAAAAGACTTCTCAAGGATTTCCCAAGCTTCTTTTGCAAATTCTGAATCACTAACCTTTTCGAAATTGTCTGGGCTGACACATTGATGAATTATAAATAATGCTTTATAACTCAGCTTCTCAGATTCTATGTATTTCTTCTTTTCTTCTTCTGAAGCGTTTTCTCCAAGCGCTTCGATTCCATCTTTTACAAGGTCCCAAAGACCTTGACACCTGAATAAGACTTTCATCTGTTTGCACCAATTCTCATAGTTGTCAACTTTCAGAATTGGTAGGGTTGCTGGATAATTTGCATTCCCATAACTTGTCATCGTGAATTCTTCAATCGTTCTTGATTGGCACTTCCCTTGAATCGAAACAAAGCTCTTGATACCAGATGTAGAAAATCCACCAAAGTCTATGATGAATTTCTACCACAATAATAATTTAATTATGAGACAAACAAAGAAAAGAAGACAAAACAAATAATTTCTGCAGAGTTTCTCTCTACTCACAAACTGTGAAAACTTTCTTATTCACTTTGCAACTGCAAAATACTGTGAATGACTTGCTTGACTTGCTTACAAAAATAGGGGTTACTCCCTCTATTTATAACTGAGCTTACACCCTAAGCCCAAAGCCCAAAAATATCTTTTTGTTACCAAATCAAACCTAATTTATTCTAGACTTAAATCAAATCTATTTAAATCTAAAACAAATCAAATCTTTTCGACACATGGTTTTGACACACTGAATTATAATTTAACACACCACCTAATTCATTGTGTCTAAACTATCCATGTTCATCATGACTCTTAGTCTTCTGAATACTTCGACTTGCACTCCCTTCGTCATGATGTCTGCAATCTGATTCTCAGTTCTGCAATATTTCAAATTCATCTTGAATCAATTATTCATTACCATCACATAATCATTACCATATATTCTCTATTTTGAATCAATTAGTAATTTATATTATTTTTATCTAATTTTATCTAATTATTTTTTTCAATATACTAGTATTATTACTATTCCTCTTCTTATTAATCGATACATGAGAATGTGCAGATCCATATTATTTGTACTATTAATATAATTTTTTATATTATTTTTCTTATAGTATTTAAAAGTTTTATAAACATATGTTATATATATATATATATATATATATATTATATATATATATATATATATATATATATATATATTATATATATATATATATATATATATATATATATATATATAATATATATATATATATATATATATATATATATATATATATATATATATATATATATATATCACATTTTAAATACTTTTCTTCAAATTTAAAATTAAAATTAAGGTGTCAAAAATACCAAAAACTTGAATAAAGTGCTCACATGAACAATTGTAATAAACAAATTATTATATAATTTGATAGTTTGTCAATAACTCATAAAATCATATATGAAACATGTTTAGTATATAATATTTTTTTTAAAAATAAATAAATTCATATCGCTTTAAATCATCATTATTATAATTATATATATATATATATATATATATATATATATATATATATATATATATATATATATATATATATATATATATATATAATATATATATATATATATATATATATATATATATATATATTACTCTTGAATAATAAGACAAATTTTTAATAGGAGAAAATATATATTTTAAATATTTTTTATATATTTTACATAATTGTTTACTAATAATTAGGGGTGATAAAATATGTTGGACCGTCGAATTAATCTGTTTGATCCGTCATTTTTGATGGATTGAACTGAAGTTTTCGGCTCGGTACTTTAAGTTGGTCCGCTACGCTTAACCTGCTTAAAAAAGCGGGTCGAGATGAGGCTGAGTGGGTTTTTTTCACGGATTTTTTGTTAAAATTTTTACTCTTTTTATTATGAAATAAAACAACTTTAATTATAAAAACAATATTTATCTCTTAGGATTGTATTATAAATTATTATACAGATAAATTAAATTATAATTGTAACGTTTTTTCTATAACTTTCTAATACATGCGTTGATTGAAAATTATTGAAATAAAATAACAGATGGATGACATACATAATTATTAAATTTTCAATATATTAATTCAGATGTTTTCTTTAGAAATAGAATATTGGTTTTATGAAAAAGAAGGATTTGATCGGTGTATTCGTGTGACAAATTTAAGATTTAACTATTAAATAATCAGTCAATATAAAAATCTATATAATGTAAACAGTGAGAAAGTTCGATGTTGATATTTTCCGCATTACTATTTTATACACTGTGATGTTTTATACAATGTTATTGTTATCATTGTTATTTTTGTATAAATTTTAAATTGGATTCTCTTAGTAGTTAGTTTTTAAATAGGATTAGAATGATACGCATTGTTTATTTATTTTGATATTTTATTGTGCTTGAGTTTATTTTGTTTTTTTGTTTATAATTGGTCTTTATTTATTGAATTTTTTGAATTGTTTGGACTTAAGACATCTTGAAGTTCTATTATGCGTTGTTAAAAAAATTTCTTTATCGACCTCTTTGATAATAATTAAAAAATTAAAAATTATGTATTAAATCAAATTATAAAATTAAAAAATAAAAAATTGACGGGCCGGTCCGCCAACTCTTTAGTAAACCGAGTTTGCCTGACTTTTGAGCTCGGACTCCTAGATTAGCCCGCATCGTTCCACCCTACTTTTAGACAGACTTAAACGGAACGAGCCTAAATAGAACGGACCGCCCGCTTTACCGCCCCTACTAATAACACCTAATATTAATAGAAAAATTATACCTCACTTTTTTTTATTTTGTTTCCTAACATAATATTTCTAAAATTCATATTTATGAATTATTTTAAAATATCTATCATATTAAAACATTTAATTATTTATAAAATTTAATAATAATAAAAAATAATTTAATAGTGTTTTATACATCACTCAATTTTATTGAATATATCTATATTAAACGGATTTTAGTTTATAAAATTACTATGTGAAAAGTAGGTCTTAAATATTAATTTTTAAAATTATCTTTAAAATTTTAAAAATAAAACATAATGAAACAACTCTTACCGGTCAAGACTACTTAAAATAGACATGTCGTACGGACCGAGACTACTTAATATATATATATATATATATATATACT